>VZZY01021848.1:0-47035 GCA_013400335.1 Eurystomus gularis
TTGTTGCCTTCCTACACGTCCTATGTTATGTCTCACAGAATCATAGAATAGTTTGGATTGGAAGGGACCTTAAAGATCAACTAGTTCCAACCCCCCCTGCCATGGGCAGGGACACCTCCCAATAGACNGGACACCTCCCAATAGACTAGGTTGTTCAAAGCCCCATCCAACCTGACCTTGAACATATCCAGTGATGAAGCATCCACAGGTTCCCTGGACAACCTGTTCCAGTGACTCAGCACCCTCAGAGTGAAGAACTTCTTCCTTACATCTAATCTAAATCTCCCCTCTTCCAGTTTGAACCCAGTACCCCTTGTCCTATCACTACAAGCCCTTGTAAAATGTTCCTTCCCAGCTTTCTTATAGACCCCCGTCTGATAGTGGAAGGCTGCAATGAGGTCTCCCTGGAGTCTTCTCTTCTCCAGGCTGAACAACCCCAACTCTCCCAGCCTGTCCTTATAGGAGAGATGTTCCAGCCCTCTGATCATCTTCATTCCCCTCCTCTGGACCTTCTCCAATAGATCTGTGTCCATCTTATACTGAGGGCTCCAGAGCCAGACGCAGTACTCCAGGTGAGGTGTCACAAGAGTGGAGTAGAGCAGCAGAATCACCTCCCTCGACCTGCTGGCCATACTTCTTTTGATGCAGCCCAGGATACGGTTGGCTTTCTGGGCTGCACTCACAGATTTTTGGCTTATGTTGAGCTTTTCATCAACCAGGACACCTAAGTCTTTTTTTTCAGGACTGCTCTTAACCCATACTCCACCCAGCCTTTATTTGTGTTTGGGATTGCCCCAACCCAGGTGCAGGACCTTCCACTTGACCTTGTTGAACTTCATGAGGTTGGTGTGAGCCCACCTCTCAAGTCTGTCAAGGTCCCTCTGGATGTCGTCCCTTCCCTCCAGCATGTCAACCACACCACACAGCTTGGTGTCATCAAATACCTCCACTCATCTCCAGAGCTCAGTGTGATTCATTGCTGACTTAAAATAACAATGCAACTAGCTAAATCACCATGTTGTGTTCTACTAGTTATTTTAAATTCTAGTGTTACAAGTTCCTGAGCAGCCCATTTTAGAGTCAAGGGCCTTATTTCTCAACAAACAGGCGCAACACTGGTAGATTGTGCTGTGTCAGCTTAAAGATGGTACATTTAAGGACATCTGAGGATGAGTGAAATCACTGCTGATGGGAATGATTAAGCTCTGACTGCTGTGTTTATAATCACTGTACTGTGCCACCAGTGAATTGAGGTGCCATAAATATAGTGACATAGAAAATGAGATTTTATGGGTATTTTTCTTACAACCTTTCCCATTCCAAAGCATCATTTGAAATTACATTCATATTCAAAAAAAGCATTTCCAGATTTTCAACATGATTCTGTAAGGCTGTAAAAATAAAAATGCTGCAGCGTAGGCACGGAACAGGATGGGCTGGCAACAATGCAAAACCTTATGTAGTAAGTATGTAAAAGTAAGTTTTTGCATTTTCTTTATTTGCAGTGTTCTCTGTTAAGAAAATAATCTGTACAAGCAGACACAAACTACTTCAACATATGCTTTAACCCTCTTATCTTCCAAAACGTGACAAAAGGTTCAATTTTCACAGAATAGTCTTGAATCAACTCAAAGATTAGAAAGAGAGAGTGAAAACAGGGTACTCCAACCCACATAAAAATAGTATCTTCCCAGTACAAGACTCAATCTTCATCAGTCAGGATCTGGTCTTGCATCCACCTTACATTCATCTTGTATTTACCTCCACCCTGTGGAGCAGATCATCAACCGCAGCAAATTAGCAGTTCTGAAAGATATTCCACAAAAAAATACTAGTGTTATCCACCAGCCATGCTTATAGAATCATAGAATGGCTTGGGTTAGGAGGATCGTTAAATGTCATCTACTCCAACCCCCCTGCAGTGAGCAAGGCCATCTGTAACTCCACCAGGTTGCTCGGACCCCCATCCTACATGACCTTGAATGTTTCCATGGGTGAGATATCTGGGCAACAGAGACACTGTCTGGTCAACCTATTCCAGTGTTTCACTGCCTTCCTTGTAAAATATTTCTACCTTCTATCTAGTCTAAATCTACCCTTTTTTATTTTAAAACCATTACCCCTTGTCCTACAACAACAGATCCTGTTAAAAAGACTGCCCCCACCTTTCTTATAGGCCCCCTTTAAGTACTTGAAGGCCACAATAAGTTGATCCTGCAGCCTTCTCTTCTCCAGGATAAATAACCCCAAATCTCTCAGCCTTTCTTCACAGGAGAGGTGTTCCAGCCCTCTGATTGTTTCTGTGGCCCTCCTCTGGACCTGCTCCAACAGGTCCTTGTCTTTCTTGTGCTGAGGACTCCAGAGCTGGACACAGTACTCCAGGTGGGGTCTCATCGGAGCTGAGTAGAGGGGTACTATCACCTCCCTCTACATGCTGGCCATGACATCAATGTCACAAGACATTATCTCAAAATTGCATAGTATTCTCAGTGTAATCAGTGGTAGCAGACTTTTGCTCTAAGAACAGAGAAGACCATATGTTAATGATGTTGCCCGGGATACATTGAAGTCAAAGGATGTTTGTTGCTAAATGTGACTACAGTTTCATTCCAGATATTTACAGCAAGTCTAGATATGGTACGGAGCAAAGAAGATGGAGGCTATGAATTCCCTTGTTCATTCTCAAATTAGCTTAATTTTAACCTCTCAAAATCTTTAAGGAAACTTATCAGCCCTGACAGAACAGAACCCACAATCACTGCAAGTCTTAGGTGCCTGCAACGAAAGATTTGTTAGTTAAATCTCTCAGAAAATCACTTTATGTTTGCAAGACTCTTTAATGCAATGCAGTGAGTGCTGGTACACAGAATGGTACACTTGTTCATAAAGTAAATGCATGCAACTGTCCAGAAATCCTTGCCAGCTTTATATATTGCCAAGAGAGATTCACTTCAACAGTTCATCATTTATATTAGCAGCGGGACAAATGAAAACAATATGACACATGAACTGGCTTAAGGAGAAGCACCAGCCTTTTACTAAGATTAACTTGAAATACCTCTTATCATTTCATCCTAAAATGTTTCTAAATAGATAATTTAAAACAATAAAAGAGTATTAACAAGCTGAACAAGAAATAAATATCCTTTATGTCACACTAAATTTTGTGCCGAAAATTATTCCTTCTGTTCTTTCATGTTTTCATCTCTCTGAATCAGATGAAACCTTTCGCCAAGCTCATTAGTTTACCTTAGTGAAGTTCAGTGCTATTGCTCTCACACCTGGGTTAGCATCAGTAAGAAATGGGTGGTTTTGCTCTTGTTTTGGCACTTCATAGCACCTTTGCTGCTTCAAAACCTGAAAAATACTTGACAAGATAGTTCAAACACGCTCTGTAATGAGCTTAGCACACGTGTTTACTAAAATCCAGAACAACAATTATCTAAAAATAATATCAGCACTCTGGGCCATATTCAGATGTAAATTACATCAGCATTACGTAGAGTAAATATTTTAAAAATTACGGTACTACACTGGCATTGCCAAGTGACAACTGGAAAGAGGTTTGATATGTTCAAACTCCATCCATAGGGTGAAACTGAGTGACAAAAGTAGTCTGAAGATTTCCAAAGATGGGTTTCCATGTGACACAAATGGCATTTACTTTTCTGCTGAATTCTAATTTAAATGACTTTTTAAATACCTTATTTAAAATTATCTACTAAAACCCGAGGAATTAGGGAAGAAACATTTTCTATCAACGTCTGGGTATTTTTAAAGGGTCTATCTTTTTGGTTGTTCATTTACTATAGTAAGCTCATCACAAAATTGCCACTTCCTACCAAAGTAATGTTAGTTCCATAGAAAAGAAACTACTGGATGCCACTGCCACTGTCAAAGTTCATACCTCAGGTGAATTTTCTTGCCATTCTACAACTTGAGAGTGTATAGATAGCAGGCAATAATAACCAGAGCTGTGAAAAACCACCATTGCACAATCATTAACCTGGGGAAAATGCGTCCTCAAACTGAGATTGTATTTATCAAACAGTTCATGAATCTTCTGAGTTAACCTGAGACCTATTTCTATGGACTTTTTCTGCAATTCATGTTTCCATTTCAAGTATTCTTTCCTCAAAAGTTTTCTCTTTATGGTGATTTTCAGTTAAGATGTTCTGACATTATTGTTTTCTGAAACTGTAAGAAAAATACAGACTTTGAGAAGTTTTTTGAACAACGAAGAGAAGGTTCACAAATCCCTAGGATTTATGCTGTTAATGTCTGCTTCTTAATATTTCTCTTCAGAGGAAGATCTATTTACATGGGACCAAGATTTAAGCCCTTTAAACTTAAGAAAAAAGCATAGAGGGACAGAAAAATTATCATGTTTGTAATGAACTACACTATGTAGCAGAAATGTTGAGTTTATACAGCCTAGCATGAAATACTATAGTAAAAATGATAACATCCCAGATTTTTAAGGTATAAATTTGCTGCAAAAACAGTGTAAAACTCCATGCTTACTAAATGTCAATGACTTCTGGAGCAAGTTAACTACTTTCCCAAGCAGAAATACTGTCTCTAACCGACACTGTAGCTGCTCCCTAGATTCTAGACAGAGACTTCAATTTATGCTGGATTTCCTCTAGCATCATCACTGGTAATGAAACATTTTATGTGAAATTAAGTGATCAGAGACACTTTCGTACCACTTCAGTTTTGTTGTAGGAAAACAAAGGGTAAATCTTAAATTTAAAAGTGCAAAACTGCTGTTTATTATAATGACACAAAATAGAATGCTCACAATCTCAAATTTCGGAAGGAAAAGATGAAACTGAATGTGCAGCTCTGTCTTTCATATTTTTCTGGCTCTGGAGAAAATAAAATGCAGAAAAATGTTATTTTTGTCAATAAATCAAGTAGAAATGTTTCAAAATGCGAACACAGGAATCAGACCTATGACTAAGGCACAAATTTTAAATTCAAAGAAAGATAGTATTTTAATTGAAACTTTATTACTTTATTGTTCGTTGTCATCTGCACTGGATACGTTTTCCTGTGGAGTGGTCCAAAACCATGGAAGCGAAACCCTCCTGAGAATTAACCTTATCATCACTGGTTTTTACAATCTCTCTAAATTCTGCCAGGAGAAGAAGACACATCTCTTTCACCCTAAAAACATAGGGGTCTAAATATTATTTTGCCATGAGGGAAAGGATGAATGAGACAGCGTATCGTGTAGCTTATGAACATGCAGTAGTTATATCACCCAATTTCGCTATTTACTTTATATATTCATACTAGGAGCTATAATAAGATTCACAAGAGGCAACATAATGTGCTGAGGCTCTTTGTCCTGCCTTATCATATGTGTTGGGTTTGTGCCTGCAGGGTCTTGGTAGCCGGGAAAGGGGCTACTGGCATGGTTCCTGTAAGAAGCTTCAAGAATTTCCCCTGGCCCGAGGTTGGACCCACACCTGTCCAATGACAAGGCAATCAGTGCCTCTGCAATAACATACTTAAGAGTGAAAAACCTGTTGGGCAACTTCCTTTGTTTTGGGAGTTCTTTGCGTTGGAGAGGAGTGGGTTGTGAGAGCGATAACCATGCAGACACCCAGGTCAGTGAGGAAGGAGTGGAGTAGGCATGTCAGAGCAGCCATTGCCCTTCCATCCTTGGTGAGACAACAGGCTAAGCCTTAGAGATCAACAGTGGAGAAGAATCCTGTCTGCAGCCTGTGCAGCCCTATGCTGGAGTAAGGGACCAATTCCAAAGGAGGCTGTGACTCTGAAGGAAACCTGTGCTGGAGCAATCAAGTGCTGGGAGGATTACAGCCCAAGGAAAGAATCTGTGCTAGTTAGAGAATTTTATGAAGGACTATCTCCCTTGGGAGGGATGCTGTGTTGCTGCAGGGGAGGACTGAGTAGTTTTTGCTCTGAGGAGGAAGAAGTGGGAGAGAGAGTGTGGAATGGACTCGGACTGACTGCAGCCCCCGTTCCCTGCCCTCCTGTGCTGCTGCAGGGGAATAGGTGACAGAGTTGGGCCTGGGAAGAAGGAAGGGGTTGTATGTAAGATCCAGTTGTATTTATTATGGTCCCGCTCTGATTCAGTTGGTGAATTGGTGGTGGTTTTGTTTAAATTAATTTGATCTTGTTTTCCTCAAGTTGAGTGTGTCTTTTGCATCAGCCATAATTGGTGAGTGTACCCTCCCTGCCCTTTGTTTCAACCCTCAAGCCATTTGTTGTATTTTTCTCCTCCTCATCCCTCCAGAGGTGGGCAGGAGTGATTGAGTGGCTGCATGGTTGCTTCGTTGCCAGCTAGGTAGGCTCAAACCACAACACCTCCGGAGTCTCCCAGTATATTCAGTAAAGAAAAAGATTTTCCAAGCTGCACCTTTCATCAGCAGTCGTGTTCTCTTCTGCTAATCCCCGGTGATGACAAGACTCAGAAACCCACCCATTCTCCCTGTCCCTATCCTTTGTTTCTCTGTTTCCACAAGATCACTGGGCAAATGTGCTGAAAACAACTTGCAGCACGCTCTGCCCAAGTCCCCAGTGGGGTGACTCATGCTTGGGCCCCAGCATGAACTCTGGCGTATACTCACAGTCTTTCTGGTCACAACACCAAATGAAGACAATCTGAGACTATCAGTAGAGATGAATTCTGCTAAGACCTCTTTATACTGGGAAATTGCTTCCTAGTGGTGCTACTTCACTATTGTACATTTTTGTTATTATGTATTAATCCAAAAGACCCTCTTTTAAGAACAGTTCTTACTGCACTCTCACTGAAGGGCTTATTTTAGCCAATACTAAAAGGTGAGGTATTTAGATATACAAATAAAGTTTAGCTTCAAATACTATTTCTTTTGTATCTCATAGCTGTACCTAAAGGACCTTATGCTTTTTGTGTGAGAATGTAGGCAGAAGTATTTTGGTTTATCACATTACATTAAATATTTAATATTTAATGTTTTAATATTTTAATATTTTCATATTTAATAATATCTTTGGAATCTAACACGTTAAATACCATAAAATTAATTAACCTAAAATGACATACCACACTGGGATTACCAAGCTAGGCCAGAGAATGAATTGTGAATGATTACAAGGATTTGGTACCCTTTTTTGTCATCTGGTTAATGTTGTGGAAAGATTATGTCCATAGGAAAGATATACAGTTCTTTATTAACATTTTTGCTGTTGCTGTTCATAGATGGGGCTTTTCAAATTCTGAGTGCTAGAAATATGGAAACCCCTCTGTACCATATCCTGGGTTACGAGAAAGCCTATGACACAGAGTTCGAATGGCAAAGTTTACCTTCTCTTTTATTCTCTCAAGCACTTTGAAGAACTGTGTCCAGAGAGCATTTGGATGTTTTGACCATCTGGTGGCAATCTTATGGAATTATAGGCTAAGGAGGGGAAAGCAGGGAGCAAAATGAGCCCAAATGTTTTGCCATTTATTTTACCAACATTCCTGAAAAATCCCTGCTGTAAAAAGAAAAACAACAACAAAAAATCAGTCGTATTGCAAACTGCAGACTAGCACAGGCTGGAAAGACGATTTCATCCAAGGTTGTCATCTCCTGCCAAACAAGAACGGCAACTGAAAATATTTGGAATATATCTCTGGGTCCTCAAGGGTAGAGTTTTGGGTTTGATTTGTATTTATATGAACTAGACTTGTGGACAGAGAAGAGGAAGGAATCAGATCTCTAGTTTAACATTGTCTCAAGGGCTGACTGATTTCTAGGCATCTAGCTAAGGAATCATGCAACTTTTTCTCTCCGCTTATAATTTTCCCCTCTGTCTTCTAACAAGTTCATTCAATTTTTTTAAAAAGTAAGGAAAAAGGAAGTAGTAATATTTTGAGTTTTACTTGGAAGTTTGGTAATAAGATCAACTCTAGAGTATCCCAGGCTTATGTATGTTTGCTTTGGCTCCATATTAGCAGGGGCACAGGCATTCTCATCGTGCACTCCACTAGCCACTCTAGAAACATTATTAAAATATTTCCTTAGAGTCTAGAGTAGCCAGCACTGCACAATGTGACCCATTGAGAGCTAGAGAATTAATGTAGGACCTGCCACCAGTTCCGATCTCTAAACAATTTCTACAAAAGCTTCTTGCAGAGCTGTAAGAAATGTCTGACTTGATAAAGTAAAGCAAAAAAAATTTATGCTTTTCTTCGATGCAGGCCATTTCTTTATGTTTTTGTTTATACTAAGCCCTGATATTACCACTCATCACATCAAACTTTGAACTCATGTATGGACAGAGCATCTATTCTGTGTGGCAGGGTCTTCCAAAAGGAAATAAAACCTGTAAATACTTGTATGGTTACACATTCATTTACTTATTAGTGCTCTACTGACCAAATGTGGGATGGGATTTTATAAATATCCCCCTACTTAAACTCTCTCCATGTAGGAATTTAACTCCTCTCTACTACTCCTCTGCAGTCTGAATAATTCTGCCAAATCATCTGTCACATTTAGTCCCTAGCCTACCCCAAATCTGGGCATCTCATTTTGTTCCTGGAATAACATTTTCTGCCTGCTGATTGGCAGCTCCACAGTGTTAGATACTGGATCAAGTGGGGAACTGGTGCATCCCATTAATTTAACATGGCCCTGGCCAGGGCATGTATTCTTCCTCCAATTTAACAGAAGACCCACACCTTTCCTCTAAAATTCCATGCATGTCCTGTGCTCACCTGCACTTCTGTCCTCTGTGAGACAATCTTTTCTCACGCTCACAACATCTCTCACCACTGATTCACCACTCCACAGGATTTCCTTCTTATAAATGAAAATGTTTGATATGGTTATGGTTTGGCAACAATTCAAAATTTGTTAATAGTATGAGGTAAATCAGAGTTTGAATTTTGGTAGCAGCTAATGGTTAACCATTTTAAAGATTAACAAGTGATTCAGTAAGGTATGTTGTAATAGAACAGCAACTTACTTACAGATTTAAGAATGACAAGATTCACACTAACTTACTACAGGGTATCCTGAATCAAAATATATATATATGTATAGACGCAAAACATACAAGCATACACAGATAGACAGAAATATTTTGATCTAGTGACATGTATATAGGCACTCTCACTCGTGAGGGTAAATGTGTATAATCAAACCCGTAGGTAGAGAGGTGGATGGAAGAGGGTAGTCAATAGTTAAAATTTCCCTCTTCAAGTTTGGAGTAATTACTCACGATGCATCAACATTCCTCAACGGTCGATAACTGAGTCTCAAGGAGACTCAATTAACTGACCCTGGCTTTCTGTCAACTTTGCCAGCAGATGGTCCTAGCTCAGAGCAGATGGTGGTCACAGCTCATTGCAATCCAGGAGAGCTAAAAAGGTCTCTCTTAGGATTACAATTTATAGGATAATACCTGGCTTTTGTCAGGTACTTTTCCATTTTGGCCCATCTCAGGTGATGGAATATTCTGGTACTTTCCACCAGTCAACATTCTGATACACTGCTTATCACAAACCCTACCTGACTTTCCAATGGGTTGTTGTCCAGGGAGGGGGAGTCACACCATATACTGAGTGGCCCAAGAGTGAGGAAGTATCATACCACCACAATCCCAATGTTGAGAATCTTGCAGATTCTCATTCTTCTCTGAGCACTCAAAGAGTGTTTTTAGCAGATAAGGTGATCCTTCTTTGGAGTGCAGCTTTAGCAGTTAGCACAGCATGGGAGAGATTTAGAAGCAACATGCTCTGTGTTCTGAGCTCCCAGGGGCCTTGTTGGATCAGGTTCTTTGAATGGTAGCTCAGGAGTCAAACACAAAAGGAATTTAATATCTAGCTCTCTTAGATTCCTTTGAAACTCCTAGTCTTAAAGCCAGACTTGTTACTAAAAATATATGTTTTTTAAAACTTTGAGAGTAGCTGTTTCTACACGCCATCGTCAACAAGCCCATTAAAACTCATTGAACTGCATCTTAAAGCTAACCCTACAAGGTATCTTTCACCCTTCATGCTTTTCTCTCTACAAATCTTCTGTACTGCTTCAAAATGAGAACACACATTGGATATTTTCTCTGTAGCATTTGGCTGTCCATCAGAGTGAGAGCAATGTTAGGTGTAAATCACAAGAGCAATTGTTCCAATTGAAATATTATTTTTGTACTGGGTCTTAGACTATTCCCTCACATATCAGCTGTTCCCATGCAGACCAGCACAAGAACATCTGTTTAAAAACAATCTGTTTATTTTGTTACGTCTCCCAAAGTTGTGCTTGTGAAAGCATACAACAATACCAGGAAAGGGAGAAGCTTTCTTATTTCTTTGAGTCCATATGTATGACTTAGCTTGTGAAACAAAGCCTGCCTAATCAGCTCACACTGCCATTTTGTTCATGTGTTGTTTCAAAGCAAAGCCAGCAAAAGAGAATCTAAGGATGAGAACATGCTATTCCTCAATATTACCAGGCCTAGGAAGAATGTGCAGCTAACTAAACACTAATCAACTACTTTTATACTTTGCAATTATTTTTATATGATAAAGCAGTCTGGTTGTATTTCTTTTTTTTTTTTTTCTTTTTTTTTAAGCAGCAACGTTGCAACATTTGGATTTTATTTGAATAGCTAAATAAAATTCTACCTAGGATGTATTTTTAAAAATATTGACTTCAGTGTTATATTTATTGCTGGTACATTCAGAGTTAAATAACTGATAAACCATAGTACTCAGTGCTGAAATGCTACCGATACAATTATGTAACTAGTTATTGCTGCACTGTGGAAAAATATTTAACATATGCATTAATCTTCTTATGTGACCATTTCAAAACGCTTTATTTACTAAGTTATACAGTAGTCCTGAGGATTAATTGAGTAAATCACTTTTCACCTTGCAGGAAGGGTAACGAACTATAGGTTAGTAACTACATACCAGACATGTAGTGCCCTCCACGTGTCAGACTGTTCATGTTTCAGTTACACAGAAAACAACTTGACCTTTTGTTGTTCAGCAACTGAGACCTGAACAGTAACAGCTCATATTGTTTTCTGTGGCCAGGATTTATATCTCAGATTTCTTGGTCAAAAGAAACATTGCATCAAATCCTGTATCACCCATTGCATGAGTCTATAAAGTGTTTCCAGAAGGCTTAGGCTGAGTCAATAGAGCAGGGAATGTTAGACAGATTTGCTGTTTCTCCAGTGTCTACAGTGATAAAAATAGATTACCGAAATATGTTGGCTGTAACAGAGCCTAATTTTATTTTCAGGAAATGCTTTGGAAGAAAATAAGTTTCCTTGCAATACAAGAGCAAACATCTTGTTTTCTGTATACATTCATTTCCTATTCCAATCACAGTCTTATTTCCTTGCAGTACGATTGCTGTTACTGTGTGCAGAGCGGTTAGCAGAGTTGAGCTCTCAGACCAGAAGTTCTCAAGCTGTGGTACACTTGCCACAAAGGAAGCGGACATTTCAAAGCCCTAGGTGTGTGCTGCAGCAACATCTTTACTTCTGTGTAAGGTGTCAAATGTACTAGATTGCTTATACTTGCTGCAGCATGTGCTAGTGACTTTCTTTCTTCCCAGAGCCTGCAGAAAGATGGCCATTGCCAGACTTACACTTTTGGCTTAGACCTAACAAAGAGGAGCAGCCAGGACAGAGTAAGGGAACAAGAGACAGAAGGTTAGTGGATTTGCTGTCACATAGACTCAGGGTCTCCTGGTTTGGAGAGGAGAAAGAAATTGGAGTTGTGAGTAGGACTAAGGACATGGAGCTGAATTCTTCTCACATTCAAATCACTTAAATGCCTTTTTAAATGATCTTGTCTTAATATGTTCTCTGCAATGGAAAAAAAGAACAGATGGATGTTCAAGGACTCAGAAATACTAGATCACTTTGTTAATATGCTAAAAACCACGAATGCCGTATCAGTCCAAAATAAACTATTTTTATTGAAAATGTATTTTCAGAACAGATCTTTCAGTTAGAGTTTATAAAAATATACATGACTCCCCTTCGTGGAAGAAATATTTTTCGAGAAGGAATCCTCCCTAAACAAACAAGGATTATTTGAGGCAGTTCTTGCAACTCAGGGCATATGTTACATTCTAGTATTTGGGATGGGGAGTTAAATGGGTTCTCTTGCAAGACACCTGCAAAGTCATCCCAAAGGCGCAAAATATGACTTGAGAGTTTTTACTGGTGCTGTATATATTGCTACTGAGGCCACTAGGTGCTGTGATTTTTCATTCTTGTTTATTTAAAGCAAGACAGTGTCTATAAATGTCATATAACCGTACATGCACAGTCTACCTACATCATTATTTTTCCTTTTATTTTTTAGTAAAACATTGCAGTGAGGAAGCATAGGGACCAAGTACTTTCTGGTCCACCAGTGTATATCTTCTGCTGGATCATGATTACTCAAGAGGTTTGAATGTTTTGACTGCATCAAAAGAAACATCTTGTGAGACACCACTTGGAGTATTGCATCCAGCTCTGGGGCTCCCAGCATAAGAAAGACATCAACCTGCTCAAGCAGGTCCAGAAGAGGGCCACAGAAATGATCAGGGCACTGGAGCATGTCCCCTGTGAGGACAAGCTGGGATAGCTGTGGTTGTTTAGCCTAGAGAAGAGAATGCTCCACACAGATCTTATAGCAACCTTGCACTACATCAAGAGGGCCTCCAGGAAAGTTGGAGAGGGACCCTTTGTCAGGGAGTTTAGTCATAGGACAAGGCGAAATGGTTTTAAACTGAAAAAGGGTAGATTTAGATTAGCTATCAGGAAGAAATTCTTCACGGTGAGGGTGGTGAAACACTGGAACAGGTTGCCCAGAGAAGTTGTAAATGTCCCCTCCTTGGAAGTGTTCAAGGCCAAGTTGGATGGGGCTTTGAGCAACCTGATCTAGTGAAAGATGTTCCTGCCCATTGCAGGAGGGTTGGAACTAAACAGACCCTTTAAGGTCCCTTCTAACCCAAACCATTATATGATTCTATGATTGTTCAGCCTCAGAAGGACAAAGTCATCAGGAAAAAGCTGTTCATCCTGACTTTTAGCCCTGGAAACTCGGATGAGTAGCTGTATGGGCTATATTTGGCCTATAGATTTTATATCATACCTGTCAGCTTGAACAGCTTGGAGGAAATTTGAAGCTCAGATCTGTGATACTAATGCCAGGACCTACAACAAGGACACCAGCATGAAAAAAAATTGGAAATACTGCCAAACACATAAGCTACCACATTTAGGAGAAAGCACTAGAGTTTTATTCAAAGAGTCAGTAAAGAGAATTCAGGAGTTTTAGGACGGTGAACTTGGAACAGGTCTACAGCAAAACATAATCATTCCCATATGTTTGAGAAAGGGAGTGAAGGATTTGGAGAAATAGACTGCAGGGTAAGAAATGTGGGTCAGAAAACCGGTAAGTAGGAATACAGTAGACCAGAAAGATAGTTAGCTGAGAGGAAAAAAGGAAAGAGAAATGAAAGCTGGAGGAAGGAAAAGGAAATTTCCCAGTATATGGAGAGAGCCTCTGTTTTGAAGGAAGTTATGGCAAATTGAAGATCTTTATGAGGAAAGGAGATGTAATGTATACATTAATTTGTATTAAAGGGACAGAATAAAATCAATTTTAAAAGATGGCAAATGATAAAGGAATTTCACTAGCATAGTCCATCCAAACAAAGAAAATATTAACACTAACAGTAGTTGTAATTACCTAATTTGTAAAGAAATTACTATGTGTTGTCTATGTAGGAAACTTGATCTGGTCAATAGGATGGAGGAACAAAAAGAAATAAGCATTTTACATATACATTCAAGCAATTTGGGAAACAAAATTAAGGGAGAGAATTATGGGATGGGATTGGAAAAGGACTAACTCAAGACTTGCATATAGAGGGAGGCTTTAAGCAAAGGTTCATAAACCACCTAGAACAAGTTTACAATTGAAAAACAAAACAAAACCAAACACATACAAGGAAGAGCTTCAGACTTAGCTGGATGAATGAAGAAAAAAGATACAAAGAATAAGGAGAGAGATGCAAGTAACAGTTAAAAGGACTAATCAGTCAAGGAATCATGTCTCAGAGGTCAAGAAGTCTAATGATAAAATGAGAATAGGCAAAAGTTAGGATGAGTTAGACCTTTAAAGGATATTAAAATAAATAGCAAAGAAAGGCACTTTGGGAATATAAATAAAACCAGAAAATTTTTAAAAAAAAAAAGAAAAGAAAAGAAAAAGGGAAAAAGTTAACATTAAAGATAACCTAGACATGGCTCCCATACTAAATGAAGAGTTTCCTCAGAGTAGTAATTATTCTGCTGTGAAATGGAAGAAGTAAACTGAATAACAGAAGTTAAGGTACAAAACTTATTAGAATGGAACTTGACTGAGAACTCAGGCATCTTAATGCAGTCAAGATTAGATAACTGGAAAATCACCCATTTAAAAATATTGAGATAATTAGCAGGTAGGGTAGGAATTTCAAAAGAATGAGATTGTGGGTGAAAGCGTAAGATTGGAGAATAAAAAACGTTGCACCTATATGAAAGGTTACCCAGGCAACTGTACATAGGTCAAATCTTATTCTCTAAGGATTTAGGCAATTAATTTAGAGGAAAGCAAAAGTACAATAAAATAATAGACTCAAAGAGAAAAGTTGATCTTTTGAAAGTTCCGTTTTGATAAATTACCCCATTACCTTTCTTTGCTTAAGTAAGTTGTGTTCTTAATGAAACAAACATTGTAGCTCAAGCACAACTATGCTTGCATAAGGTATATGATTTCCTATGGAAAATCACAAGCTGAAATAAAGTTGCTGAACAACAAGAGAAGGTAAGGATTTTAGCTAATGGGAAGACCAAGGATAGAAAATGTTTACTGAAAATAAATAGTGAAAAGTACTGAAAATATCTTTATATTAAACTATGCAGAATGTATATAGACTTTCTCAAATACTGCTGTTGGGACAAGTCTGATTAATTCATACAGAAGAAATGTGCTAATGGAGTGTTATTACTGATGAAAAATTTGATTACTTGGAGGATAGTAGAAAAAGAGAAGTGGATTTGGGATTAATAACAGAACATCCAGTTACTGAAAATAATTCCAAGGAGCAACTGCTTTCAGATCTGACTGTGAAAAAATTGTAGGAAGTAAAGTAGTCAACAAAAAGCAGGAAAATAATGTTACAGACACTCCTGTTTTATGGAATGCTGCAAAAAAAAATGTCTATCTGTAGCTATCTATAGCCACAGAAGACAAAATAAGAAGAAATGCAAAAAGATGATGAGTCAGAAAGCCTATACTGATAAAGGACAACCAAATCATTTGACCTGCTTACATTGAGCAAAATCAGTGACAGAAAATACATAGAAAAGATCAGTTACAGAAGCGTACAGTAATTTGAAGTGTATTCCAGGCTGTCATCTGGTTCTCATGCAAGTTTATCAGTGAAAATACCTAATTTTTTTCTTTCATGAGTCCCACTCTCATGTTTGAATACATTGGAGAAGCAGTTTTTTCTTAAGTATCATTACTTTTTGTTTTAGAGTAGGATTTTCTAAATGAGCAAGTAACTTTGAGCCATCAGACTTTGCTCTTAAATCATGAAGATGCTTCTGAAAATCATCATTGCTATTATGATGTCTAATTCCACTATTTTGGTTAACAGTTCACTCCTGGTTTTAAGAGTGGCTGGTGTCATGGAATTGTCATGGAAAGTAAAAATCTTAGGCAGAAATAGAATTACTTACATTATCTGTGGAGTGCTTTTACTATTAAGTTTCAGTGTCAAACTTTGAACAAAGTGATATATTTAGTAGCAATGGAAACTCAATGCAGAGAAGATGAACTCTTTCGAATATAGATATGACTAATATGGACTAACTGGAAGTCGTATCACAGAGGAGATACTTTAGTCCAGTGAAGAAGTTTTTAAGAAATGTGTATACAAAATAAAGGAGAATAATGATGAAGCACATTCATTAATTTTCTAAGACTTTTTCTTAACCAATACATTTACATTACTGTTACATTAAGGTTTTAATTGATCTTTTTCATGTTTGTAGTCATACAAATTCTAACAATTTACAGAATCCCTGCTAGATTCACTCAACATACTTTTGTGGTTCTCCCTCTTTACTGATAGAAGTTTCTGGATTAGCCATTTGCTGCAAACACAGTCTGCAGACTCCAAAATTCATAGCCCTTTCATGTTTAAAAAAAAAAAAAAATAGTATTAAAAACTATTTTCAGGGCACCATGCACAAAATTTGCCGTCTTCTGACCCCAAAGTGTTGAACTGTTGAGTGAGAATGACTTAATGGAAAGTAAACATAGCTCCCCTTCTAGCCAAATAAAGAAGGAGTGGAAAAGCTTTTCAGTAGAGTCTGTAGCTTTTCTGAAGACTTCGAAGAAGAATTTTATAGAAATTTATACTTAGTTACTCATGGTATTCTTAACCGCATGTATGGAAAAAAAAAAAACTTAAAAATAAGTTAAAATGAAGTAGCAGTCACTGTGAATGATTGATAATCATCTGGTAGTGAAAGAAATTTTATATAAATAAGCATGGTGTTAAAGATATCTACAACCTGTCTTCTGAGTAGCAAGAAGTACACAAACCATGTAATCATAAGCCAGAAATAATGGAGAAAGTGCAGATGAAAGGATTCCCATAGCTGCTCACTTTCAATCTGTGTTTTCTGACACAAAATATCCAAACTTTTCTTCATTTTTCTGACAATTATTCCAGTGAGAAGGCAGAAAAAAATATGGAAAGCCAGCAGACCAGATTTCAATATCCCTCTAATACTCAAAGATTCAAATTATAAATGTATATTTCAATGGGTCTTAAACCTAAGAGCTCAATCCTGCTATTTCTTTATGACTACTTCATACAAAGTTCTAAAAGAGTACAGTGATGCAAGATGACAATACTTTTATTGTCATGCCTTACACTCATGCTAACAACCATTGAAATTAAGAGTGTTATGTAGCTAAATGGGTGTTGCCCAGAGAAACTCACTGTTACTGCAGTAGAAATTAACTCTCTGAAGCCTGATCTGAATTTCCTTTAATCTCCCATTCCTGCATAAGAGCATCGCTGCTTAAATACTTTGTAAACAGCAAGGATAAATGCATTTGTGTTAAGGATGTTACCAGTAATTACTATAAAACATTGTTAAATATAAATGTTATGCTACTTGAATTACTTTGCGACCAGGACTGTAAAAATTGTGTAATTTACAAATAAAAATGCTGCCCACTGCTGCATGAGGTTTTCTGTCATTATCCTCCGCACTGAGAGCAGCAGTATCAGTGTGCATACCAAGTCAGAGGGCTTGATTTCAGGCTTTTCCATTTCCTTCAGCCTGTCTGACTGACCTCAAGTTAAAAGACCCCTGTTACAGTTTGGTTTTCTCAGGAACTACCTTACCTCTTATATGATATTGTTTGTCTCAAATTCTTCCATACTTCTTTTACAGATTTTTTTGCTTGCTTGCTTGCTTTCTATCCTATGCAGAATTTGCTGGCAGCTTTTATGGTAGCTAACTAGAGACAGACAGTCATACTCAGACAAAATAACAAATTACTTGGACATTCACCCCAAGGCTGTAGTAGACAGAATTTGAGCTGGATCTTTTCTAGGGTAGAAGGAGGTGGAACAAAGCTTTCTGTTTATGCTTTTAAATGTCTTCTATGCTGAGATTGTAGGAAAAAAATAAAATGAGTTGTAACAGCTGTATTGTTGCATAGTTCTTAGCCACCTTTTACTTAGTCTCACACGATAGCTATATCAGCATAAGCTATTTAAACTCTTTTTATAAGAGATATTAAATTGGCAACAAAGCCCTTTTTAATTAAAATGACAGTGAACAAGCAAAGAAAATAGAATTGTGCATCCTTTGATGTATGTGAATACTGTTTTAGAAGATACGTTGTAATGAAATTAGGTTTACAGAAGGACACAGGATAACTATAGAGAACTTTGTATTTTGTAATGTACAGAAGGTGACATTACATAATCAAGGGTCCATTCTGGAATTTGCAGTTTATGATTTCATGAGAAAGACAAGTTAAAATGCAGGGTGCTTGATGTCTTTCTCTTCAATCCTCTTTTTCCTCCTTCCTAAATGCACATTCAGAGTAATTCCCTTCCAGTCACTCTGGAGTGAACAAAGGAGTTCAACCTTCACAGTTAAAGATTTTAACACATGAAGCTGGTAATAATTGTTTCACTTTTTTGCTCCTGTCCTGGGTTGGCCAGGACAGGGTTAATTTTGTGTGGAGCCAGGTAACTCTATACCATGCTGACGTCATGCCCCGGGGCCACCTCCGGGGAGGGGCCAGTTCTGTTGGGAGTGGTTCAGTTGGAGTTCAGTTCGCCCTGAACTTCGCTCGGGTTCAGTCCCTCGCCGTTGTTCTCTGGTATTGTTTTGTTTTTTTTTTTTGTATTGCTCTTTTCCTTACTGCTTAGTATTTGTTCTTTTTAACTGCAAAGTGCCCATTGTATGTTACTTTCTTTTATATATATATTAAACCTTCCTTACCTCAACTCAAAAAAGGCACTTTTAAACCTTCTTTTCCTTTCTCTGTCCACGGCCCACGGCAGAGGGGAGGGGGCAGGGAGAAGTGGCCAGCCGCACGGCTCGGCTACCCCGCAGCTCTTACCAAACCCACACAGCTCCCATTCCACTTTGGACTTCTGTTCACTGATTTTGAAGTTAACAAGTTTTTCAACCACACCATGATAAATTCTGTATATTATTGATCATGAACTCTCAATGATGCATCATCAATACACTTTTAGTGATCAATCATCCACTGTTATATGCAGGCAAGTGTTTTGAAAAAGAATCACAGAATCACAAAATTGCTATTGTTGGAAAAGGCCTTTAAGATCATCAAGTCCAATCATTATGTACCGCTACCAGTTCCACTTCTACACCATGTCCTTGAGCACCTGTGGTGGTTTAGTCCCTACCAAGGCCTGAGCACCACGTGCCGCTGCCCCTCCACTGCTGGGCACGAGAAGGGAGACAAGGAAAGCACCAGACCCGGGATTGAGATGAGGAGAATTTAATACAATAATGCACAAGAAACCATCGGAACAACAACAACAATAACAACAGCAAGCAATACAAGGTACAAAACAAGCGATACCGAGCAAACAAGCAGGCGGAGCTGACCTGACGGACCGTGCACCCCTCACGTGGCGTCACATGGCGCAGAACCGGTGCTGGGGCATGATGTCAGCATGGTATGGAATAGCCTGGCTGTGGCTCACTCCCAACTCCTGCTGAAAGTTAACCCTGTCCTGAATGAACCAGGACAGCACCAGATCTAGACAGCTTTTAAATACATCCAGGGATGGTGCTTCAACCACTTCCCTGGGCAGCCTGTTCCAGGCTTTGATAACCCTTTCAGTGTAGAAGTTTTTCCTAATGTCTAACCTAAACCTCCCCTGGCATAACTTGAGCCCATTTCCTCCTGTCCTATCAGTTATGACTTGTGAGAAGAGACCAACACCCACCTCCCTACAACCTCTTTTAAGGTAGTTGTAGAGAGCGAGAAGGTCTCCCCTCAGCCTCCTTTTCTTCAAACTAAACAATCCAAGTCCCTCAGCCACTCCTCATACGACTTATTCTCAAGGCCCTTCACCAGCTTCATTCCTCTTCTCTCGATCCACCCCAGCACCTTGATGTCTTCCTTATACTGTGGCACCCAAAAATGAACACAATACTCAAGGTGCGGCATCACCAGTGCTGAGTACAGTGGGACCATCACTTCTCTAGTCCTGCTGGTCACACTATTTTTGATACAGGCCAGGATGCCGTTGGCCTTCTTGGCCACCTGGGCACACTGCTGGCTCATGTTCAGCCGGCTGTCAATCAACACCCCCAGGTCCTTTTCCACCGAGCAGCTTTCTAGCCACTCTTCCCCAGGTCTATAGCTTTGCGTGGGGTTGTTGTGGCCCAAGTGCAGGACCTGGCACTTTGCCCTTTTGAAGCCCATATGATTGGCTTCAGCCCATCAATCCAGCCTGTCCAGGTCCCTCTGTAGAGCCTTCCTACCCTGAGTAGATCAACACACCCACCTAACTTGGTGTCATCTGCAAACTTACTGACGGTGCTCTCAATCTCCTCATCAACGTCATTGGTAAAGGTATTACACAGGAGCGGCCCCAGTGCTGAGCCTTGGGGACCACCACTTCTGACCACCAACGGGATTTAACTCCATTCACCACCACTCTCTGGGCCCAGCCATCCAGCCAGAGTGTACATCTGTCCAGGCCTAGGCCAGCCAGATTTTTCATGAGAATGCTGTGGGGAACAGTATCAAAGGCTCTACTGAAGTCCAGCTGAACAACATCCACCAAGTATGTTACCTTGTCACAAAAGGAGATGAGGTTCATTAAGCCGGACCTGCCCTTCATGAACCAGTGCTGACTGGGCCTGATCGCCTGGTTGTCCTATAAATGGTGTGTTATGTCACTCAAGATTATTTGCTCCATGACCTCCCATGGCACCGAAGTAAGACTGACAGGTCTGTAGTTCCCCAGATCCTCCTTTCATCTCTTCTTGTAGATGGGAGTCACATTTGCAGTCTGTTGGGACATGTTGGGAAGTAAGACTGTAACCCATCCTTGAAAAATACTTCAGTGGAATCTGTATCTAACATTTTTATGTTAATCTTGTTGGCAATCCTATGTAGAAGTTCAGTGGAAAAGGAAACAATATTAATGTGTTGCTTATATTCAACATTTTTTAATACAACACATCCAAAATGATAAATCTGAAGGGGTAGGTGTCTTTGTTTTTATGGGTTGTTTTTAAATGTATGATGGAGTTGATTATGTGGAACTTAATTTAATTAAGATAGAAATCACTATAAACTAACTGGAAGAATTTCAGAAATTCAGAAATTTTTCATCTTTTAGAACCAGAAAGCTAAAACCTTTTGTTGTTTATTTGGTTTGGGGGCAGGGGGTGTTTTTGTTTTCAGTTGGGTTGGATTTGCTTTTTTTGTTATTGGATCTAGGCTTCATGCATGTGTTTGTCGCTTGGTTTTCATATACATGTTCTCTCCATTATACTGGAGACAGAAGAAGAACTTATCTGCCTCCTATTGCACTATATTCCTACTCCAGTGCAACTGGCTTCCGAGTGTATAGATCTGTAAATGGCATTGAGGTACTGTAGTAAGCATAACTAAATAAACTATCTGTGATTAATGGGGCCTTAAGTTACAAACTCTCTTGTATGCTGCCTCTCTAAGTTCTGTACTTATTTTAGTGGCAAGATATCACTTCAATCCAAACCACATCTAATCACAGGAGTGAGTATAATCACTCTACTCAAAACAATGTATTTACAAACTGGGCTATTTATTAGGTTTTCATCAAATATTAGCATGGCTTTCCCATTTTCTTACCTGGAACGTTGCCCAGGTATTCCAGGTATTCATATAACTTCATGTTATATGTTGTGATTATATAATTCAGTCTGAAGTCTCCCAACAAGAAACTTGGGAAAAAATGTGGCTAAACTAGCGTGAGCTTCTATTTTCCTGCTTCTGCAAATATCATTGCATTCCTCAGGGCTATATTAATCGTGAAGAGAAGTAAATAAATAAAAAACAGCAAAATATGTTGGCTTATATAAATTAAAAGCACTAATGAAACCAATACACCTTTTACTTTTGTTGTGTGCTCATGCGTTAATCATATTAAGTTTATGAAAATCATAAAGCCCAGGGACAAGGAAGTTGGGATAGAGTTATTTTTTTTCATAGTACCGTGTATGATGCTATGTTTTGAATTTAGGGTGAAACTAGTGTTGATAATTCATGGATGTTTTAGTTATTGCTGAGCAGTGCTTACACAGTGTGAAGGCCTTTTCTGCTTCTCATACTGCCCTGCCAGGGGCAAGGAAAGGCTGAGAGACCCGGGGCTGTTTAGCTTGGAGAAAAGAAGGCTGAGAGGGGATCTTATCAATGTTCATAAATATCTGAAAGGTGGGTGTCAAGAGGATGGGGCTAGTCTCTTTTCATTGGTGCCCACTGGTAGGACAAGGGGCAACAGGCACAAACTGGAACAAAGGAAGTTCCACCTCAGCATCAGGGAAAAATTCTTGACTGTGAGAGTGATGGAGCACTGGAACAGGCTGCCTAGAGAGGTTGTGGAATCTCCTCCAGAGACTTTCAAAACCTGCCTGGACATGTTCCTGTGTAACCTGCTCTAGGTCAACCTGCTTTTGCAGGGGGGTTGGACTAGACAATCTCTAGAGGTTCCTTCCAACCCCAACCATTCTGTGATTCTGTAATTTCACACCACAAGATGTCATGCTCAGCAATAAAAGCTGAGGTAAAGAAGGGGGAAGTGGGTGACGTTCAGAGTACAGCATGTGTCTTCTCAAGTAACTGTTGAGTGTGATGGAGCTCTGCTTGCTTGGAGATGGCTAAACATCTGGAAGTAGTGAATGAATTCCTGATTTTGCTTTGCTTGTGCATGTAGCTTTTGCTTTACCTATTAAACTGTCTTTTATCTCAAAGCGTGTTTTTTCTCACTTTTACCCTTTTAGTTCTCTCCTCCATCCCACTGGAGAGGAGTGAGTGAGTGGCTCAGTTGGCCCCCAGGGCTAAACCACAACAAAAGGGTAGATCCTGGAAGTTGTTTATATTTTTAAAAAAATTTGCACTTTGTAGCACTGAGTCCTACAAAGCCCCGAGTCCTGACATCTTTGTTTTCATTACATATGAATGCTTATCCATGACTAATTTAGCTGCCCATGCCTGACTTCAAAATATATTTTAGTCTGGAATGCCTTAAAGTCTACCCTATACTGTACTTCAAGTAGAATGGCTTTTTTTCTACAAGATTATTTGATTATCCTACATGAATACGCTGACCATCAGTCTTAGTAACAACATCTGGCTAATCATTAATATCTTGCAGCTGATTACAACTACATTAATGCATGAAAGAAGGCCTGCACAGCCTTAAGCACTGACCAAAATTGTGTGGATACACAGTTGTTCACACGCTCCAGACTTAGTCTGGTTTATGGCAAGTACATCTCATACAGATAGAGTATGGACATGACTTAGGGGACTGTAACCAACAAGGTGATGTGGATGAGACCACCTTGTTCGGGGTGAAGAGAGGCTGGCCACATGGCCATGCTGCTTGTTCTTTGGGCCAGAGAACAGACCTTAGCTCATTTTATTGTCTGTTGTAGGGTAGTCTGTTGAGCACTTACTCCACCTGGACTAAATAACACATAAGTAATTGCTTTTAAAGGCACATGAGACATTACTTTTTAAATGTCTAAAATGACATTTTTTCCAGATCCTTTTTACTAACTACAGAAATACAATTTAATATTACAAAAGCAGTTCTTAGAAGGTGAAATAAAGAGACTCACAGTAATTCAGAGTGCCGGTCTTTGTCCTATAACTCAGCATCTGGTATTAAAACTTCTGGTTTTTACAGCTAGAACAGAAGTTATAAGATCAGGGATTTATTATACCAACTAGGAAACAACAAGGAAGTTATAGAAATTGCCAAGATGTCTTACTGGATCTAAATAGTGGAGGTATTAGGGATTTAAAAAGCAGATGTGTCTAGATGAAAGGAATTGACTGTTATTACACGTGAATGAGATAAGGGAGTGGAGCAGACAACCAGAAATAGACTGCTTTTTTCCAGCCTAGAAACTTCTGGGAAATAGAAGGGCTATCTGCCAATATAGCTTTACCTAAATCTGGGCAGTTTATTGTTTTGCAGTTTTCACAGTGTTGAAGTTGCTACTTGATTGTTTGTTATTTTAACCATAATTAAGGTGAAAGCTTCTGTTCAGTATTGAAAATGTAAGATTACTGCATGATCATTCTCGGTTATTGGCATCTGGTTTTATCTGATACAACGTGTATAAAGTTGAAGGAAATGGCAATACAAAATAAAAGGAATGGACTGCAAGGGTGAGAGCAGATAATTAGTAAGGCTTTTGTCGTTATCTCCCACGGCATGTCTAGAAGATAAGGAGGTATGGACTCCATATGGGACCACATTGTTATGCAGACTGAAAATTCACTGGATGGATGATGGCTCAGCATCCAAATGGCTGTCAAGCACAGTACCCTATATATAAGGTCCTATATCATGCGTCATATTCATCAGCTGCCTGGAGCAAAGGAATATGAGGAAATACTCAGAGCTGGCCTAGTGAAAAGGAGGCTACAGGGTGATCTAGAACCAGCTTACAACTACTTGAAATGATGTGATGGAGATGAGGAAACCAAACTTTCCTGTAACTGTGGCTTGGGGTATTCAGATTAGACACCAGGTAAAAAATATTCACTGAGACCAACAGGTTGCTCAGGGAGGTTATGAGCTCTGACTTTGTATCTTTTCAAAACAAGAATGCCCTGGTAGCTCTGGTCTAATGTTGGTAACAGTCTTGTTTACCAGAGGGTTGCCCTAGATGACTTTCAACCAAAATTTCTGAAATTCTGTGAGCCTATAATTTTTACTGTTCCTCGAGGAAGTCATTTGATGCCAGTCTGATTGTCAGTACTATGATGATCTCCATACCTCTTCCGGGCTTAGTCGTGTGTATCCAGAGTTCTTACATATGCCAAATTTGTATTGATCAAAAGGAGGTCTTTGATCAAAACAGACCTTGCTTTTTAATTGAACAGGAGTTCTTAGAGTGGCATTAAACTCACAAAATCAATCAAGTAAGTCTGCTTTGATCTGACTAGGCAGAGAACTGGAACCATAGCAAGTTAAAAACAAAACTAACCATGATTTACCTAACATCATTGATACCAGATATAAACGGTAAGACCAAGACAGGGAGAATTGGAGCGCAGGGCTTTACATAAAGAATTGTGAGACTTTTATTTGGGACTATGTGAGTCCTGTTAGTTTTGAACAATAAGTATTCTTTTTATGTTTAAATGTATATAAAAAAAGAAAAATTACCTTTTTTCAGGCATGTTTAGAGGTGAGTTCTTCACTGGAATAGATTTCTTCATAAAATTAACTTAGAGTGAGGGTTGGGTTTTTCCTTTTGTAGAAATTATCGTGTTCCTTTACATACCTATCTTTCATGGTGGTGTATGAAGGAAGTGCCACAATAGATCTCATATCAGGTATCCCATAAGAAACTTAAGAGCGCAATTAAAAAAAAAAAAAAAAGAAAAAGGCAACAAAAATTCTATTCCAATCTCTTATAGCAATGAATTCTACATCAGAGACAAGGTATTCACTCAGTTTTCTGCTCTCAGTGCTGTGTAGGTGGTCTCTGAATCATTAAGAGGTACAAAATCTGAAAGTAAAAGAGCTGTTATTCAAGAATACTTAAAGTGTTATGAGTTTTTAAACAGCACATAGAAAGAAAAAAAAATTTCTAATAAAATTTGCTAGTAAACTACACTTTTGATTTGGCCATCCTCTGTACAACTCGAAAAGGTACGAGAATGTCAGTGTTAGCAGGAAAGAAATTTGCAGAAAACACAAATAGTTTTGCCATCCAGATGGAGCCACTCACCTTGTCCTCCCTGTCCACCTTCACAATTGCAAACTACAAAAGTTTACAAATGCTTAAACAGAAAATGTTAATTTCTGTCAGATTTAACATTTTAATAGGGGTTTGCCTGCAGCTGTTCTCAGGCACACTATCAGTGAATGTGTGATGTTCTAGATAGTCCTAAATAATCTTGTAAAGGAGGTAGGTGGTGACATGACAACATTTGATGATGAATGGGACTTTGCTGGAGTCAAGACACCAAGCTGGATGGGTCTTTGCTCTCACCCAGAACATACATTCTTATGCCTTAGGTTTGTTAAGAGGCCTGTTTAGAGAAGAATTCACTAGGAGGCAGCTGGTGTCTGGCTGGGATCAAACAATAATTGTGGCTGCTGAAAGCAAACTGAGAGCTCTAACCCTGCTCTGATACTGAACAGTAAGTCTAGTAAATCAAACTAGCCATGACTGTCTGCACTCTTACTTGTCCCACCACAGACCAGTACAATCTAATCCATGGCTGGAAAGCTTGTATGTTGCTGAACTCTGGGTGAATATTAGAATGTCTTCCAAAAGGGTGAGGTCATCATCTGAAAGCAGAAAGTGTTTTTGTGTTTCTGCAGTGGGAGTTCTGTCTGGTCACACCTTATTTAAAGGTCAAGCGCACATACTACAGCAGTGCCAGACAGACAGCTAGCTAGCTGGGAAAGACTCTGGGGGACCGGGACTTACTGCAATCCTTACCAAACACATTCATTCACAAACGCAAGGCTGGCAGGTGGAAACCAGAGTGTCCTTGGCATTGAGGGATACACTCAACAGGTAGCCATGGCTCTTGCCAAAGCAAGAAGTCTGAGACTCTCCCCAGAATGCACATCTTCTCTGGCAAGACTATCCTTGGGTTCTGATTAAATGCCACCAGGACTCTCACTCAGCAATGTAAAGACATGAACAATCTTGACATAAGGGGCTGGTGTGGGCACAATAAGGTAAATATAATTACACTTAAAGTTATGCTCTTCATCGTCTCAGCATTCAAGTTCTTCTGCAGTCATAGAGACATGCAGGTTTATCCCATAACAGGTAGGTTTTTAAGATATGTGGAATTAACTGTACTATAGGTTGCCTGATTTCTGTCTCTTTCTCTTTTTTTCTCTCCCTAGAATGTAAAAGAAAATGAGATAATTATACTAGACTAGACACAACTTCTAAATTGCCAGGGTTAGATTCCCCTGTAAAATCAAGGCTCTAGTTTACATTTTGTGATTATTAAATGTCTAGTAGTAACCAGAAGATTCCAGATACTGTCCCTTCAACTTTGTTTAAGGATTGGCTGCTCTTTTTTGTTGCACTGCAGATTCCCCCATTAATCTTTCTTATCATCCTCTGTCACCTCAGGTATATACTTCAGTATCATTGCTTTCCAGATTTAGCTTTCTTATTGAGTGTGTGTTTTGAATTAATTTTCCCCAGATGTATTTGCAGTTTTCCAAGTTGACTCTCATTTAGTTATTCTCAGCCTGTGTTTCTATTTTTCCGAGGACCCTCTATTATTTGCCTGTCCTGACTGCTGCTGGCACAACCTCCATTTTAACATTATCTGTGAATTTCATTACCATGCTTGTGTTTCAATTCCAGATAATTTATGCTAATTTTAAAGTGGACAACACCTAAACATGGCTCCCCTGTAGTAAGATTCTATAGCTCAGTATGTGTTGTTTATTATCATATTTTGTGTTCTGTATGCCAGTTTTCAGTCCATGGGATGGAGCTCAGGTCCAAGCCAATTTGAACTCATTTGAAAAGTAAGATTCCGTCAGACATTGTATTGAATGCTCTACCAAAACCGAGATGATATCTTCTTTCCGTTCTCAATAGCTTTTGTAACTGTTCCACAAAAAATAATCAAAATTATGTTGATTATTGTATTGCATAGTTTTCACTTCATAAATCTAGACTGCTAATAGGTGATGAGTCTATAATCTTCTTGTCTGCTTTACGCCAGTTCAGGATTAAGCCTGGTATAAAACTATATTTAACTTGGGATCTGGCTGGAGGTAAGTGGCAATATCTCCCTGGAACTCAATGAAGTGCCTGGACTGATTGCAGTGACCTTCATGGGGGACCAGTGTTTTATTACGAGAGCTCTCTCTGGTGGTCCTGGTTACTTCACACGTCGTGTGACTCCAATGCCTCCATTTAGGCTATCTGTGATACACCATCCTTCTGTGAATCTTTGGAGGCATAAACTGTTTTAGTTCCAGCACCAAATTATAGTGAAATCATATTGAGAAGAAAAGTAATAATACTTTTTTTAAAAAAGAGTAAACTCCGAAAAGGGGTAATACATAGTAAGGTTTTAGAGGAAGCCTTTCAAAAGCAATTAGCGTAGGACTTTGACTGCCTTCAGTGCTGGAACAGATACAAGGCAACAGATAACATTTAAACATTTCATGTAGTCGAAGAGCGGAACACACATCCAAACCATATTCCCCATATAAAATGGAACAATAGGTATTTTCTAGAGCTGATTGATAGACTGTTATAGAGGTTTTGTTTTAAGAGTTTCTTAAAGTACAAATTTTAAATGGGCAGTGCATAAATCTTTTGTATTTAAAGTGAGGACAGTTTACCAAATCGTATTTGAAAAGGGCATATTTATTGCTTTCCCTTATTTCTCCTGGATTAGTGAGAACAGCATCAGCGTTCAGGCCAGCATGCTCCTAAGTTCAGAAGAAGTCTCCACAAATTATGCTACTTGCTGGAAATGAAAACTGGTAAATGGGTGTACATACAAAGGTTAGGATGATAACCTGTATAATACAGTGTATAAATGCTTTACAGGAACCTCAGAGTAAATGTGGAATATTGCATTGAGTGACAAATCCCAGGGGGAAAAAAAACCAAGAAACAAACAAAAAAGCAAAGCAACAAACAAACAAAAAAGCAAAACAACAAAAAAAAACCCAAACAAACAACAAAATACCACAATTTAAAAATAGTTTGGCCTTCTTTTTTTCCTGAGTCTAAACTGAAAAAAATCAAAAGTTAATGTACTTCTATTTGCTCCCTTACTAATTTCTTAATTAGGAGTGAAATGAAAATGACATTATAATACACTTCCCTTTTGCTGAAAAAAATCAATATTTTCTCAATCAAATGTTTTTGGATATTGACTTTTTAAATATTATCACAGCTATATTTGTTTTATTTTTTAAATAAAATTTATTGCATTTCTTCAGTAATTGAAGGTTTATTCGATTCCTGCTTTTAAAAATACTTTAAAAATATAAAAAATTTAAGTACTTTTTACAATACACAAAACCCACTGTGTTTACAAATAAAATATGCTACACTTCTAAGAAGGTATTCTCTTCAGAAGAAACCATTTTCTTCTGTGAGGACTCTAAAGCAAGTGAACTGTGTGTGCACAACACTTCTGACAGGTAAGCATTGACCAAAATCCTCTATAGGTACCTTGATCATGTATAAATTAGGCACTTGAAGTGAAGGGAAACTAAACATCAGTTTAAATGCCCCCATGAATGGTTACTTAAATCACACCATGGAATGTCCCTGAAGCCCGGTAGCTTAGCAAAATCCATGCTAAGACACTATGACAGAAATAAGACATAAATAATTATATAACTGGCTTGAGAAGACCAGTTATATTCACCCTAATGAAATTTTTTTAAAAGCATTTTTTACAGAGTTCCAGGATTCTTGAGTATCATCAGGAAACTGAAGTCCGATCCAGGGCATTTTGGAGTTAAAGAAAACCTTGCATTAACTTCAGTAGAAATGAGGCTTCTTAGGAGGCAGATATGATTACATTCCACTGTCAAAAATAGGAGCTAAGCATCTGCTCAAAGTTAGTCACATGCTTAAACACTGTCCAGGACTAAGGTCATGGTTGCCAGGACCTGATCTTGCAGTACATATAAATCCAACTGATTAATGGTTTGGTTTGCCTGCTGGATAAAACAAATGTAATTAGAAATACAGGGTTTGAGGGTTTATGATTCACTTTTGTGCCACTTAAAAAAAAAAAAAAATCTATCTATTACAAATAAATAGAGTTCCGTTCACTTAATGAAAATACAAATTACTGTTTATTTTCATTTATTTCAGGTTGGAAACCAAAGAAGAATACTAACACAAACAAGGTATAACAAAAAGTGCTGTGTGACAGACATACAGGCAAACGACAAGTAGAATCTGTCAAGGAAATTGAGGTTACTTCTGAAAAGTACACGTGGTATCCTGTAAACATAGCACAACAGAGAGAACTTAGCAAAGGGCAAATAAATGTCCTTCAAATATAGAGAAGACTAATGAAGGCAATGAAATAAAAATTTAAGCGCAAGAAAAAGCTTGGTAATACGTGATCACTTTAGTTACTGGAACTCGGATTATCTGTCCTCTTCCAAGTGCAAATCGCATAAATTGTAATTTTGATATAAATTAGAGGAAAGTGATGGAAAGAGGGAATAATGGGAAGCAGAGGAAGTGAGGATGAAATGGACGTTGTGGAAGGAGGATGCAGAGGTGCAACTAAAAGCAAGATGGGGAGGCCGTGCCAGCGGTAGGGCAGCTGGATCCTGAAGGTGTACCAGGTAAGATTACCACCTGTGATACAAAACACATTATCAAATACAACAATAAGAAGGGCTTAACCTATGCTTGCCTCAGGGAGACTGTGGAGGCTCCTTCTGCTTCTAGTTGCTATTAAATTCATGTACAGTCCTGTGAAAGATGATAAGATCACCAAGATGATAGAATCATAGAATCATTCAGTTTGGAAAAGACCTCTAGGATCATCTACTCCAACCTTTGTCCAACATCTCCCTGACCCCTAGACCATGTCTTGAAGCACCATATCTACCCGTTTATTGAACACCTCCAGGGATGGGGACTCCGCCATTTCCCTGGGCATCCTGTTGCAATGGCTAACCACTCTTTCAGTAAAGAACTTCTTCCTGATATCCAATCTAAACCCAACGTTTTTTCTCTAATCCAACAACAAAGACTCCAACAGTTCTACAGGTTCAGACAATAGATCACCACTTTTATGAAAAACACTAAATTTAATGTCTTTCATAGTAATCTAATGGGCTTTCAAGTAAGTTGTCATCTAGTAACTTCAGAAAGTGGAAGCTATTCATGCACATTAAGTCTCAAGCAAGATACATTCCAGCATTTGAAACTGCCTTTTTGCAAACCCTGCACTTATGTACGTAGTAGTCCATGAGAATTTAGGGTTTCAGTTTCTTTTAAATGTAGCTTACCCACCTCAAGGATGTTAGGACATGTTATAAAATGGGCTATGACAGCTTAAATGTTCAGATTGCTAGTGAAAGGAACTCAAAAATATTGTTATTATAATCTCATTCTTGTAAGTCAGTCTCATGATAACTGGAGCATAGTATATTCTAAAGGTTAAAGCTGTCATGTCTGATGTGTCAGTTCTTTGTGTAAGCAATTTTAAGTTGCTTAGTTGGGAAAAAATGGACGGCAAGATCTAATCCTATGGCTTTCACCTAAGTGAAAGAGCCTGTTTCACCCAGGCTGCTCTTGCTGGTAAAGTGAAAGAGCATGCAGAGCTTTCAGGCTTGAAATGAGGTGCTTTCAGGGTCTGTGATAGAAACATCACATGTTTGTATGATAATATTCTTGCTGCAATTGAATCTGACTCAAGGCAGGCCTTAAAGTATTGGTACCCAATCCACTAGCATCCCTTCCTACAGACATCTTTTTGATTCTTTCTCTGAAGGTGTCTGTCAGCAACTGTGCTGAGTGCAGGATCATTCTGCTCTGCTTTTTATATCTTTGGGCAGTTCTACATACATTATTTTTGCTTCTATCTAGTTCTTCCTGCTTGGGATAGTTTATTTTGCCCAAGTTTTATTTGTGCTGGTTTCTCTGGGCATTGAGCCTAGTTTTTGTTTAACTTTGCTCTTAAAATCTGTAACAGCCCAGATGTTCTTTCCAAAAAAATAAAACAGAGGGGGAGAGCTTTATATATCCATTTAAAAAAGCAATCATGTTGTAAAGCAGCAGAAGGGATAATTAGTAAACCTGATGAATGCTTTTGCATAGTTTATATCAAAATTAAGCTCCATTCCTGTTTGGGACTTCAGTTTACAAGGCTAAGAAAAATGCTGACTAGGTGGAAGAGAAAACACAAGGACCATTGGCATACAATAAATGTTTTATTTTGGAACATTAATTTAAAATTATTATGAAGCAGAAGGTACAAATATTAGTAAAGATGGATATAGCTGAACTATGTCAGAGTCGTACTTTTATCTTTCCCCAGAAAAGTAAGGACTGTGGAACAATGCAAATCAGCAACAGGCCTAGTAGCATTTACTGGACCTAGATTAAAAGTCTCAACTGGATCCACAGCTTTAAGAAGTAGAACAGTACAACTATGTATAGCAACAAGTAAGCAGCTGTCAAAAGAACTGTTTCAAAAGAGATGTCAGGAAACATGGAATAGAGAAGTAGGGACTGTACCCAAAAGGGAGGGCCAAAGCAACAAAAGTCAAAGAAACAACTGACCCCATTAAATTATTATCAAGAAGTGGTTACTCATGTATTTTTCTAGTGCCACAAGTGACATCACGAGCTGACATTACCAATAGGTTACCACTTTCCCAGCGAACAGTAGAAGAAAAAGTTTGAAAACATCTTTTATCAAAGACTAGCTATAGCACTTATGTTTTTTTTTAAGCCAAATCCTCACTTCTGAGAAAGAAGCCAAGATTTACGCATAATGCAGGGGAAATGGCAGGTACTGTAGAGGCAGAAGGAAAGGAATGAGAAATGCTAGGAAAGCAAGGTAGGCTATGAGGTGTACAGCGTTGTTACAGTCATTGTGGCACAGAATAGTTCTTACATTTCGAATTAGTCCAGGCTCCCTGTTCTCTCCTTAACACACATTGAAAGCAAGCCCCTCACAGAATCTCATCCAGCTGTACAGCATGAAAAAAAAAAAAAAAATAAAATAAAATAAATCCCTCTCTAAGCAAATTAAGAGCATCATAAGTGGTGTTAAATACTAGAAATGCTTTGAAACTTCAAAGTAATGCACTACCGTAGTTTACAGATATTTTAGTTATTTTAAATTCTGAACTGATGCAATATCAGTTTATAAAAAGCAACTACAACCAGTGTGTAAAAAAACCTGTGATTCCTTCTGATTCTGTTGGAAATATGTTACATGTATAATTTTGCTCCTTGGTTAATGAACATGGTGTAGTCACACTGTCTGTGTTTGCCTGTAAATGACTGATGTCAAACCCCACCACCATTGGCATCAAAAAGAAGTCCTTACAACATCAACCATGCATGAAAAAATATATTTTTCCTCAAAACTGTAAAACATCTAATTATTCAAATGTACATCTGTACAGTAGAAATATAATTTATAGTTTAAAATATATCTCTCTCAGAGAGAGATTGAAAATCTTCTCCTTCCCTGGAAAAACAATGGAAACCTTCCCTTCCCACCTAGAAGACCCTGCCAAAGTCTCCCCTTCTAATGACAATCACAACATTTTTGCATTGTTTTCCCTCAGAAGAAACCTGTGGTCCTCTGAAACAATTGCTTTTCTGCCAGTCTCCACACATAGCTTTAAAACAGAAGTCCTTCCTAAGAAATAAGGGAAGAGATTATGATTCAAGAGAAAATGGTAGTATCACAGAGAGTTGTGCAATAATAATGGGTAGAAAAAGCTAGATCAAAGGCTTTGATAAAGTTTTTCTCAGTAAATGAGATAAGCAACCATCGTTGACTCTCAGTCTAGTCAGGAATAAGTTCATATTTTTACTTTTCCAAAGCCAATGTTAACAGTAACTGCTGTTAAGATTAGTGACAAAAAAAAATAATCTGAATCTCTATAGTTGTGGTTAATATATTAATCTTTGGAGCAGTCTATCATCTTTTACTTTTTCTCTTTAGAAAATCATCCAATACATACAAAAGCCATCATTGTAAAGACAATCACTCTACGAGACTAGCTCTTGAAAGGCAAACTCTGGATGTTAACAAAGGTTCTCTCTGTTAACTTCCTGGTTGAGTTCTGCTGAATTTTTCCTGGTTTGACTTGTTTACCAAGAAGGGAACAGTAACCCCCGTGTATGAGTTTGCCGTTTGTCACAGAAAATCACACACATTTTCCCATACTGACTGGCCTCTAATTTAATGATATGAGATGATGACTCCTCCTTATTCACCACCATTAATAATACAGATATTCTTTCAATTTTAATTCTCTTTGGCTTTAATTCCTAAATCAGAACAAAAGCCTGTCACTCACTAGGTTCTGTTCTGAGTCCGTTTAGGGGTTCAGGGCAGGTCCCCACAGAAACAGAATGTATGCTCTCCCCCTCCCTATCCCTTAGTTCCCCCCCAGACAGGTGGGCAAAAAGGGAGATCAGGAGTTAAAAGAGAGAGAGACTTTGCACTGTACTGGAAGTTTAGAAAGAGATATATATATATATTGTTTAACAGGGAACAGAAAACAAGAAGGGAAGGTAGATATAGGTACAAAGATGGGGGAAAACACAATAAATGCAATATAATACAAAACCAAAGGTTGGATGGCTTCGGATTCACTGGAGGATGAGGAGTGGTGAGAAAATGGCTCCTGGCCGCATGGAAGGGTCAGCTCCAAGCGTCGCTTCCTCCCACGCTGGAGACCACTTCCTGCCTCCAGTATCCGGTGTGGACAGGAAGGGGGAGGGAATAACTGCTTCCCTCCTGGGACCCTCAGGGTGTCCAACCCCTGCCTGTCCTGGTCCAAAACCTCAAACCATAACAGTTCTTAAAAACTGAATCAGTTATACTTGTGGTTTACAAGTGGTACTGTACAAATTGACAATCAAATAACCCAATTCCACTTTTATTACGGCCTGTAAATTCATAAACTCTGTGCTGCCCATCAGGAGCTTGGTCTCAAACACAAAGAAACAAGATCTACCTCTCTTTCTGAACGTGTCCTCCCAGAGGCACCTGAAATCCCCTCGTAGGAATTTTTGCTGCAAGGCTGGCAGCCTGCCTGGGATGGAAGGGAACACTGTCCTGAGCAGCCAGTGGGTCCATCCAACAGGTTTCATGCTTCATTAATCTTACAAACTTGAAATCTACTGCATAAAAAGATTGAAACACATTATTATTGTCTCTCGTTGAACTCCAGACCAGATTTCAAGATTTAGAAGTGGATGATACTGTTTTATTTCCAGGAAAACCAGCCTGATCTTGTACCTCGAAATCGTGTGTAGTGTTTCTGTCTTTCTGCTGTAATAAAGGGTCGTTTATTAATAACTCTGATGACAGTGCAAGAGGCAGATTACACTCTGCAACTGACCCTCCTTTTGCTTGGTTTTAGAGCTAAACAATTATTTTGAGGGATGGAGGGAAGAAGTAATGTCTCAGTTTTTCATAGAGTCTAAGGCCTATAATCATTAGATCACATACTCTGACAACTTGCATGTCAGAGCACATTCGGTATCACTCTATTACCCTCCTAGTGAAACCAGTGTGCTGGATTAGACTAAAGCACTCTAGGTCTCAAGAGATTTATTTATCAGGAGCAATAGCAAAATGGCTTCACAGGATCATAGAATGATTGAGGTTAGAAGGGACCTTTGAAGGTCATCTGGTCCAACTCCCTCACATAAGCAGAGTCACATAGAGCCAATTGCCCAGGACCATGTCCAGATGCCTTTTGAGTATCTCCAGGGAGGTAGACTCCATATCCTCTCTGGGGCTTCACTGGTAAAGACCCCTGAAACAACAAGGGACTGGTTAGAAGAACTTGTAAGGAGACAGTTCCTTCTTTAGCTGGAGTTGTCTATCTTGTCATTCTGACTGCAAAAAAATTTCTCTCCCGTACCTCAAATCAAGTAATTTGTTGAACTTTGAGAATAAGACACAGTCATGTATATAATAAAGAATGTTATTTTCTTGGCAGAACATTGTCCATCTGTCTGTCTGCAGAGTCAAGCAATCCACAGAACTCCAAGAACAGGAATCACTCCCTTCTCTCTCACTTTCCTAAAACAATGAAGGAAGAGTGATTTTTCTTCACACAGACAATCTGAAGTGTGAGATTTTCAAGTGAAATTTTACTTCAGGTTTTACTGCTCAAACTCAGACCAGTAGCAGTAGTATATTTAAGAAAACATAGCGTTTGTTGTGTACGAAGGAATAAAAGGAGGATTCACGAATAATCTAACTCTCAGATTTCAGTGACAGAAAGGACCACTCTAAGTGCAACATGCAAGCCACCCAGCACTTACACTGTAGAACTTCCATAAGAAGTTAGAACAAGTCGCTTCATTTGACTACAATTCATAATTTTTTCCACATTTTCCAAATTATCTTTGCTCCTAGGAAACTGCATCATATGTCAGCTTGTCTAATTTTATCTTTGGTCATACAATTATCTTTCTATCTACATCCTTAAGATGGTAAATTTCTTCTTATAAATGATTTCTCCCTACCATTTTTTTCTTCCATATTTAAATTGCTTTCCTAAAATAAACTCTCAGATTTCCTCCTGATATAATGAATAGATTGAGTTCCTCATATCCTAGGTTTGTTTTCCAAAGCTAGGAAGGTCATTATTCTGGCTCTTCTCTGAGCTTTTCAGCTAGTTTGGACCACTTTCATGCACAGCAGACACCAGAACTAGACAGGACATTCCTTCATTTTAAGCATAGCATAGCATTCCCCATTTCATTCTTTTAATGGTTCCCTATTAATTCAGTGTAACACAGGTCTTAAAATGTTACAGTTCAATGTCAAATGCTGTGGGAAAATCCCAATAGATTATTTCAGTAGCCACTTTTATCAACTAGACCATGTCAAAATTTTGCCTGTAATCTTGTATGAAAAAAAAAAAGCAGAAAACTTTCTGAAGTATTTTTCTCCAAAAGCCTCTGTTGACTGGATAAACTGCATTTTTTCTTTCTAATCTTCTGTAGATACAGGACTGTATATATTACCTCATTATTCTTCTGAGTATCTTCACAAGGCTAGTATGTCTCTAATATGTCATATAAGTTTGGTCATTTTCTCATATTTAAATCATGTTGGTAATCTTTCGATCCTTTCCAATGTTTCTAAAAATTTCAAACCAATAAATGATACGAAATGCTTCTTAGCTAGGCTTCTCTTATCTGAAAATACTTGGGTTTGCCTAATGCCTGGACATCCTCCTTTGTTTCACATGTTAAACTTTATTGCCTGTATATCTTTTAACATGTTTACATTTGCAGTTCTTTATATTTAATTTTTTATATAAACACTTTTTATTATTATTTACAATCTGTGTCCTGCAGTGTTCCTTAACTGTGGTTTTTTTCCTCTTTTGTTCTCTCTTGGGTTTCCCTTTTCATCCTTTTTCTGCTTTCTGATTCTAGCGTGGTCAATCATTAGCTTCTTTGGTCAGTCACCTGTGTTTTCAACTTGCTACCTATTAAATCTAATCTACCATTTAAAGAAATTATTTTTAGATTGGTTGATTTCTTTTCAATTTTTTGATCAGAGATGCTCATTGATCTATGGTCTCCTATAAAAATATAGAACAATACAATTTCATCTAAAAATATGATTAATTTATATTTAATATTGTTAAAAGGTTGTTCAGGCTTCAGTCAGAAAAAAAAAAACAAACCCACGAATGCTTTAATGAATAGAGAAGTGCTGATTTTCTGTACTAAAGATTGATGTAAAGCACTTCTTATCATCTCAGCAACTATTTGGCAGAGGGTTAGTTCTCTTATTCTTGCACTCTTTCATGAACTTCAGGAGAGCAACCATGTATTTTTCTTAAGATAAGGGTAAATTTTTTTGAGAGAGAGAACAACCATTTTCCCAAAGGAAAATGTTCCAATTTAATTCACTTGTTCTAATAGGTTCCTGAGATCTACACAAAATGAGACCCTATAAATTCAATTTCAGAGATAATCTAGAAAAGATATAAAGATAAGGGCTGTTAATATGATAAAGATGTTTGCCTGGGATTTCAACAGCTGGGGGTGAAATGCTTAGTAATACTTCAAAATTTCCATTGACCTTTTATGAGCGTCCTGATCTTTGCATGTTAAAGATCTTCATCTGCAAAAGAGACCCAATACCTTATCTCGTCCATCCTTCATATTGAAGTCAGGTTATGTAAAATACTGACTTCTCTTTATTAACCATTGTAGCATTTTTATCTTGAAACACAAGATGCTATTGTTCCTACTGTTCTGCTTTATATAAATGTCATGTTGTTACAGAACACAGTCATTTCTAGCAAATTAATTTTATTAAGAAGTATCTGTGATTTCTATTGGCTTGTGTTTGTTTATCTGAAGCTGGTTGCTGTCACTGTGTAAAGGCAGTGTCACACACCACAACAGGAACAACTACACAGCAGTTTTCTCATACTGGAAGTTTATACTTTAAGTTAGAGGTTCTGTGAATTTTCCTTGGATAAATGCCCAGTTTATCTGCAGGAACATGTCATTCTGTTCCACAATTACAGAATGTTACAATCCCCATCTTATCAGTCTTTAAATGACACCTGTGCTCAGCAAAATGTCAGAGCATGTTGACTTTTCAGTTAGACACTTCAGGACTATGAATTTAGGGAAAGAATATCTGATTATGCAAGGTGCAGAGATTTTGGTCATTTTCACTTTACCTTCATTGTATTTATGATTTTCAGTGTTTAATTCCAGACAAGATAAAAAGGACACAACCACCTCCTCCAAAGTCTTTGTTTTTTCCCTTCCATAAGCCCATTCTGTTCATGAAGTGAAACGTAAATAACTTGTTTCCTGAGCTGTAACAAGTATCCTTGTGGATTCCTCCAAAGTCCAAAGAAGGAAGACTTACCAATGCGTTATTGTAATCATTAATAGTGTGTTCAGCTGTTACTGAGAAGGAGAGCTGGACAGACGTAAACACATAAAAAGCCTTTTCCCTTTAAAAATCAAGCTAAAATGAATCAGCAATAATTAAAGTATATATAATGCATTTGGGTATGATGCTGCAAAAAAATATTCAGGCTTGAAGAGTAAGGGTGCATATAAAGTGGACAGTGAAATTTTCACATTTGTCTGAAGTAATGTTTTCAGTAGAATATTTTACAACATTCCTTACCCCTGCAGTTGCTTTTGGGCTGAAGCATTGGACATTTTAAAATCCAGCCATTTGATAATTGCACAAAATCAAACTGGGACAGGAACAAGCAAACGGTTCATGATAGAGGCACACAACCTCACTTTCTGCGATTTGTTTGTTTACTTCTTTTGGCTACATCTCTACAAAAAGCTTTGGGAACAGTAGAGTTAACCATCCACACTGTAGATAGGCAAACTGAGATGCAGAGGGCATAGCTGGACAGGGGCAAAAATGCAGGTCAGTATTTTCCTGAACTCTGCTTTAAAACTCATTCAGAACAGGCGGGATGCTGGTTACACATACTAGAATATGTTTTCTTTGATGCCATTTATTGAAAACCCATGAGTTTGGCCTCCATAACTTGTACGTACATCAAGAAATTAAAGTTGTAAAAGCACATGTGCCTGTAGCATATAAATATGCATCATATGATGTATAAGTATTTAATAAGCATTAGTAGCAGATGGTAAAACCATGTGTCAATAATAGCTGTCCATAAGTCATTAGTTTATAAATATTACTCATAAGAAACCTATATATAAGTATCATTCATTACATCAAGAACAGTCCTATGTATATAATCTATGTATGTGGAGAAGTAATAGAAATATTTCAAAAGGAACTGTAGAAAAGTATGTGAGCTCAAAGATAGTAAAAGAAAAATAATTACAAACATAGGAAATGGTGAGGAAGTGATTTGAAGAAAAAGGAATAGAGAAAGGAGGGAAGAGTACACTACAAATTATGTAAGGGAAGTCTTGTGAATTCTCATGTGTAAATTTGTTAAACAGAACCTAGAAAAATGAAGCTGGCTAGTTCAATGACTACAGGTCAATAACATGGTCAGGAGCCATGTTACACAGCCTCTTCAATAAATTTTTGAACTTCCGCTGCAATTATTGGGAGAAGAGGCAGAAAAGCATGATTAATCACAGAGGACAGCACAACACTACTCCTTTACACTGACAGCAGTTCTATATTTGCTTCAATGCACATAAAATTATGAACATTCAAATTATAAGCTATCCATTCCCTTGATCATGCAAGTAGTTATTCTTTATCTATATTGCAGTTTTAATTTAAAATCACATTTATTAGAGCAACAGCAACATAACTCAAATATTTTCCAAACTTCATTTGCTAGCAAATTCTCAAATCACATTTACCTTTTTTTCACAGCTTACATCATCTATCTAGCTTCCAGTTGTCCGGGGATTACAAGCTCCACACTTGTTTTCAGATTTGTTTCCCACCGCTAAATTTAAAGCATGAGCTCCTCAGTAATTCCTAAGCATAGAATCATGTATTGTATACTGCAGATTTTCAGATCACTTCCATTGCACGCTTCCATTCAAGGCTATTCAGCTTTCATAAACTCAGAGTTTGTTCACAGAAGCAGTGCTTCCTAGCTTTGTCCAGTTAGCCATTTCTTCAGCACACACTGTGCGCGCCAAAGACTTTTACAGGCTCTTTAACTCACATAAGTTCTTAAGGAATATAAATTATTGAAGTTCAGTTATTTAGAATCTCCACTGAAAACTTCTTCCAGCAAGACATTTTCTATTTCACCACTACATCTTATTATGTCCCTTTTCATTGCACATTGCTGGCTCCTGTTTTAATCTTCCTTTTCTCCAGTTTTGTCCATAACTTCCTCTGTAATACTATGTTGATTTTTTTCACTGTCATCCAGGTAGGTTATTGCAACATCGTTTCCTTTGTCTAGAATTTCTGGTTTCTTACCCATTTGTTTAGTCTGGAATAATCTAGATGGGACTTCAGTAAGGCACTTGAAACTGTCTCCCACAGCATCCTGTTGAACAAGCTGGTGGCTCATGGCATAGACAGGTGGACTCTGCTGGGTTAAAAACTGGCTGGATGGCTGAGCCCAGAGGGTTGTGCTAAACGGAGTTAAATCCAGTGGGTGGCTGGTCACAAGGTTGGAGTAGATGATCCTAGAGGTCATTTCCAACCCAAATGATTCTGTGAAATACATATGGTCTATTACCCCAATCCCTTTTTAATTGCATCATCGCCATTATTCATATCTTTAAAACACCGTCTCATAGCATTGAATAGTATTGAAAACATACTGATAGAAATGGATTTACTAGATTATTTTCTTTCCTTGTATCTTAGGAACCTCCTTTGCTGTTTTCTAGTTAGATTCTGCTAATCCCTTGTTAATATATTTATTAGTCATTTTAGTTATTCGATCTACGCTTTCGTATGCCTGTTTTGAGAATTCTGGAAAGATATATTCTCCAGGCCTCAAAACTGGATTATTTTAAGCATTTCATTTTATTTCTATCTCAGTTGAAGCAAGTAATTAACTTAGTTTCTTGGAACATATTTCATTTACTTCCAATCTCAGCTTTTACCACAGTGCACAAGTATCAATTTCCTTCTTTATTTTTGCATTGGAAGAAGCCTTTTCTCCTTGTGTGAATCTGTCTTTAAAATGTTAACACAGCTTGAATTTTGGCAATCCTACTCTATCCTTCCTTACCTTTAAGACAAAGTTTCTTGGCTGACCAGTCTTATTTTTTCTGATCTGCTTGTTCCTAATATCCTTTTAGAGACGATTATGAAATTAGACCTGGAGACTTTCCCTAGAAGTCCTTCTTACCTGACTCAGTGCAAAGTGATGAGTAAAACTGGTCCAGCTCACTTGTGTGAGAAGTGAGTAAACATCACATAGAACAATCATTGAGATATCTTGATTTTTATTATCTGCTATATCCTTTTTTTTCTATTTGATATGCAAACAACACTAGAGATCACCTGCCCTGTCCTCGTTCTTCAGTATCAGCTGCTCATTATTCATCCAGTTTTGCCATGCCACTGTCCCTGTGTAAGAGGTTTTCCTTGAGAATAGCTGGTGACCATGTACCTGAAAGGGCAAGTGTCTTCTGAGTCCTAGTTCCACTCCGGTGCTAGCATAAATCCAGCTTCAGTTGCAAGTATATCAGCAGCTCTTTAGATCAAAGACTGTTGGAGGTCCCCAAAATGTAGAAACTTTGACCCTTTCCAAGCAGTGGCTGAAACAGCAGTCTCTTTCTTCTGGATGCACTCCCTGACAGCATGGCAGTGTCATTTTGTATTAGGAACCAAAACTGAACAGTGTTCCAGACACAGCTTCACAAATAACAGAGGAAAATAATCACCCAGCTGTACATAATCAACCTGCTGTATGTGCCCCTGGCTAACAGAGCCTGGAAAGCCCAGCATAAGGCCACACTGCTTCATTGTATTCAACCTGTTGTCCATCAGAATTCTCATCTCCTTTCTTGCAGATCTGCTCTACCAGTCAGTTCCCTACTTATACTTCTGCATGAGGTTATCATATCACATCAGGTGCAGGATGCTGCATATTCCTTTGCTGAACTTCATAAGATTTCTGCCAGCTCGTTTCTCCAGCAAGTTGAGGTCCCCTCTGAACGGCAGCCCTACACTCCAGCATGCTTACCACCTTCTCAACTTGGTGTCATCCATGAAACTGCTGAAGGTGCACTCCAATGCACTGTCCAGATTATTAACAAAGTTGTTAAATAATATAAGCCCCAGCATTGACACCTAAGGAACGTCCAATGCAAGTTGGACATCACATACCACGTATCTTCACAATGCTTCAAGCTCAGCAGACCGGCCATCTTGTAATCAACACATCTGGTTCATAACTCTCCACTTTGCTACAGAGTTACTGTAGAAGTCCATGCTGAAAGCCTTGCTGAAGTCAAGGTAAGTGATATCCACTGTTTCATCTGTAATATTCATGATACGCAATAAGGAAACATAAGGAGAAAAAAGAACAACAACATCCTATATAAAAAAATATTAGGAATGCAACATGAAACAGCAAGAAGCCAAGGATAAAAAGAAGAAATTTATTATTGAACTTAGTGTTTAGGATTGCCTATGAACAAAGAGTATGAGCAAGCAAAATGTATTCTGTGCAAGTAGGCTCTTCCACCTTTTTACCTTCACACATTTTCTTTAGCACACATATATATACTTATGCACACAGCAAGGTGCTTTATAAAGGCCAGTTTCAAAGCAAAAAAAAATATGCAAAGGCAAATTTTCAATAACAGCTTTTGGAAGCAAATTAAATTTTTGTGAAACAGTACAGTTCTCCATTCATGAAGGAAGTTTTCCTTAGTTTATAAAAAAAAAAATGTTTTTCTCAGAACTTACATTGTAACAATTGTGAATTTTCATCTATAAAAAATCTGAAATGCAATATTTGAAAATAGGTCTATATGAACAATTGTGAAATACAGATAAGTGAAGCCTGGACATGTAAATGAAAAAGTTGCAAACAGTTGCACGACAGCAATAATTATTAACCTTATTTTACAGTCGCTGCTATTTTTTCTTTCATGAACTGTGAATGCAGTTTTTAAAGAAATCTGAGAATCCTGATGTAATTTCAGAAGATTGGAGACAAAATGTGGCTGAAGATGACCACCAGTGTAAACAACCATCGACACTGATCATTGATACATTACAGAAAGTCAGTCTGAGACAGTAATTTGAGCCAAAGGATGACTACGTTTTAAAGATCATTAAAATCTGTCAGATGTAATCAAAGAAAGTTTAAATAAGAATAGATAGCTCTCTAAATTGCTCAGCGTGACTCTTCCAGAAGTCATAAATGTATGAACTGCCTAGGAAAGGTCTATGGTGTGTGTAACGCAGAAGGCCAGACAGATAAACACCAGTCCTTTCTCCTTTTGAACCTCATTCTTCCTGTAATGGCTTGTCTATGAAACACAAGAACTACATTTTTGGGAACAATTTAAGGAAAGAAATTTGAGTTTGCTTGGGGTTTTTTATTGAGATTTCACCTGGCAATTCTCCTCAAAAGGACTGTCATGTAGTATTTATATCTGCTATTAAATTCTGGCTTTTAGCAATTAAAGAAGACTCCATAGTCTTCATTCTTGCTAAAGCACCATTCCTTTTAGAAGCAATAAATATTCATGCTACTGTAACATGCGCTAGAACTCTGTTAGGCTAAGCATTGAAAGAAAAATGTTGTTTCTCCCAAGGGGTAAAGATTTGCCCTCTGAGATCCAATGATCAAACATATCATGTCCTGTCATAATATCTTATTTAGATAAATCTACCTCATATTACCAAGAAGCGATCAAAACATTTGATACACTATTTCCTTACAATATTTTAAAATATGGAGTCAGTGAATATTTTTATCCTTAGAAAAAAAAAGAAACCTGATGAAATTTTTTTAAATCATAGCAGAAATAAACTAAATAGAAGAATGTTTCCCCTCTGCACAGACATTCTGTTTGGGAAACCAAAAAAGAAAAAGGCTTGTCCCCTTTGCCATAGCTATCTTCCTACAATTTTATATAACATAAAAAGTCCCACATATATGTTGGGCCAAACCCTCCCCTACAACAGTAAAACACCTGGAACTGGAAAATACCTATAAAAATCTTAGACAATTAACACAAGTGGCGTGTTTGCTTCCTCTATAAACAAGCAAGAAACTAATCTAGTTAACCTGAAGATCGGGGGGACCATTTGCCAAGAAAATTTTACTCCTTTGTAACCTTGACGAAAATTTGTCCGCTCTTTGAATTTGTCCAAGAGGTATTTTGTAAGGAGACATTGCAGCCTATGGATTGCTCAAACTCTGCTCACTGCAACTGTTGTTGTGAGTAACTAATATTTACTATTCTGTTTCTGGGACTATGTGTCTGTTCAGACAGACTGTTGTCTGTTTGGATGATCACATTACCAGTTCTTAAACAAGAAAATAACTCAGCCGCATCACAACCTTCACTTTCACTTAGGAATTAAATTTCCCTACAAACTCTGTTTCTACAAAAAAACTATGTTGTGCAACTTTTCTCAGGCATAGATGGGAAAGACATTTAAAATGGTGCAAAAATTAACTGTTTATAGCTACATGACCCACAGAGGAGCCATGCAGCCACTACTACAATACGTGTCTGGCTGCAGTAGCACCATACCACCTCCATTAATTTATCTTGAAACTATTTAAATCTATCTCATTTATCCAATCTTGTAAGAATCCCTGTGGCAAAACTTATGAAAAGCTTGAAATTAACCCTAATCTTATATGCTGGGAAAATGCCAATTCCTGATCAGGTAAAATAAAGACCTACAGAGTATTCCATTATTCTGCTGAAAGACAGATAGTATTAAAGATAGAAAACAACTTTAAGGGAAGAAGGTAATGACTGTAAAGCCATACAAAATATCTCTAAACAGAACTAGACTAAGTGAAGATGTGCTTGTGTTGCTCAGGGAGGTACTCTGGGAGGCAACCTTCTACCCCTGGCAGCTTGCACCTTACAGCAATCAAGTACATAGCAGGAGCTCACACAGTTAATGCACTTTGGTCTCACTACTTTCCTTATCCTGACAACCCTGCCAAGCACATGCTATAGTTGATGATGAAGCTACCCCTGTTCTCCAGCTTTGCCTGAACCCCTGCAGGCTATTTGTGGAGAGGAGGAAGTTCCCAGAGCTATTCCCCTGGCCCCTAGGATGTTGTCCTTCATCAACCAGCATTTCCATGTGACTATATGTTCTGGTTTAGACTCAGCCATGTCTTGAGCACCACATGGTCCATTAGCAATATCAATCGTGGTGTACCACTTGTCTGCCTTCCACACCAGTTCATATTGAAGCTCTAGCATGTCCAACACTGCAGAACTCATCACTGGCATAACTTCATTCAGGCTACTGTAGTCCACTGTCAGCCTCCATTCACCATTAGACTTTCCACTGGCCATATGGGGCTGCTGAAGGGAGAACAAGTTTTGCTAATTACCTTCTGGCTCTCTAGCTGATGAATCAGCTTCTGGATGGGAATCAGGAAAACTCAATTGGTGCAATATTGCTGCCGGTACACCATTATGGTAGCAACTGGCACCTGATGTTCTTCAACCCTCATCAACCCCACCACAGAAGGGTCCTCTGAGAGACCAGACAAGGTGAAGAACTGTTCAGTTTCCATGTGTTTATGCCACTCTTTCCCAGTTAGACTCGCTTCAGCTTACAGTACAGTGAACTGTTGCGATCCTCCTGTCACCCTGGAGATACAGATGGGTTTGACCCTTCTATAGCTTGATGGCAGTAGGGTGCACTGTGTGCCAGTATCTACTAAAGCCTTATACTTAGTGGGTCTGACATGCCAGGCCAACGGATCCACGGTCCAGTAAATCCGATTGTGTGTTTCCTCCAGCTGGCTGGAGGCAAGGCCCCTCTAACCCTGATCAGAATCACTCACTTCTTGTGAAAATTGCTTAGAGGTCCATTCCAGAGAATCAGAAGTAAGATGAGCCCTTCTACTCTGTCTGTGGAATCTCTGACTGGAAACTGGAGTGGTGTTCCTCTCCTTTTGCAATTGTTTTTCCTTGCAATTTATGTACTCGTGCAGCTAGGATTGAAGTGGGTTTTCCATCCCACTTCCTCATCTCCTCTCCATGATCATGCAGGTAAAACCACAGAGTACCCCATGGTATGTACCTTTGATATTCTTTGTCTTGGGCAGAGGAGCGTCTACTCCTAATAGCTGTGATAAGGGCATGTGCAGGTGGAAAGTAGGATGTGTCTACCTAGACTACATGGGTGATGTGAATTGGACTGTAGGTAACAATTCGGATTGTTATAAGTCACCTCCAGCACAACTAATTCCCTCAGGTACTGAATCCCTCTCTCCATGGTGGCCCACTTGCTTATGTATCTTCCTTGAAGGGATACATTTCCTTCATACCTGACAGGAGTCACCTGCAGAGGCTGAGGGCTTGTGTCTGTTTCCCAATAGCCTTGGCAATGCCCCATTCCCTAGACAGGGATCCTAGTTTCTTGGCTTCCCAACCCTCAGATTTCAAACTACCAGCTCCATTATTCCAGAATCGGAGCAGCCAGGTGATAATCTGCTCATCTGGATGACAACTGAAATCCTTTCGCATATCTTGCAGCTCACTCTGGGGCAAGGATCAGGTGATCATCAAGGCACTGGGGCAACTAGTTGAAGGTTCGGGTGTGCAGGTGGTGTTTTCATCAATACCTCAAGTGGTAGGGAAAAACACTGAAAGAGGGTGGAAAACACACCTGAGTAACACGTGGCTCAGAGACTGGTGCCACTGTTGGAACTTTGGGTTCTTTGATCATGGGGAAGTTTATATGGCACCTGGTCTGCTGGAGACAGGTGGAGAACATCTGTCTCAAAGGGGAAAAAGGATCCTTGCACGGGAGTTGGCGGGACTTGTTGAAAGGTCTTTAAACTAGGCTTGAAAGAGAAAGGGCATAAAACCAGGCTCA
>VZZY01021849.1:0-58600 GCA_013400335.1 Eurystomus gularis
AGAATGGGCCAAATGATGACACATATCCCTTCAGCACCGCGTCTCCACAGCTTGGAGGAGGAGGGAGTCCCAGGGATGGGGACTCCACCACTGCCTTGGGCACCCTGGGACAGCCCTTCACAGCCCTTGCCATGAGGACATTTTTCCTCATGTCCAACCTAAACCTCCTGTGGTGCAACTTGAGGTCGTTTCTTTTTGTCCTGTCACTTGTTCCTTGGTTAGTGCTAATTAGGTGTGGATTCTTGTGGTTCAGATTGATCTTAAAGCTGATGAAACTGTGAGAAGTAGTTCCAGGGATGGTCAATGCCTCATCCCTGGATCCATTGCTGATGAGCTGGATGGTTTGATTTTGTGCCCAATCAGCAACAGATCAACCCCAAGAAACTGGGGTAGATCTTCAGCCCAAACCAAATGGTTCATCTCTCTTCTTCCACCTCCAGCTGTGTATTCCTGATTGCTTCTCCTCCAGATCTCACCCTGCCTCAGTTTCCTGGCCAGCACGTAGATATGGTCTCCTCATGGCAACTCTTGTGCCCTTTCATGCTCCGTTGGAGGTTGTGGAGAGCGCTTAGAGCCTTGTAGAGCAATGTTGCATCTCGACACACAAAGCGAGGCATGAAGCCTTCTGCACTGATCGGTCTGTCTTGGGTTTGAAAGGAGCAGGAACAGAATTGGGCTGATCGATGCCACCAGCAGAGCTTTGGAGGTCCATGGTGGTGGTTGTAAAGGGAACTGCTGAACAGTGTCCCCCTCCAGTTCCATCAGCATTTCTGGGTAACGGCAAAACACTGATTTTCCAAGCAGCTGGATTATCCAGCTCCTAGAAAAAACTGGATGAAAGCCTGGTTTTATTAAACGTTTGATTGACTGATTGGGGCATTTTGGGGTAAGGGGTAGAGGTCAACCACTGCTTCACTGGGAAAAAAAAAATCTATTTACTGCTGGCAGCATATGTTTTTAGTCATTTTTGGCTTTACTAGTAGCTTGCCGTGGATCCTGGAGTGGTTTCTACTATTTAAGCCTAATGAGAAGCTGTATGAGGTAAATGTGTCCAAAGAATTGCAAATTTCAGGTAACCAACTCTTAATTTTCTTCTGTTGTGGCCTAAATTACAGGCTCCGTGTTACTCTGTAGAGGTATTATTTGCATAATGCATTTTTATTTTTTTTTTGAAGTATGACTGGCCATCAAAATATTTGGATTATGGATTTTTTTTTTCCTCTTTCCATTACATTTAAAGTATAGCAGCCGAAATTATATTCTTATTATTTCAGTTGAATTGTTTTGGTGGCTTTGAAATCAGAGAATTCCAGCTTAATTTTTACTCACCAGTTTTAGCGGTGGCTCTCCTCTTTCTGTCAACGTTTTTAAATGGTTTTCTGATAAGAATTTGTGTATTTGAAGAGGGTAGGTTTAGGTTAGAAATTAGGGAGAAGTTCTTCACTCTGAGGGTGGTGAGACATTGGCCCAGGTCGCCCAGGGAGGTTGTAGATGCCCCATCACTGGATGTCTTCAAGACCAGGTTGGACAGGGCTCTGAGCAACCTGGTCTAGTGGGAGGTGTCCATGCCCGTGGCAGGGGGGTTGGAACTAGAAGATGTTTGATAAAAAGATAGAACAGCCTTTTTTTAAAAATGTAAACCCATTATCTGCTTGCTAGACTTATTAAAGCTCAAGTGAAGCGCGTGGTTGGAAAGTAGTTTAATTGTAGGTGTGTTAGGGAGAGGTGCATGTGCATTTATTTTATATATGTATATAAAATACAACAGACACAAGACCTTGAAGTTAATAAAATCCAAAGTTACTGCAGGAGAGTTGGGTGGATCTTCATATCCTCATTATGCGTCCATGGGACTCGTGCCAGTCTAATTAAAAAACCCCTCCATTCGAGTAGAACCTTGACTCCTGAAGTAGCGTTTGGATCATCACTGCTACCCTTGGGATTTGACCCCAGAACTGTTAATTTGAGCGATGCAGAACAGCTCCTGCTGTAATGGAACCCTTCTCGAGGCTCAAACTCAAATCCAGTTTGCTTCTTTTTTGGGCGGCACGCTGTCCTTGAGGAAATACCCATCCTGCCCTTAGCAAAGCCTTCAGTGATCTTCTGGGTTCAGTTGTACGTAGGGAAAATCCCAACAGATTAACGAAGAGTTGGAGGATTTAGTCCCATAGGATTTGGTTTCTCTGGGATCTGCTCGTTCCTTTTGAGAGGAAAGGTCAAAAGCGCGAGTTAAAATTTACTTTTTCATTTTGAGCTCTGTTGCTGACTTCTTATCCGACCTTGGGTAATTCATTTAGCATTTCTGGAAGGCTTTTTTTCCCCCCTGCCTCCTGTGGATAATGCGGTTAATAGAATCTATCCCAGAGGAGCATAGTGAGATTTAATTTATTGGGTTTTTTTGTAAAGCAGTTTGTGATTCCTCAATGGAGAAAGGCCATAAAAGCACAAAATATTAATCTAATAACTTAACGCGTAAGCTCCTTTTAAATTAATAGCCAGATTGTGAGCCATATTCTCACCCTGAAGTTCGTCCTCACACGGTGCGAGTAGCTTCATTGAGAAAGATGAGCCAGGAAGGTGGGAAAATTAAGAAGAAGAAAGGAATAATATTGCTGAACTGGGCTTAGGGGTGCTGGGATTTTTAAAACAGGGTTGTTGGGTCAATATATAGCACTAGAGGGGAAAAAAAAAGATGCTGTTGAGATCAGAGTGGTCATGGTTTTAATTATTCTAGTAATATTCCTGCTTGTTTCAGGCATCTGGAATTATTTTGCCCCACGGTGCTGTCCTAATTCTAAGAGTCAGTTTTCCAGATGCTCTTCAGATCTAGAACTCAGGAGAATTATTTTTTAAGCGTGTACTTAGTGGGGTTAGGCCTGGAAAGAGTTAATTCTCCAGCACTGAGAGCCTTTGGATATGTTCTGTATTTAAGACTGTCAAGGCAGTGGAGTAGAAAATATGAGGGTTCTGCCTGTTTCGTTGGACTGCACACGTTAACAAGAATAATATTGCGCTTTGATTTTATGGCACTTTCCCAACATGTATTTTGAAATCACTTTATAAAGAAAATAAATCAATATGTACAAAGCGAAGCAACAAATGCCCAATAAAGCAGAGTTCAAAAGAGCCAACCTATGGATTCCCCAGTAATCGCAACAAGTGTGGTGAAACCCGCGTCGAGATGGGCAAGGTGTAAACTGTAATTTGGTTAAATTGAACCTCTGGTTAAATTTGTCCGTGTGTTCTACAGTAGAACTGTTGTGGCTGAACACTGAGGAAATGCCGAGAGCAGAGCAGAAGGCGCCGTGTCCTCCATGATGGATGGGAGTAGAGCACAAGTGTTGTGAGGGACAGCTGAGGGACCTGGGGGTGTTGAGCCTGGAGCAAAGGAGGCTCAGGGGAGACCTTCTTGCTCTCCACAACTCCCTGAGAGGAGGTTGGAGCCAGGTGGAGGTCATTCTCTTCTCCCAAGGAACAAGTGATAGGACAAGAGGAAACAGCTTCAAGTTGCACCAGAAGAGGTTTAGATGGACATGAGGAGCAATTTCTTCATGGACAGGGTTGAAGGGCTGTGCCAGGCTGGGCAGGGCAGTGGTGGAGTCTCCATCCCTGGAGGGCTTTCAAAGATGTGGTGCTGAGGGCCATGGTTTGGTGATGACCAAACACGCAAAGTCAACGTGTCAAGCGGAGGGCTGGAAGAGGCGAGAGATTGCATGAAGCTGGCTGTGGGGTATTTAAGACTCAGCGTTTCTTTGTCTGATAAATAAACACGTGTGAACGTTTGCACTCTGAAAATGCACGTGCTGCTCCGGTGAGATCTTCAAAGGTGAATTATATATTAAAGGTCACATATTGTCTCTGACTCAAGGGATGCTCTTGGTCAGATGAGCCACGGCCTGTGCGCTTGGCGGTGATTCCGTACACCCCAGGAGAAATTGCATTCGCTGGTGATTGAACTAACAGGGTGAGGAGTAAGTTTAATGAGAGATGTGTTAGGGAAGATGTACGTGCAATTATTAAAATGTGACTTTTCCAGAAATACAACAGAATTCTCTTTAGTCTGGTGTCTATTGGTCGTTGCGTTCTACCCGTGTCAAACAAAATTTCTTTCTAGCAGCTTGAGTGCAGAATATTCTATATTCCCATGGACAGAGATCAGATGGTAGATGGCTCTTAATGATTGCCGAAACCACATTTTCCTTGACAAATATTTGATCAAGCCGGTGTTGCTTTTTTTTTTTTTCCCCTCTACCTTATTTCCTGAATCTATGTAAATATAATTAAAATCAAATAAGTATTCAAAGGATGGCGGGGGTTGGAAGACACCTCTGGAGATCATCTAGTCCATTAAAATTTTACATCAAATTCCCTAGGTAAAAAGAGGGCAAAGGAAACTGAAGGACTTTTCTCCATGTTTTTTCTCCTCTCCTGCTTGAAGGACTACTGAGAGTGAAATATTCCTGGTATTTTTCCTCTTGAATTGAAAAGAAGTAGTCTGTGTAGTCTGATTAGGACAGGCGATCTTATCTACCTGTCCCTGGTCTTATCAACCACGTCTTATCTACCATCTCATGGTTCCTACTGGGGATGGGCAGATGGGAAATTGGTTCTCAAACTACTGCTTAGGCTACAGGATTTCTTGGGTGGCATCAGGCATGATTCTGAGTAATCATTTCCATATAGAAAAATGAAAAGTTTTTATTTTATACGTATGTGTCACTAAGAGTTCAATAACAAAACCCATCGCTTGCCTAGAACCGGTCAATACAAGAAGTTGACTTTGGTAGCGTCTAGTAACATGTTGGTTTCTCGTTATATTCCTTTTTGGTCGGCCAGAGCAAGGCAGTAGATGTGAGAAGACTTTCAAACCCAATTACAAAGTTCCTCGTGTAGCTGAGGAACTACATTTTTGAGGTTAGGTTCAGAGGTTTGAGATTAAGTCACAGTAAAATTGGCCGTAGTGTATAAAATAGAGTTAGCACGTTGGGAACTGTAGTAATTCGACATGAAAAAAATCATGAAAATAAGTCATTTACTGGGGAATTTCAATGTATATTTAATATATATATATAGATAATTGTGTATACTTAATAAAATGGATGGAAAGAGAAGTAATTAAACATTTGGTTATGTAAAATTTGGACTGATGAGACAAAATCAGGGCCTTGCGTACGTAGGGAAGAATTTTGCGGCGTATAATGTTCTCCGCTCCAGTTTGGAACCTGCTTTGTCATCAGTTTCAATTTTGCGTTTAATGAGAAATAACGCAGCCACATTTAGAAGGTTTTAGGCTTCATGGTTATTGGGAAAATTACATGAAAACATACAGTGTAATATAGACAAATGTGAAATAAGTCTGGAGGCAATGAACCAAGCTGCAGAGTACATGTGACTATAATAGGAAAATCCTTGAGGCCATCATTTAGAGCTTTTTGATAGAGTAAAATGGCAGAGATGTTATTGAGATCCATCAGCAAGAGAGAACATAAATCATTAAAGTCACGGGAGAGCGGGGCCGATGCTTTGTGGGAGCTTGGGAGCAGCAGGCCCCGGGCCTGGGAGCTGCTGGAGGTTTTGCTTGCATGAGAACAACCTGTAGGTATGAAAGAATTGCTGTCCTCGTGCTCCTTTGCGTGGGGTTTTGGTGGTGGTGTTGGGTTTTCTTATGTTTTTGGAGGTTTGGGTTTTTATTTTTAACAGGGTTCCTAACTTGAGGCCTTTAAGAAAGATGGGGGAGAGCAGGGCGTGTTCTGACAAGACAAGAGGTGATGGGTTTAAACTAAAAGAGGGAGATTTATACTAAAGAGAAGGAAGAAATTGTTGATGCTGAGGGTGGTGAGAGCCTGGCGCAGGTTGCCCAGAGAGGTGGTGGCTGCCCCATCCCTGGCACCATTGCAGGTGAGGTTGGCCGGGGCTCTGAGCAACCTGCTCTAGTTGCAGCTGTCCCTGCTCCGTGCAGGGGGGTTGGACTAGCTGACCTTCAAAGGTCCCTTCCCACCTGAACCATTCCATGATTCTAATTCCAGTACAGTGAATCATTAAAATATTTAAAAACCAAAGTTAACGTGCTAAGACAAAACACTTCAGCTGCAGAACACAGGGGATTGCTGCCATCCTATAGCACATTTCCATGGCTGCCCATCACCAGTGAAACATGGTCCAAATTTTTATTTACAACTCTGCATTAAGGCCCTAAAAATTATTTGTTGGCAAATGCTGGGAGATGTTGTTTTGTTACCGTCAGACAGGAGCAAATGTCGTGGTCATATTTTATGTGTGAGTACATCTGTTTGGTCCTGAGGTGATCTTTCAGTTTTCCCAGAAGCTCCATCCCCTCTAGGAACTCAAAACCAAATAGGAATAAAAGAAGGAAGAGCTCACAGGAGTTACCTGATGAGTCTGGTCTGGATGCGCAGCCGGAATTGTGCAAATTTTGTGTTAATTTTAGGAACTGGTCTTTCTCTATTTGCGATGATCTTTTTTCATTCCGTGAATCTTTTTGGTTTGTTTTCTTTTTCTCCACACTGACCGTTGCCTGTCTTCACGATGTGGTTTCAGCCAGCATGTGAAGCTGGTCAAGGGTCTGGAGCACAAGTGTGGTGAGGAGCAGCTGAGGGACCTGGGGGTGTTGAGCCTGGAGCAAAGGAGGCTCAGGGGAGAGACCTTCTGGCTCTGCACAACTCCCTGACAGGAGGTTGGAGCCAGGTGGGGTCGGGCTCTTCTCCCAAGGAACAAGCAATAGGACAGCCTCAAGTTGCACCAGGGGAGGTTTAGGTTGGACGTGAGGAGAAATGTCTTCATGGCAAGGGCTGTGAAGGGCTGTGCCAGGCTGGGCAGGGCAGTGGTGGAGTCCCCATCCCTGGAGGGGTTTCCAAGCTGTGGAGATGTGGTGCTGAGGGCCATGGTTTGGTGATGACTTGACTGAGCTGGGGGAACTGTTGAACTCGATGATCTTAAATGTCTCCTCCAACCAAAACGATTTGAAGTCATTAACCCAAGAGTTTTAGGTGAAAATTTGGCCGCTATTGAGGTTCCTTCCAGGTTTACTCCTTCGCAATGTTTTTATGTTCTTTTTGCTCCATGCTGGGTATCTCATTGTGGTGGGATTCAGGATGATATTTCAGGAGTAACTGGACTTCAGCAAGACCATCTGTCTGGCAGGAGAGTTGCGGTCAGGTCCCGAGCAGTTGTATATTTTCCTACCTCAGTAACTGCAACACTCAAATAAGAAAGAAAACACATTTCCTAAATTCATTTCATAATTGTGTTCCTCACATCCCCTGAAGTGCCGTGAATTTTGATTGATATACATAATTCCTTAATACTCAAGCTGGTTTTTATTAATATTTCCATCAGCTTTTTCAGCTTTTCTCCTTTTTTTTATGTCTTTTTTTATCTACACTTTTAAAACCGTAATTTTCCTGAGACTTTCCAGGAGCGAATCTTGAAAGTCTTTGTTGCGGAATAAGCCTTTTTTTTTTATTTGTGTGCTAGCCTGGTTTTCCCTTCCGCAGCTAAATGTGTTTAAGTGGCGATGGAGGGAGTGACAGCTGTCAGAGCATCGATTAGTATCACATCTCAGCAGCTGAGTACTTAAAGGAGATGACGATTTTGTCTTGGGCATAAATTATGAGCAATCACATGGTGGGGTGGGTGGGGGGAGAAGCAACCCAGGACCTCCTTTCCAGTCCTGTTTTCAGGTGAGAATAACAAATGGCGTCTTCAAACGGGTGCTCTTTGGGATTAAATTCGTTGCTTAGTGGAGATCTGTGTGTCCGTCTGCAGGTCTCCACAAACCCTCAAGGAAAGAGCCGTGTTTTGTGCGCAGAGGTGAATTTTACCCGCAGTCCATGAATTCCTGGGGCTGTTTGAAGAGAGGAGATGAAATATCTATTATTAAACAGGGATGAAGAGCATTACTTAGAGCAGTAAACACTAATCCCAGTAATACAATCAGAGCCTGCAGGTTTGGGGTCGTACCGCTAAGACCTCGGGGTTATAGATTATAGCTTTTATTTCTTCTATAAACTGCCGAGAATACAGGAGCTGTAAAAAAAAACATGGTGTTGCAACGTGCGCCGGTGCTTGTAAAAAACACCGGCTGAAGGAATGAGGAATTTCTGTGGACAAGTTTTAACTCCTCCTGCTGATTTTCATTCGGGATTTTCAAAGTTAACGCTGCCCTTGTGACAAAAGGTGCTGCCAGGTGCTTTAATCATCGCCGGTAACGGTGAAGGCTTCAGTTTTAATGTGTAATTAAAAAGCCACAGCCCTCCCAGCAGCCCGGTGTCCCCACCAGCGTGATGGAGCATTGAGTGATTCAGCGAAGAGCTGCTGATAGAGACTGAAATTCAACAATGTGACCCTAATTCAGCAGAACACTCGCTTAGCTGTAATCGGAGGAGTTACTGCAGCGACGTTAACGGAAATGAAGCGTTACGAGTGGGTTAGCACCCGCCTGGCAGAGGTGAAGAGGCTGCCCGTGGCTGCGTGGGATGCTTGTGGTCGCGCTCTGTTAGCCTTGTCTGTGGTGCCGTGGGTGATCTCCATGAAGATCCACCACCCGCTGGTGAACCAGCACCTCCTCTAAGGAGAAGTTGAGGTTGCGGCATCACAGAATTGCAGAATGGCAGGGGTTGGAAGGGACCTCTGGAGAGCATCTCCAACCCCCTGCTCCAGCAGGTCACCCAGAGCAGGGGGCCCAGGATCGTGTCCAGGCGTGTTTGGAATCATTCCAGAGAAGAAGACTCCACAACCTTCCTGGGCCAGGCTCTGACACCCTCACACCAAACAAGTTTCTCCTCCTGCTCAGAGGGAACCTCCTGGGTTCCAGTTGGTGCCCGTTGCCCCTTGTCCTGTCGCTGGGCACCACTGACAAGAGTCTGGCCCCATCCTCTTGCCCCCTGCCCTTGAGCTATTGAGAAACCAGAATAGCCAGATACTTCCCATAGCTCCGTGATGCACCAAAAGCTTTTAGTGTCACAATGAAAGGCCAAATTGAAAGGCGAGAAGCTGTAATTAATATTCTTTCGTGTTGCAATCTATGCTGAAAATTGCAGAGGTAATACTGGAAGAAAATAAGGGGTCGAAATAGCCAAGGAGAGTGAGATACCATTTGAAAACATGAGGGAGATGCTAGACTGTTCCTTCCAGGCTGTGCCAGCTCTTTTCCAGATGTTTGTAACTGCTGAGATCAGGGAGTAGGAGAGTGGAGATTGTATCACAGAATCATGGACTGGTTTGGGTTGGAAGGGACCTTCAAGTCATCTAGTTCCAACCCCTTTGGGTCCCTAAGGGACATACTCAACTGGACCTGGTTGCTCAAAGGCCCATACAGCCTGGTCATGAAGACATCCAGTGATGGAGCATCCACAACTTCTCTGGACAACCTGTTCCACCTTCACAGTGAAGAATTTCTTCCTTATATCATGAAACTAAAGAAAATTCAGAGGCTGGTTGGATAGAAGGAAAATGCAAATGATAATGAAGGACTTTACTAAAGAAGATGTCCGTACTCAGTGCAGGGGGGTTGGACTAGATGAGCTTTAAAGGCCCTTTTCCACTCAAACCATTCTATGATTCTATAATTCTACACTTCCTTCCAAAATGCCGCAGTTTCGCGGTGGGGGAGAAGATTTCTTCTGCAAGCTGGAGAACACCTTGAACTGTGGGCTGAGATGTTACTGAGGCATCATTTGGGACATACCAGACCTGAGTGAGCTGCCGTGTGTGACAAGGCCCACGAGGTCCATACGCTCTTACTGACTTAGTCTCCTGCCCAACCTGGGGCTGTCAGCAGGATTAATTAATCTTGGACCTGTGCCCCATTTCAGGAGGTGGGTTGTGGCCCAGCAGCTCTGGTATTTGGCCCAGATCTGCATTTTTCGGGGCTATATGGTTCTATAGAGCAGGATTTTATTAAAGCTGTGGACAGGCAGATGATCAGAGGAGAGAAGGTGGGTGTGATGTATCCAGAGCGTAGTGTGGCATCAAGGGAGCTTCAGTAAGAGTGAAATGGTAGATCAAGAAGTTCTAAAGAAAACGTACCTGAAATAGACGTCTTCAAATGTCTAATTTCAGATTAGCCCCACTAAATATATTAAAGAACTTTAAAAGAACTGGTTGAAAAAGTGAAGAATGTGATTCCATGACAAGAAACATCTAAATTATAAATGTTCCTTTATTAGTAATTCTTGAAATAGCGGGAAGTCGTGGAAGGCTGGAGGGGAGCTGCTTGTGCGCCGAGGGTTGCAAAGGCTGAGGAGATACCTCGGTGGTTGTGGGCTCCACATAGGATAAAATATTTTTTTTTCAAATATTTTGACACGTGACCTGAAGGAAAACAAAGCTTTGACATCACGTCACGCCCAGGTTGGTGTGAATTTGGGGATTTATGAAAATGGGACCCTTGGAGAAGCCTCAAACCGCTGGAGGAGACCCTCCTCAAGTTTCTGAAGGCACCTTCTGTGAGCAACTCCCAGTGACGGCATCTGTAGCTCAGGAAGAACATTGAAAGACGTGATGAAGGCATCCAGGGTGAACCATGACATTGGCTGAAGAATTGGAAAAGATGAAAGAGCCCCTTTCTATTTAATTTCTCAGAGGAGCTTACAGAGTGGCTTGATCATGATCTGTAGTGATCTGTGCAAAGAACAACAACATAGTAACGGAGCCTGACAAAGACATGAAGAACATCCACTGTTGGAAGAGAACAAGTGTAGACTAGAAGTTGAATAGTATTTTTTTTCCCCTGAAATGGGAATAATTAATCAGTAGGACGATGTGCCATGGAAGATGTCCCATCCCGTGGTCAGAGGTAGGAACTAGATGATCTTTAAGGTCCCTTCCAACTGTTTTTAAAATGAATGTGTGTTGTCCTGGGGAAGAATTGAATGAAACATGGTGTTTTCTAAAGCCTAGCTCCTGGTTTTCATTTAGTCCCCCGTTTTCTGGTTGCTCTCTGAGTGTTTCAGGAGACGCCGTCCTCTGTTGGCTTGGTGCTTGGCTGGTGGCACCTCAGATGTGGTTTCCCCAAGACGTGGGAGGCAGGGCGTGTTTGTTTCCCCTCTATTTTGGTGGCTGCACATAGGGAATGTGGGGGAAGAGGGTGGTAGCAAGGTCTTTGTTGGCAATACCTGCTGGACAAGGTGGTGGTTCACCCCGTTTCATCATCATTGTTGGAACAAGTTCTTTGAGCTGCTTTAGTCTGGCCTTTTGGGGGAATTGATGGAAAACAAAGAGTTATGCTGTTGGTTCCTGGAGCAGGCGACTTAGCAGCTGTCTGGGGAATACCTGATTAATATTTTGGTGAAGAGTGTGTGTGTACCTCCATCACTTTTCTTCTCTGTGACCTTGGCTTACTTAAAAGCCACTTGACATAGTTGCTCGCTAATAGAATTCGAGCTCGTTGATTCCTTTCTCTTTGATCAAAACACATCCGCCTCACCCAGAACAGGAGGAGATCACGTCATGAAGTGCCTGTAGCTGCGAGGGCTGCTTCAAGTTCTTCACTCTGAGGGTGGTGAGACACTGGCACAGGCTGCCCAGGGAAGCTGTGGATGCTCCATCCCTGGAGGTGTTCAAGGCCAGGTTGGATGGGGCCTTGAGCAACCTGGTCTAGTGGGAGGTGTCCTGCCATGGCAGGGGGCTTGGAACTAGATGATAATAGAATCATAGAATGTTCTAGACTGGAAGGGACATCTGGAGGTCATCTGGTCCAACCTCCCTACACAAGTAGGGATGTCTTTGATGATCTTTGAGGGCCCTTCCAACCCAAACCCTTCTGGGATTCTATGAGTCCCTTTCATCTACCCGCACTTCACTTTTAGGGCTGAGAACAAAGGTCATCCCATTCCAGGGTGGCTGGTGGCGAGAAAGGTGCACCAGAAGCATCCTCAGTCTTTTCCATAATTCATATTCTGCCTTTGCTCGTGTTTTTGTACTCAGTGGGAAGGATTGTTCACCGAATGAACCAAAAAAAAGCTGCCTAGAGTATGCTTGTAGTTTTTCCACTAAATGGAGGTTTTTTGATGCTTTCATCCTGTTCCAACCCCCCCTGCTATGGGAAGAGACCTCTTCCACTAGACCAGGTTGCTCAAAGGCCTGTCCAACGTGATCTTGTTGACTTGGTTTGGCTTTTGAGCATGATAACTTGGCAGTGACCGCCGCCGCTCCCATCAGCTCTCACCCTGCAGTTCCCAACCCTTAATGAAGTGGTGGGGGTAAAACTTGTATTATCAATTTTAAAAGGGCTTAGTTCACCTGGGCGAGGTGAGGAGCAGCTCCTCCTCAAAGGAGATGACCACTGGAGTTAGGACACAGCGAAGTGAGGACTAGAGAGCTCTGGCATCACGCCCTACTTCACTCGGGGACCACGGTGGCTTGGAATCCAGCAAGCCCTCATGAATATTTCTGGGTTTTGGAAATGGAATTGGAAGTTTTGATTGCTTTCTGGCAACTTCTTCCTTCTCTGTGGTCTCCACAGCTGAATTTGTAAAGTCCTTTCCTGCATGGCTCTTTCTTTTCCAAGATGCTCATTCTGAGCATCTGTCCTCAGCTTGCGTTAATGACTTGGAAAGGGAGAATTTAAAAATTAATGGACTAGATTGAATAAATGCCACGAGAATCCACCCTTTTACCTTGCCAGGCACATCCATAGGTCTGAAAGTATAAAAAAACATCGTCCCAGGCGTAGTAACGTGACCAATATTATATTTACTGCCCTAAGATTCTCTCTTATCTCCTCAATCCTCACTTTCTCATTGCCCTTTCTTTTAAGACAGGGCGGGAAAATGAAGATTGAGGCCATAGAAATAAACAGCTCAAAAAGAAGTCCCTTCTCGCTCCGGATTTTCCCCTCGCAGAGTGCCAGACTGTTGCCAGCCTTCAGCGTTGGCGTTCCTCCAGGCAGAATTCCAGCCTGCCAGGCACACGGGGGTGATTCCGGCGGATTAACGGTGTAACGTACGCTTTGGGTTGTGCCAGAACAACTGGCATCTGGTTGTGAGGGTGATTGAAATGTCCTCGCTTGGTGGGGTCTTTTAATGAGATGCTAGTTTGGTCCTGAAGAGAATGAAAGTCAAGAAAGGGAAATACAGAGGGGCTGCCCTGGATTTTTTTTCATAAGGGTTTTCCTTCTGTTTTTTTATACTTTCAAGTGTGGTGGAGGCTGTCAAGGTCAAAAAGAGGTTTCCTTCTTCTTTCAAGGCATGGTGGTAAGCACAGCTCCATCTCGTTTCCACCTTGTTGCTGTGGGCTTTGTGGCCCTTGGATATGGAGCAGGGCCAGAGGAGGCCACAGAAATGATGCAAGGGCTGGAGGCCAGGCTGAGAGAGTTGGGCTTGTTCAGCCTGGAGAAGAGAAGGCTCCAGGGAGACCTTCTTGGGTCCTCTCAGGACCTCAAGGTGGCCTGTCAGAAAGGTGGGGATAGACTTTTGAGCAGGGCCTGTTGTGACAGGACAAGGGGCGATGGTTTGAAATGCAAAGAGGGAGTTTCAGATTAGAGAGAAGGAAGAAATTTTGGATGGTGGGGGTGGTGAGAGACTGGCCCAGGTTGCCCAGAGAGGTGGTCGCTGCCCCATCCCTGGCACCATTGCAGGTGAGGTTGGCCGGGGCTCTGAGCAACCTGCTCTGGTTGCAGATGTCCCTGCTCCCTGCAGGGGGGTTGGACCAGATGACCTTGCAAGGTCCCTTCCAACCCAAACCATTCAAGGATTCTATGGCCATGTTAAAAATAAGGGACACACTGACCAGAAGTGGAGGATAATGGCAGAGGAGCTATGGTGGTGCCTTGTTCTTGGCTGCACCACCACGTTCCCTCAGGCCTGCTCCTTCCACACGTAGAAAGCCACGAAACATCCCTCCACACCAACGCTGCGTTTCCTGGGTGGAACGGGAACGAACCCGTGAACAACAGCCACAAAAACCCCCTCGTTGCAGATCAGGGCTGCTACGGAGAGGGTAATAAACTCCCGCAGTGCTCCCCTTGCTTCTGCTGTATTTCTGTCTGCTTTCAGCCTCTCCAATTTTCTTTCTGATGAGGTTCCAGCAGTTGCTTTTAACCTTAATGAGGAGTTCTGGGGGAGGAGGAGAGCTGCATGGAGCGGGGTGGTGCCAGCTCATTAAGTGACCCATGGGGCTTGGGTAGAGTCCAGGCTCCTGTGGCAGTGACCTCCGGCTGGTGGGACTTCCCTGGGCGTAACCGCCATGAAGATGGGCAGATCCTGACAATGATTTTCCGAGAGGAAGCCCCAGAATAAACCTGGGAAGTCCATACTGGGAAGAGGCGGCTTTTTTTTCCCTTCCAGCTAGAGAGGGAAGGGAGCTGGAGATAAGAGAGAAATCTCACAGGGGTATCTATTAATTACACCGGCTTTTAATTATCTGTCACTGATACGTTACATGACCTTGAGCAAGTCATTTACTCTGTGTGCGTGTGTGTGTATCTATCTGTAAAATGCTTGTGAATTATTTACTGTCTACATATTGCTTGGAGATCCCCAAATGAGAACGCACGAGAGTTGCAATTACCGAGGCTGAGAGCGTGGGGCTTGCTGGTGTCAACCCCGAGCTCGGCAGAGAGCTCCGGAAAAAGTTCCTTTGCTGGTCCTTGACGTAGCGTGGGGAACAGGAGAGAGATCCCCCAGCACCCAAGCGCTGCCTCTTGCACAGATGGTTAGGAGGAAATTGTTGAATCGTGTTTTATTTAGGGTTGTGTTTTTTTTTTTCTTGATAAGATGAAGGTTGGTGCCTCTAAGTACTCATCTTGAGTTAACTGATGGTGTGTGTCCCTCCTTACTCCAGGGGAGTTAGAACTAGATGACCTTTAAGGTCCCTTCCAAGCCAAACCATCCTAGGATTCTATCTTGATGGTTTTTGTGAAGGGAAAGAGAAAAACCACTAAGTATTCGGAGACCTCGGAGAGTCTTTGTGGCCTTTCGTGTATCCCCGTTGACTGAATACCCATTTAAGCACGCGGGCAAATATTATTAAAACACCAAAAAAAGAGAGATAATTGCTCGATCTGCAACTTCCTCACAACCTCATTTTCTCTTCCACGTTATTTCCTCAAAAATTAGCTAATTGTCGGTATCGTGTCGCCCTCGGTGCAGCCGGTTCGCTGATGGATGTGTTCCTATTACACAGGGGTTGACAGAAATCACGTTAATGCCTCTAAAGATAAAAGTTTTGACCCGATAACGCAATTATGAAGTGCCCATTTGTTCCCGGGGCAGATGGGATGTGGTCAATAAGTGTTGCCTCTACTATAAGTCATAAAGGCAGCAATAAAATAAAATCTTTAGGTAGTTATAAATTGACGGATATCGGTGACCTTAGTTCCCTCTTCCCAGGCTGTCCATTATCGGGGCATTATGTGAAAGGAACATTTATTAGGATCCTGCTTCTGTGGTCTCCAGGAAGGAGCTGGACCAACATTTTTCCCTGTTCCAAGGGGCAAGGATGCTTTATTTCATCTTTATGTTCTTTTTCACTTGGTGGCCATGCGTGAAACAGTGTTTTAATGGGGAGAAAATCCTCTCGCCACAACAAACTTGTCTGCTGGTGATGGGGGAGTCCTTGGACTTCTTAAGTCCTCCAGAATGTTGTGGTTAAAATAACATGAGCCTTTTGAAAGACGTGCTCCTGATTTGTTTGTAAACGCGGGGATTTGCAAGTATTTACAAGAGGCCAATGGGATGAGGTTCAACAAGGCCAAGGGCCGGGTCCTGCACTTGGGTCACAACAACCCCCTGCAACGCTCCAGGCTGGAGGAAGAGAGGCTGGAAAGTGTCCAGCAGAAAAGGACCTTGGGTGTTGGTTGACAGCTGGCTGAAGATGAGCCAGTGTGTGCCCAAGTGGCCAAGAAGGCCACCAGCATCCTGGCTTGGGTCAGCACTAGTGTGGCCAGCAGGAGCAGGGCAGGGATTGTCCCCCTGGACTGGGCATTGGGGAGGCCGCACCTCGAATCCTGGGGTCAGTTTTGGGCCCCTCACTCCCAGAAGGACATTAAGGGACTAAAGTGTGTCCGGAGAAGGGCAGCAAAGCTGGGGAAGGGTCTAGAGCAGGAGTGTGGTGAGGAGCAGCTGAGGGAGCTGGGGGTGTTGAGCCTGGAGCAAAGGAGGCTCAGGGGAGACCACCTGGCTCTCCACAACTCCCTGCAAGGAGGTTGGAGCCAGGTGAGGTTGGGCTCTTCTCCCAAGGAACAAGCGATAGGACAAGAGGAAACAACGTCAAGTTGCACCAGGTGAGGTTTAGATTGGACATGAGGAGAAATGTCTTGATGGGAAGGGTTGTGAAGGGCTGTGCCAGGCTGGGCAGGGCAGTGGTGGAGTCCCCATCCCTGGAGGGGTTTCCAAGCCGTGGAGATGTGGTGCTGAGGGCCATGGTTTGGTGGTGGACTTAGTAGAGTTAATGGTTGGACTCAATGACCTTCAAGGTCTCTTTCAAGCAGAATGATTCTATGAATCATGAAATGTTCTGCACTGTGGTAGAACATAGTGGCCTACCAGGTGGGTGGGATTTATTCAATACTGCTCATGGAAACCATACACAGCATCCTCTACAGAAACTTGTAGATGGATGCATGCACACGTTCCCTACCCAGATCATGCAACTTTGCCTTCCGTTCATCTGATTTTGATACTTTTTAGCTTTGTAGGTTTGTTGTTTTTCTGTGAGGATGGACACGTAGAACTGCTGCATCTGCTCCTCAAGGCTGAGGTTGCAGCAGCCAGATGGAGCTCCCAGCAATTTCACAGGGTCGTTACCAACCTTGCTGAACTTATTAGGGCCTGGCTACCAGGAGGACAATAAAGTGAGAGCTGTTATTAGCCACCTGGCCTTCAAGCTTCCTTCAAAAACCCCAAGAGGGTTGTTGTTTATCATGAGACACAGATTATGCTCTTGGCAAGTTTTTAAGACATAGTTTTTAGGAAAAAGGCGAATGACACAAGGTGGCAACGTCGATGAGGAAGTAATATTTTTGCAATGGGAATCTCTGACTTGATTCCTGACATGTGAATGAAATATTTCTTGCTGTGAAAGTCCTTTTTTCTTAGCAGCCTCTTTATACCTGACCCATTGACAGGTCCTGCAGTGAACCCACTCTTCTCTACTGCTCTGACCTCATCTGAGAACTCCACAAGTAACCTTATTCCTTTGGAATTTCCACAGGGTAACTGCACTTTGGACCATCTCAGGGATGATAATGAGTTTTCCTTAAATAAGTAGCGTGTCTTTTTCCTCCGTGCTGGGGTGAGGGGCTGACTCCCACAAATGCAGGAGGAAAAAAAGGTATCATTTTATTTAGGTAAGGTCAAGCCTTTGAGCTCTTCAAGCACAGGTCATCCCAGCGTTTCAGAAAGATTTCTGCTTTCTGAGCAACGTTAGGCTTTGCTTTTTGTTCTTGTTTTCTGGATGTAGCCGTGAAGAATCGTCGTCATTATTTAGAACACTGAAATTGTAGTTTTCCTGAAGCGTGTCATCAGCTCGCTCATTAATAGAAGTATGTTGATTATCTTTCATTTACATAGCATTTGTAGTGGAAAGATGAGCAGCTTTGCAGTTGGCTAAAGCTGTAGAGGAGCAGCAGATCTTCAGCAGATGGACTTCCCTGCATGGGTTGTGAAGGGCTGTCACAGGCTGCCCAGGGCAGTGGTGGAGTCCCCATCCCTGGAGGGGTTTCCAAGCCGTGGAGATGTGGTGCTGAGGGCCATGGTTTGGTGGTGGACTTAGTAGAGTTAATGGTTGGACTCGATGATCTTGAAGGTCTTTTCCAAGCTAAACGAGTCTATGATTCTAAAGCTCACCTTAGAAAATGCAAAGCGGGGACCAAGTGCTGATGTTTTCTGCCCTCTCCAGTCAATCTTCAGTTTTCGGAGCCTTTTCTCCCCTGTCTCCACTCTGCTCCCCGTATTTTACTCTACAGATGGCATTTGAAACCACAAGCAACCTCAGAAGTTTAAAGGCTGCTCCAAGCTATGCTGAGGGACAAGGCTGCGTTGTGGTTCTCCGCGGAACCGGAGGTTCAGCCTGATTAACATCCATTTTTAATAGGTGGAGTACAAAGTGGGCTGCGCGTCTCCAGTGAGCTCGCTTCGACTACAAAAGCCCCGCTCGAGCGGCGGGAGTTGTCTCCACGTCTTCTCCTCACTTTGTGCCCGTGGGATTGTGATGACGGATCATTTGCATTCTTGGTGGCTCTGTTCTTTCCCTCTTGGGAAGCCTGAACTTCTGCTGCCGTGCAGGAGCGGTGTAGGCTGGCCTTCATGTCGAGAGCTAAAGAAGCATGAAAATATTCCAAGTCATTAAATAAGACAAGGAATACCTTGATTTAGGGGAAGAATGAAGTTTTGCATAGAAAACCAGCTTCATTCTTCTTTTATTTCTTCAAGGCTGGTCTGAGGGGAGATAGAGTGAGATCGTATTGTCTTTCTGCCTGTCAGGCACAGAGCGTAGAGTAAGACAAGGATACAGAGCTGTGGTGAGAGGTAGAACGACAGTCATTTTAATCTATTAGTTTTTGAAGATGTATTAGTGGAATTTTAGGGGTTTGATGCCTCATACTCTTTCCAAAGAGTCGTGCATCTTAACGTCGTTCACAGTTGTGTCTTTAACTTCTGGTAGTCATCGCACAGTTCCTGAATTTCCACGTCTAAACAGGGAAGAGGCGTAAATATACAGAAAATAGGTTCATATAAAAATCCAATTCTCCTGTCATTTTAGATCTGGAGGACCTCCAGGGGCTCTGAAGTTAGGTTGGGCTGACTCCAGGCACAACCTGACACGTATTCCTTGGTTGTAACGTTCTTTGCGCCGCAGGGTTTACGCAAGTTAGCAGTGAAAAAAGTACGAGGGATGGGGTGTTTTTTTTGGTTTGTTTCAAAAAGGATTTGAATCTCTGAGATGACAAAGCCACCCTTGAAGCGGACGCCGTGGGAAGCCTTCCCGTTGAGAAGGCTTGACAGGGTTGGGCCCTTGGCTGACAGCAGTTATCTTTCTTGGGTCAGGAGAAACGCATTCCTTATTCAGACGCGCAAAGGGAAGACGCTTTGCATTAGGAACCGCTGACATTTCTCTGGGTGAAAATCGTTGCCTCTTGTCGCAAGATCGGCTGTCATCTCACCAAAGGGATCGCTGGAAATAGGGAGGTCACCCCAACACACGGCTCTCTAAACTGGCTCTTTGTGCTGGCAAGTGTCCCATTAGTCCTCGAGTCTCTGCGACAGGCTCATTACAACCCATCTTTGATGTTTTTGGTAATAAATGCGGCCTACTCTGGGCCTTAAAGGGAAAAACCCATTTTTTGGAGACCCAGATGCTTCCCACAGCATTGCAGCATTCCCACCCAGCCTTTGGAGATTGAGAAGAGCACGTGGAATGACGACCTTCTTCAGTAGCGCCCTGCAAACAGGAGAGAACTCCGAGCATGTTCTTCCTCTGAGGAACCTTCAGGCAAGTGAAGGTCAGGGCTGATCTTTCCAGAGGCGTAGACATTAAATTTAATTTTCCAATTTGCTTTTTTCTTGCGCTGCGGGAAACGAAGCATCTTCCTCTCCCAGAGGTGCCGGGGATCTGCTGGCACACAGATAAATCATAGAATCATCATCGAACGCTTTGGGTTGGAAGGGACCTTTAAAGGTCATCTGGTCCCACCCTGAAATTGTTGAATTTTGAATTTCAGAGCCTGTGATAACATCTCCTGATGCGCTGTCTGCTGAGGGACAACCTCGTTGAGTGAGCACCCACCGAGCACATTTAGTCCAGAGAACTTCACATTTTTGATACCACTAGGCAGCAAAACGGCTCCTATCTTGTGATTTCATTTAAGTCACATCATTCACACACACAAAAAAAATCCTCCTGAGTTCGTAGGATCACACGTTGGGGTCTGTCCTAATCTGTTATCCCAAGATTTAGTGAGGACTTGGGTGGAATTCTCTCAAACCCAGAAATCTCATGAGTGTCATCTACTGTAGATCTCCATGAACCTTTTAGGGGGTTTCCTCCCCCTTTTTTGGTACTTTCTATAGCATGAAAGATCCTCATTCTGCAACCAGGGCCTTTTGATAGGGCTGGGTTGGCGTGAAATAATGTAAAAGAGTGTTGAGACAAGTGTTTTCATCCCGATACAGAACAAGCGTAACCTTCTGAGCTGTTATTTTACATTATTTTTGTCTGAAGATAGAATTTTAAGGCTTTCACCCAGAGCCAGGGTACAATAGAAGCATCTCACAGCGCAAGGAGAAATCTCATCCAATTCCCACTTCCCAGCAATTCAGACATTTTCTGGGAAGATAATGAAATATTTCTGTGAAATACTTTTTTTCTGGAGGAGGAGAAGTCTACCCATTGTTGAATTAGAAGGGACACGAAGGCAGCGTGTATTTTTATTTCCTTTGCAAGCCACCTCACCAGCCTTCTTCACATATGCAATGCCTTTAAATATTCATTACCAAGGGGGGGAAAAAAAAAACCACCAACCGCAGAGAGAGCAAACGTGCCAGTGCTTGACATTTATCGATATATAATGTATTTATAGGATGGATCTTTCTAACGCGCGACGTTTTCTTTTGGATCTATGCAGCCTTATTTTCCAGTTGAAATATGTTACGTCTGCCTGCTTCGGGGCCTCGTGTTGTCCTGATTTGTGGTGTTTTACCTGGGTTTTAATGCAGTGGAATTTGCACTGAAGTCGTCGTGCAATAAATCACTTTATTGGTGCCCTTAAATACCGGGCACACCCCCGGGAAAGGGGTGGATGAGTCGCTTAATATTGTGAAGTCCATCTATTTGGTGTGAAACACAACACGTAGACACGCATTTCCTGAGCGTTAACCATCCAAAAAGAAAGGATCAAGCTTTCTAGCAGTGAAAATGTAAATTTTTTTTTGGAAAATTGCTTTAAAAAAAAAAAGGGGGGAGGAGAGAAGCAACAGTGGTGGTGGAACCGGCTCCTGGGGCGCGTGCATCGGGAAGAATAATTGGTGGGAATCGGTGAATTCCGAGCCGACCGACAAAATTATATGGTTTCTAAAGTGGTGGGTTTTGTGTGAGCTTGAATAAATTATAGCGGGACTCTAATGTGGGGGAAAAAAAAAAAGTGTTCAAAATTAACATATGAATATGATTCCGTCTTAAATTTCTTTTTCCTCAGGTTTTTCCTACCTAAAGAGCTTGTTTCTTTGTCCTCGAGCCGGATCGTTGATGCTGATTCTTCGTAACTCGGCCACTAAATCGCCCCTTTTTGTATATATCTGGTGTCAGCAAAGCTAGAGATTTTTAAAAACCTCTCCATCAGCATCCTCGTTACTGGTTTTCCCTTATGAGTGATATTTTCCCTGAAAAACCCCCTACAAAATTCCCTGTATTGTGTGGTCTGGAGCTCCTGATTTAATGTCTATGTGGCCCCAGAGCAAGAAGAGCCCATCCAGGAGCAGTTCTGACCCAAACCCACGTATCCCTCTGAGCCTTTTTGATAGAAATCAGGCAGCAAAGTTAATCAGGACACCTCATCGCTTTTAATTTGCACGCGTTGGGTTTGATCTGAGCTGGAGCGGGAGCTTCTGGGTCTCCTAAATTATTAAATATATGGTAAACAAGAGACCGGTCTGGAAGAGGAGTAGAGAAGATGGTGCTGGAGGGGCCTAGGTTAGATGCTTAAATAAGCAGGTAGCAGCTGAAAAGCCGAAACAATTGTGAAAATCATGGAAATGCTGACGTGAAAACTTTGCAGTCTTACTTTGATCTCCTTGGGTTTATGCTTTAGAGACAGTTTTTCAAGAAAATCATCTCATTTCCTCTGAAGTCTTTCCCCCTCATCACGCTCACAGGTTTGGAGAGCGCTCGGGATTCGTTGGGAGTTTAAAATTGAAGAGGTGACGATGTCGAAGGCTCTGTCTTCATTTCTTACTGTCAATAAAGAGTTTTGGAGTTACAGTGATGAAATCAGACCCTGAGAACACAATTTCCTCTGTAAATCTGCTGTGGTAGGCCCACCAAACATGGGTTTGGTCACTTACACCACGCGTTCATACCTTGGAACTTGTTTTCCTCCATTTTCTGCCTCCCCCAATGAAGCTTTTTGGGCTGATGTGGCAAAAAACCCAGATGAATATTCTTCACTCTGAGGATGGTGAGACACTGGCCCAGGTTGCCCAGGGAAGTTGTGGATGCTCCATCACTGGAGGTGTTCAAGGCCAGGTTGGATGAAGCTTTGAGCAACCTGGTCTAGTGCGAGGTGTCCCTGCCCATGGCAGGAGGTTGGAACTAGATGATCTTTGAGGTCCCTTCTAACCCAACCCGTTCTATGATACATTGAGTATTGTGTAACAGAGTTAGGGATGCGAGGGCAGCCTCGGTTCTAACATTTCATAGCTTCGCTTCTAACATTTCGTAGCTTCTCTGCAATTTATTCTATAATCGCCTTCTTTTAATTTAGAGTGGGGTTTTTTTTTTAATATTATGGCTTTATAAATATTAAAATCAGACACTGGGAATGACGGCTCAAGAAATACAATTGGATTTTCTGTCTGCAATGATAAGTCGTGGCCGGTATTTAGAAATTAATCTATTGTGGCTTCCTGGCAACTGTGGATATTCAAAGCAGAGACGGTCATTCCCCTACAAAAAGTGACAAAACCTACGTGGGCAGCTGGGTTCTTATGCGGTTTTTTTTCCATACGATGCCGGTGGTGGGTGGGGGGATCATTAGAGATATGATGTTATTAGCAGTTTCCCTCAAATTGCTAATTTCCATCATCCTAGTATTACAATAATGACGAAATTAAATTAAATTAGCATATCGTATAGCATGCTGAAAACCCGTGAATACATTAGAGCGATACGAGGCAACCGATAATTGCTGGCTTCATAACAATTCATTTTTGGCGAAGAGAATTCAACGTCTTCTCCTCTTCCAATCGCTAGGGACGGATTTCCAGGTTATGGGTGATCTCCTCATCTTCTGCCAACCCAGTCAAAAGTCCTTCTTGGTTGTCGGAAAACGTCTCTACTCGAAATACTTTGAATTTTGCGTCATTTGTCGGCGGACTTGTCTTGTACCATGGGTTGACTTGTAGGACCTTGTTCCACACGCAGTTGGCACCTGATGCTTTGAAAGGAGTGAGATTTTATTACCCCTCTGCTCACTTAGTGAGAATTATATGTGGGTTTTATGATACATAAATCACACCTGTCTTGGAAATTGAGGTTTTAATTCTTTCGCTGGGGAAAAAAAAGTTAATGTCAACTGTTTAAGTGTATTTTCCACAATAAACGCTTTTCCTAGTATTTAATTTTTAACAGGCTCAGAGTTCAAGAGAATAATTTGAATTACAGATATGTTTTCTATGGATGCCTAATATTTTTCAGGCTTCTTGAGATGATTTACATGCTAAGCCTTAATTTATATCCACTCATTGCCCCTTTCATTTTTCTTTTTTTTATATTCCTGCAGTTCCACCGTGGTTTTTAATTCGCCCTTCAAATCTTTACGCCTACGAGAGCATGGACATTGAGTTTGAATGTGCCGTGTCCGGGAAGCCCGTTCCTACGGTGGAATGGATCAAGAATGGAGAAGTCGTCATTCCCAGCGACTATTTTCAGATAGTGGTAATTATCTGGCGTTTATTTATTAGGATGGGTTGTTACTATTTATTGGGATGGGTTTCTTGGGTTGGTTTTATCTTTTTAAACAAAACGCGTTCTCATATTTGATCCAACCGTTGCCTTCATAAAGATGTTGGAGGTGGGAGGAATTTTGGTTTCCGGTACAACCGAGGCACATTGCGTTGAGAAGTTTGGTCAAGGACGTTGACGTTATCTCCCACTTTTAGTGGTGTTTGAACGAGGTCTTTTCGTAAAGTAACAGTCCCAGGTCCTACTCTGAGGTGGATAAATAATGGTATTTATCAGGTGTTAGCAACTTCCCATACTCGCCGTTATTTGTGGTGAGCAAAAAGAGGAGATGTCCAAGGAAACAGCGCTCAAACATGAGGGGTTAAAAATGGTAAGGATCATGGAACACGGTTATCAAAGAGGATTGTCGTGAGCCCTACCCAAAGTAACCTCCCTATCCAGAACTTGGGGTTGGACGAGATGATCTCCAGAGGTTCCTTCCAACCCCTACTAGTCTGTGATTCTGGGAACTCCAAAATTTCTTCATTTGAATGTCACTATTACATAGACTAAGAATTTATCCTGTGTTTTCTGGCCTCTACTGAGGTGATGTTGCTCGTAAGTCATCTGAGACATTAGGAGGAACCACCATCTGGGCTCAAGTTGTGCTAGGGAAGGTTTAGATTAGATATTAGGAAGAAATTCTTTACTGAAAGAGTGGTTGGGCACTGGAACACGGGCTGTCCAGGGAAGTGGTGGAGTCCCCATCCCTGGAGGTGTTCAAAAAATGAGTAGATGTGGCACTTCAGGACGTAGTTTAGTGGCCAGGGAGATGTTGGGATGAAGGTTGGACTTGATGGATCCTAGAGGTCTTTTCCAGCCTAAATGATTCTGTGATTCTGTGATTTATTTCTTTTTTTATCCATTGTTGCTTATTAGAAAGCAGCCAGAAGCTGTCCAAAGAAACGACAGCTCTGTAGCTGTTGTGGTTGTGTGGTGGAGGTGACGGAAGATGATTTCACCCAATAATGAGATCGTCTTGAGAGGTTTTCCCAACATAATTGGTTTCTGCTTGTGCTAATAGAAGTTGAGTCTATTTCAAGTGATGAAGTAGGTGTAGAGTGACCTTTTCTGGAGGCTCTCCAGGCCCCGAGCCATAAGGAGGGTTTGACCTTCCAGAGGAGTTATTTGTTCAAAGACACCGAGGCGAAAATTCTTTTAAATCCTCCCTGCAGCAAAAGGCCGGGGCGAAATTCAGAGCCCTGCTCAAGCAGCTGTAAGCTTGAAGGCTTAAAGCTTGAGAAGGTGTTGGCCGGACTCTGCGCAGGAAAGCCAATTCACCCTTGGGCCATGGGCACCATCAAAGGACGTGCAAAGCCCACAAGGTGTCAAGAGATTGCCGATGAAAGAGCTGGTGGTTCCAGGCCTCGAAGGAGCAGGGCTGGAGCCGAGATTACGTACCCAGCACCGCGAGTCGCAGAATAGCTCTTCTGGAAGGGTTTTCTAATCTGCATTTCTCTTTGGCCGGTGTTTTTCTAATTAATTCTCTCCTTTTCTTTCCTCTTCTGTTGTCTCTCTAGGGTGGCAGCAACTTACGGATTCTGGGCTTGGTAAAGTCAGATGAAGGTTTTTATCAGTGTGTAGCTGAAAATGAAGCTGGAAACGCACAGGCCAGCGCACAGCTAATCATCCCCGAGCCCGGTAAGATGCAAAGGACATACAGAATTGTAGATGTAATTAATGCTATTAACATAAAAATCCCTAATGAGCGGCTACTATTCTTTACTCCCTCTTACTTATCCAGCTGGCTGGCTGGAGTTAAAAGCGTGTCCAGGCTATCAGATAGTTGGAGGCATTTTGTTCACTGGGGCGTTGCAAACGCTGGCCTTGTCCTCAAAATGCCTCTGGAGGCCACCTAAACCTGCATGAGAAGCCAACAGCAACGTCTTCCTAGCTGTTGGTGGGCCTTATCCTGCTGCAGACGGAGGAGGTGATCGCAGGTGGCTGAGGTGATGGAATAAAGTAGTCCATGAGCGGTGGAGAACTACCTCGTCCATAGTTCTGCGTTAAGCTGAGGTAGAACATTTGCCTCAGGGAAAGAAGAAGAAAAAGAGAGGAAGGAGAAGAACAGTTTGGCAGCGGGATAGCTTTGAGATCACAGAAGGTTTGGGTCTACGTGCTGGAAGGATGGATTTGGTGGTGGTGTTGCTCTGAGATGAATAGGTGCTTGTTTTTATGGACGGCAGAAGCATTTACTGCTTGATGGGGTTTAGAGTAGCAGAAAGATGTCTTCATCTTCAGTTAGACCATACGTAAAACCGGGATAAAAGCCTTTCAAAGTTTCCGGGTTGTAAATGATTAATGACCTGCCCTGGGCTGCAGGTTATGCTCGAGGGTTCTGGCAGCGAGCTGAGAACATGCCGAAGTGTCGTTCGTTCTCCGATTTGGGTAGGGAAGAGCGGAATCTTGGTAGCCTTCAAATACCCAGTGGAGACAGCCCTGCTGAGATCACCTCCCTCTTATTCCTTCTCCCTTGTGATTCAGCATCTCCTTTATAAGCCTGTTCTCCTTCTTTTCTCTCCGCTGCCTCAGAACAACTCCAGTAGCAACTGGGGAATTGTCGGAGACCTCTCAGCCCCTCTCCCTTAGATGCTCATGCCATGGACACTTTGGAGCCGTGAAAACATTGCAGCTTCCTTGGAGATCTGGGAGGGGGGTAAATGGCGAAGAAATGTAAGGTCCGTAGAGTCATTATTAGTAGTAGTATCCTGCAAGTGTGACCTTCCAGCTTGGGCTCCTGCTCACCCCACTCTGCAGTGTTAATTGGCCAACTGGGGCTGGTGTTGGGTGTTGGCATCAAGAGAAGGGTAATTATTTGGGTTCCCACTTCCAGACACGTCCTCCCCCAGGATCTTGCCAGCTGAGCGTTCCCCTCCTGCGCGGTCACCAGAGGTGACAATGAGGTGATGGTCCCTCAGGGACGAACGTGAAAATGAGAAGGCGCTTCAAAAAATGGATTTCATTGGCAGGAAGGATGTCCGTGTGATATTGAGGGAAGGCTGGCTGGGGGTCACCACCCTGCTCGGAAACAACCCGCTCCACCTCGGAGCTCACCGTGGAGACGCGCGCCGTTGTTTTGGCCTTTATTTGTGGTTTGTTTTCCTTCAAGCTGAATCTCGCGTTTGGTTTGTGAGCTTGGGTTGTGTTTAGACTCGTGAACATCTGAAGGAAACGGATCATCTCTTACCATAGTGGGGCTTTAATGTGCAACTGGGGCCAACTGGGCACCTCCCGGCTGCTCCCAGCTCGTCCCTGCGAGTGAAAAAGCTGCCAGGAGATTTTCCGCTCGGCGTCGGTGTTTGTTCTGTTTGGCATCAGATTAAAATGAAAATAGAAGGAAAAAGAAAAGAAAACCCGAACGAGCTGCGGGACACCATGGTGAACTGTCTCCGCTTCCCTTTTTAAGTGATGGATTCCTTTTTTTCTGGCTATTTAATCAGATCTTCGAACAATGCCACTCCAGTTCCTCCGAGATGAAGGGAGGGCCGGCGTGCACAGATGGTGGAGAAGCCAGCTAGAAATACAAATGAAGGCGGGGTGGGACCACCGGTGGTGGGAGGAACGTAGCCCCCTCTGCTTTGATGTCGTTGGGTCATGCTCAGCGTGTGTCTGGTGCTCAGCTGGAGCTCTGCAGGGGATCACGGAGAGATTGGTCTGGTCGGGGGGCTTGGGAAGGGGCTCCCCCCCTTCCTGGGGCAGGCGGTGATCCTACAGAGCCCGTGGTTGTTGGTTTTTATGAGCCTAATGAAGTTTTAAAATAGTCATTAATGAGCATCCCTTTCCGGAGCTGTTAATGTGGAAGGGGCATCAATGGAGACATAGAAACATTGAAGTGTTTTGGTTGGAGGAGACCTTAAGGCTCATGGAGTCCAGCCGTTAACCCAGCACTGCCAGGGCACCACTCAACTATGGCCCTCAGACCACATCTCCACAGCTTTGAAGGCCCTCCAGGGCTGAGGGCCCGTTGAACGCTTATTGGAGCTTCCTTCTTCTGAAAGCCAGGGTCAAGTAAACCCTCTGTTAAACTAATACTGATTTTCCCCTAACAGTGATTTCTACCCTGACCTTAGAGGATGAAATAGTCACTTTTTTTTTGGTGATTCATAAGACTACAGATAATTTTTGCTTTTCTTTGTTGCAAATAATCTGGACCATCCAGCAGGCTGGATACCACACTATGGTTTTGGGTCAGAAGGGACCTTTAGGTCTTCTGGACAACCCTCCCAAAATATGTTATGTTCTCTTGGGGGATTTGAGAAGTTTTATTCAGGTAGAAGGGTACAATCAGCCTGCTCACTCCTACTACCATCACCCCTACACAGACGTGTAGATTCTCATCCACTGCTGCCCACCTTTAGGACGTGAAGTAGCGGCGCAGAAGCTGGCCTGAAAGCAAGTCTAAACGAGCTCTGATTGAGACCAAATAGGCCCCTTGTAAAGGGCTGCGATGCTAAATTGGCATCCGACAACTCCAAAATGAGAAGTGAAAGCCAAAGGGGCTGTGAGCTCACGCAGAGAACAGCTTCCACTCTTAGTATTCCAGCTGTGGCTACAGGATGCTCCCAACTCTTGCGCTAGATGATGCTGAGACTATAAAAAGCCGACGAGCTCCCTGAGAAGTAGAATATTTCTGTCCTTTTGAAGCGAGATGATGACTGGAGAGGCGTTATGAACTGGAGTCAAATGAGCGATGGTTGGTGGTCTGCAGTTAGGCAGTAAATCAAAGTACATTTGTGGATTCCAGCACGCTTGGGGTTGTTTCTTCTCCTTTTTTTTTCCCATTAGCAACTGTAATGCAAGTCTCTTAGGAAGAGATTGCTCACGGGTTTATAGCAAGAAAAAATACCACGCAACTTTAAGTGCTTCTTACTGCTGTAAAAAAACAAAGCAACGGATGAGCCAGGTTGGAGGATTTCAGTTCTCTCGTCTCCCGACACACACGTGCTGGGTTTGTGAGGTTGCTCTGCTGCTTGGCTTCCTCTGCTTGTGCTCCCTAATTCTGCTAAAGGGTGATGCTTTAGAGCACAAGGCTTGTGAGGAACACCTGAGGGACCTGGGGGTGTTGAGCCTGGAGCAAAGGAGGCTCAGGGGAGACCTTCTGGCTCTGCACAACTTCCCAAAAGGAGGTTGGAGCCAGGTGGGGTCGGGCTCTTCTCCCAAGGAATGAGTGAATAGGCCAAGAGGAAGCGGCCTCAAGTTGTTCTAGGAAAGGTTTAGGTTGGACATGAGGAGCAATGTCTTGCTGGGAAGGGTTGTGAAGGGCTGTGCCAGGCTGGGCAGGGCAGTGGTGGAGTCCCCATCCCTGGAGGGGTTTCCAAGCCGTGGAGATGTGGTGCTGAGGGCCATGGGTTAGTGGTGCCCTGGCAGCGCTGGGGGAACGGTTGGACTCAATCATCTTAAAGGTCTTTTCCAGCCAAAACGACTCTATAATTCCAGGATTCTGTGGTTTTATACAGTCTACGGGAATGTGCGATCGTATTGAGGAGATACCAGGAATAAAGCCCACGACACGTACTCCTGCTTGTATGTACTGGAAAACAAATTCTCAGCGAGATGAAAGAGATCTGAGCCGAGTGTGTTATTTTTCTAGCTGTATAAAAGCTGTTATTTGCACACCTAGAAAATGAAGGGAGAACAGCGTGGGGGGTGAGTGATGGACACGCATAACTTCAGACGAGGAGAGCGTCCCAGAGGAAAAGATTTGCTTTATGCCGGTGGCTTTTCACAGATGCGTCCGTCAGATATGCAGGAGATGTGTGGAGGGATTGTTGGATTCTAGCAGGTGAAAGATCAGATAAAGACAGCCCTGAAATCATCAACTTGGGTATACTTACAATAATTATGAGCTGTGTTCCTGCAATAAATTCCTTGCTAGGCAGATCTTCAGCTTAGGAAGACACCCTCTCCCAGAGACTGGGAAAAGTGCCATAGATCAGTCGTCACTGATTATCTTGGAAGATTTTTGGAGCTTCTATCTTTGAAGATCTTTAAGAAAAAGTTAGGTAAATATCTACTATATTTTTAATAGGGATAGTAGGGATATTTTTGTTTAGTAGGGATATTTTTAATGCAGCCATGGAGCGTAGGAAAGCTTTGGTTGGGTTCATGATGTCACGTCTGGTTTTGCTTTCCGTTGATCTAGTGAACGTTGCTGGAGACTTTGGATTGTAACAGGTTGTGGAAAGACATGGTTAGAGATGCTTGATCTTAAAATACTGATGTAAAAAAACCATGGCTTTGTTCTGTAAGAGCTACAGTGGTTTGAAAACCTGGCAGCTGGGTTTCTTCTACAGCACCACAATCTCCTCTGAAGCTCACGAGATGAGCTTCTGTGCTGGAGTCCTTCTGCTTTCCCCCAGCTGAGTGAAATTGCAGTAGAGGTAAAATTTTGGATATTTGAGCAGCTGGGGAGAAGTTCAGCGAGAGGATGGCCATGGTCTCGGTCAAGGGGTCGTGTGAGAGTGTGGTGGGACCAGGAGATGTCATCTAAGGTGTCAGCGAGAGAGGAAAAGCTGTTGTCTGTGCTCTAACAGGAGCACAACCAGGGGTGGAAAGAGATTTAGGATAATTAACCAAAAAAAAAGCGGAGGGGAATAATAATCTCCTATAAATGCCATTAACCATTTAAAATCCACTCTTAGTGTGATTATTTTTTGTCTTTCATGAAGGATATACGTTGATAAATAATAATCATGGGAAGCTGGGCTACAATTAGGGTTTAAGTGGTGTTAATTAAAATATCACTTGCTGTATATTGACTTTACATGGTAATGTCAGAATAATCACAAGATAGGGTGAATAACGGCACAATTAGCTCAAAGACGTTGAGATCCGTTAGAATTTAATTTGTCAGGAGGGCAGAGCTGGAATGATGGTGTTATGAATATGGAAAATGATGTGCTTAGGAATTCTGTGCAGATAACTGAGCACAGTGACCTCATATAGGCACCGTTACTATGAGTATTCTGTTGGGCTTGTGAGGTTTTGGAGGTTTTTTGACCTCAAAAAAGGAGCTTTTGGGTTTCGCAAGTATTACTGGAATGACGAGGCTCGCGTACCAGAAAGCGTCGTTTTTCAGAGAGGAATTTGAGTGCAGAGAAAAGAGGTTTTCACGAGCTGCTCGTTGAAGAGTTGCTCATTCGGGTTGGGCACGACCGCAGCGTTTGATGTTTTCACGAGAACAATGCAACGTATCAGCCAGCGAGGAACCGCTGTAGAAAAGTCCATCAAAGGTGCCGAGTCAAGTTCTGAAGAAGCTGGAGCCTGAGGTGAGGTTACTTGAGTAGACTGTGAAGATGTGGTTGCCTTTCTGTCTCCTTATTTTAAAGGTGTTGGACAATGAAGAGTTTTAAAGAGACCTTGGATATATTAATGCACTCAAATTAAGTGTAGAGAGCATTGGTGGCAGCCGGTCTTGAAAATGTGGGGAAAAGAAGAAACCAAATGAGAGTTGAGGGGTGCTACCGACGGCACCTCCTGCCAGGAGGCCTGTTGTGACTCCACCAGCACTGGTGGAAGGGGATCTACTGGCAGGAGAGATGACAGTGCAAGCATCAGAGAAGCTATGGTCGTTCTACGTGGTCTTTGATGGTGGAGTCACCATCCTTGGAGGTGTTCAGAAAACAAGTAGATGTGGCACTTCAGGACATGGTCAGGGACATGCGTCTAGTGGTCAGGGAGATGTTGGGATGAAGGTTGGGCTTGATGATCCTAGAGATCTTTTCCAACCTAAATGATTCTATGATTCTAGATGAACTAGATGATCTTAGAATGGTTTAGGTTGAAATGGACCTCAATGATTCTATGATCCTTGAATGTCCACGTAGGCTCTGAGGGTTGGCCAAGGTCCTTCAGCCCCTTATTTCCAGGGAAATATCTGTTGGGGGGAAAAATACGGAGAAAAGCCTGCGAGAGGAAAGGCAGACCAGTGCCTAGGCTGCCAGTCTAACCCTGACGTGACACAGGGTCTACCACAAACCTCCCAGTAACTCACCGATTGACTAAGCTCGATACATCAAAGGTGGCCTTAAAATAAGCACGAGGTGTTTGTATGTCCTGCAGCTGGACGTGGGCTGGAATTGAAGTTATTTACGGCTTGTTCACCTCCGTACGCCTCGTGTCCTCCTTGCCTTGCTCATCGAGCTGTGTAGAGCTGGGCACTTCATCCCAGAGCGGGCTTCATTTCTGAGTTAACTCCTCTCCTCGTCGTTTATTTCCCCCCCTCTTTTGCAGGCGCTCAGTTTTCCCTAACCAGAAGGGTTTTCTTTAGGAGCGGAGATGGAAGTTCTGCCGCCGCGTTGAGGAGTAATAAGGTCAGGAGATGCATTGTCTGCGGTCCCGAGCGCTGATGGGTTTTTATACCTTGTCACCTTCCACGCAGAAACCTATTTGCCGAGCTCGCCTTTTGATCGACGATAAGGAAGGGGAAGAAGTAGCGGGAGGTGTTTGGTTTATGGGGAAACAGCAAATTAATCTCGGGGCATATTTGTCAGTGATATTAAGTTTGTATCCTTGCTCCCCGATGGAAAGATTTAGGGGGGAATAATCCCCCCGAACGTGGAGCGACTTAGGCGTGGTCTTATTTAGGAAGCTGCTAGATCTGTTCTGGTAGTTATAATTTATTAGTGATAGTTCTAGATCGTATTCAGTTTGCTTTTATTCCTGTTAAAGGGCAGTTGTGCGGGGCGAGACACGAAGCACGTGCGTGAGGCACGGAAACTGCTGCCAGTATCACTCTGAAGCCGTGAATATATTGATTTAATTAGCGCCCAAAGCTTGGACAATAAAAGATCGTGAGCTTCCCCCCCTCCGCATACACGCCTTTGCCTCTCTTCTGTGCAAAAAGTCATTTTTCTTTTTTTTTTTTTTAGCGTTGGGATAAGATGAGTCTGGGAAAGAATTAACAGGGGAGGGGCAAACTTTGGCTCTTGGCCACCTGGAATGAAAATCCGTTTAATTCCCCCTGCCTATCCTTGTTACAGTGTTAAATATGGACTAAATAGTTTAATATGGATTTATGTAATGAGCTCGCAAATTGATTTAGCAGCGCAAGCTGGACTTAGAGCTTAGGAGCAGGCGAGGTCTTGTTAAGATCAAAGCCGCGCTCCTGCCTTCTGACCCTGCCGAGCACGGGCTTGGGGGCAAAAATGAGGATTTATTTGGGGTTTTTTTCCTTTCTTTGGCTGCTGGTGTCGATTTAGACCTATTAGGACTTTATCTATTTGTGTGTTTGTTTACATCTGTGGGACCAGAGAGGAATAAAGGGCGGGAAATAAGATTTTTATTATTATTTTTATTTAGTTTTAAATCACAAAAAAAAGCACCTTGTGCTCGCTCCTCAGGGAGAAAGGAGGCACGTTTCTTCTAGGAATGCAAATGTCTTATCTGAGTGACAGCAGGGGAAAAAAAACCAAACCGGCTTCTCCTCTTCTCCCCCTTCCTCCCCTCCATCCCTTCCTCCTCTCCCATTCCCCCCAACCACCAGTTAGGAATCATTTCACGCCCCTTGTTTAACCATGAATTATTTAAGCTGGTGAGGCTTGCTAATCATCTGCAGAAGGCTATTTCTTGGAAGTTGAGGAGATGAATCCCCGCGACGGTGCATCTTTCATCCAGCCCCTTCCCCCTGTCTGGCTCTCGGTGGCCTTGGTGAGATGTAATTGTAATTGGTGTCTGGGTTGGGATGACAGTGTCAGCCTATCATGGCAGGGTTTAGAGCTGCGCCTTAGATAGCCAGATTTGTAATTATAATGCGCTTTTCTCCGATTTATATTCAGCAGCCTTCTCGCCTTGCTGTTCCTCTCGCTGGGAGTGGAAGATGGGGCTGGGGAGGGGATGTCTCGAAAGAGGCAGAGCTGTTATTTGTTCAGAAGACACCCTGATTCTCTTGAGGAATAGAGGGCCAAGGTGAGCAGCCGTCAGAAGTGACCGTTTACTGTCCTGGAGCATGTCCTCTGCAATTGGTCCTGTTAAAATTAAAGGGGCTGGTCCTTCTGGCAGGAGAAAAGCAGAATTTTCCGCTGGAATGGCATTATCGCAGAATCCCAGCATGGTGGGGGTTGGAAGGGACCTCTGGAGATCTTCTTGTCCAACCCCCTGCTCCAGCAGCTCACCCAGAGCAGGGGGCCCAGGATCATGTCCAGGCGCCTTTGGAATCTCTCCAGAGAAGGAGACTCCACAACCTCTCTGGGCAGCCTGGGCCAGGCTCTGACACCCTCACACCAAACAAGTTTCTCCTCCTGCTCCCATGGAACCTCCTGGGTTCCAGTTGGTGCCCGTTGCCCCTTGTCCTGTCACTGGGCACCACTGACAAGAGTCTGGCCCCATCCTCTTGCCCCCCACCCTTGAGCTCTTGCTCAGCATTGATCAGATCCCCTCTGAGGCTTCTCTTCTCCAGCTCAGCAGCCCCAGGGCTCTCAGCCTTTCCTCAGCACAGAGATGCTCCAGTGCCCTCAGCATCTTTGGAGCCTCCACTGGACTCTCTGCAGTAGTTCCTTGTCTCTCTTGACCTGGGAAGCCCAGCACTGGCCCTAATACTCCAGAGGTGGCCTCACTGGGACATAGTAAGGAGAACCTCTGTTGACCTGCTGGCCACGCTCTTCTTCATGCACCCAGTACACCCAGTTTATCCGTGCCATGAGCCAGTGCTGCACTCCCATAAGGCTTCTGGGCAGCAAATTTCTCTTAGATCCTCTTTTCCTCAACCGTGTCTGCTTTCAACTCTAGTTGCAGGACCACGAATAGGCATTTACAGAAGGCAACCAGCAGAGATCAGGATCCATTTCCATATCTACTGTAATTTTCCTTGCATCAGTAGAAGTTTTAATTTTGAAAAGGTCTTGAAAGTTTGATTAGGTGGAAAAAGTCCCTCTGGCCTCATCAAGCCATGGCTGCAGAGCTGGTGGCATCTCTGGCAGCATTTCAGGCGACCCCTTTGCTGGCAACCACTTCATTTTCTTTTTTAGGATGTTATCCCTTCATCCATTTTAATATTTTTCTTCTTCCCGTCTCATCACATTATCTTACGATATTAGGAAGGATTTCTCTTTCTCATGGGTCTACTTCCCACAAATTCTTCAGTGTAATTATACGTTCCCCAGCATCACCTCTGCAGCCGTCGCGTGCAGTCTACGGCAGTGCTGTCTTCTGCCTAATGGGATTTGAACCTCTAATCCCACAAGAAGTGTCCTGATCCCGCTGCGGATTTTGGGGTGAAAGATGTTTCCGGTTCGTTTCATATTCACAGTGCTCAGGTCTGCAGAAAGAAACCGTTTGAGGAAAGAGTAGGTCCAAGAAATTCATGTGTTTCTCCGTTGAGCTCGCAGAATGGGTGGAGGACGTGGGGTTGGTACTGAAGGGTGATGAGAATCCCCTTGCTCCGGGGCAAAGTGGCCATGGATCTGGGTGGAGAAAAAGCTGAGCTTGTGTTTGAGAAGTTGGAAAGCCTGGAGCCAAGGTTTGGTGGCTTGGGCAGATCATTGGAGGCTCTTGGTTTCTCCATCCAGAGAATACAAATCAGCAGTGTTGGTGAAAGGTTGGACCAGATGGTCTTCCGAGGTCCTTTCCGACCTGGGCGATTTGTTGAGTCTGTGAGCATCTCCATGAGGCCAGGAGGAACTCATGCCGTATTTCTCCTGCTTGACCCAGGCCTCTCACCTGCTCAGGTCACCCTGAGGGCTCCTCTGCTGACCTAGAGCTCCCCGTTATGTCCCTTAGAAACTGAGAGGGACCTTGTACTCCCTACCAGACCTCAGCATAGAATCATAGAATGGTTTGAGTTGGAAGGAACCTTAAAGATCACCTAGTTCCAACCCTCCTGCCGTGGGCAGGGACATCTCCCACTAGACCAGGTTGCTCCAAGCCCCATCCAACCTGGTCTTGAACTCCTCCAGTTATGGAGCATCCACAGCTTCTCTGGGCAACCTGTGCCAGTGTCTCACCACCCTCAGAGTGAAGAACTTCTTCACTAGGATGTGACTCTATTTCCTCTTCTGTGGAACATAATCGCGGTGGGACTGTCAAGTGGAGATAAAGGCAAATGGAACCTGCTGAATTAATGGCTTAATTAGGACGATGTTTAATTCTGCGGCTCGCCTTTGGAGGCCGGGATTTGCCCTCGGCAGTGCTGTATTTGGGAGATCTTCTCGTACACTCACGGTGGTGGCAAATCCCTTTCTTTTCCCCACGTTCCTAGCGCCGGGATGTGTAACCTGAAGCAAAGGCTTGGCTGCAGCGTGACTATCAAACCCCATCATTTTTCAAGGCAAATGATGAAACAATAATGATGAAGTTAATTTCTGTTATCCGTGACCAGGTGAAAGTTCATATCTAAGCTAAGGAATTAAAAGGAATCCTCCTTAAACCAGCTTTGTTTTAAACTGACGGGAGCAGAGGGACACGGGAGGGGAAAGTTGTGGGAATTACCAGAGGGTCATAAGGAGGAGAAAGGCCAGAAGAATTGGGAGACTTTGAATTTAGATACTTAAAGAGGTCATAGAATGGTTTGGGTGGGAAGGAATCTGAGGTCCATATTCATCTCTTGGGCTGTGGCCACATGGAGGGAAGGATAACAAGTGTTGTGTGCCTACCACCCCACTGCTGGCTTGGTTTACAGCCCAAGGGGGTCTCCTGAGGTGACAGCACCATCTACAGTAACAAGGTGTGGGTGGACATCTTCTAGAGCAGTGCTGGTCTGGTTTGGAGGGAGGAGGTGACCATGCCACCTTGACAGGACAAGATGAAGCGGTCTCCAGTTACACCAGGGGAGGTTTGGATTGGACACGAGGAGAAACGTCTTCGTGGCAAGGGTTGTGAAGGGCTGTCCCAGGCTGGGCAGGGCAGTGGTGGAGTCCCCATCCCTGGAGAGGCTTCAAAGCCGTGGAGATGTGGTGCTGAGGGCCATGGTTTAGTGGTGCCCTGGCAGCGCTGGGTCAAGCATTGGACTTGGTGATCTTAAACCAAAATGTTTCTACGATTCTGTGCCACCACCCTGGGACCACAGACACCCCGCAGCTGCAGCTACGACCGGCTGACCGCCTTCGCGAGGGTGAGGGACTGCTGTGATTTGGGGTTTTATGGTCAATGCGAACTCTCGAATGTGGATTCCTCTGTCCCAGGCAGGGGAAGAGGACATCACCCAGCGTACCTGTCCCTCAACGCTTTCCAGTCTCCAACCCTCTGGTGACAGCATCAAAGAGCAAACCAGCTGCGAACATCCTGGGCTGTGTTTTCTCACCCTCTCCTTTTACCTTCAGCACATCTTCTTGGCTCCAGCCATCGTTTTGTCCCCCTCCTTCCCTGCCTGTTGGGCCAGACCAACCGAAAGAGCTAGATTTGCTAAATCCACGCTTAAGTACCCATGACTTTTCAGAATCCCTCTGTGTGCCACCACTTTGCCACCGCCGCATCTCCTCCTACTCCAGGCTAAGGCCTCTTGAGCCTGCCGGCTTTAATACCTTCTCCGCTTCACCATCCAATATTATTAGAATATATTTAGTATTCAGGGATTTAGCTCCTGACCTTCTGTAATTATTGACACCTATTTAATTTCTCCTTTCAGCCATGGCCAAGCCTGGTACAGCTGCTGTGGCACATGTAGATACATCATTGTTGCCAGCGCGAGCTGATTGGCATTCATGCTTGAGCGTCTTTTTATTTTCTCCTTGGATGCTGGGAGCAGCCTGAGTAGCTCGGAAACTAAAGAGCTTCATCTATTAGGCGTGACAGATTTGTATTCAGCGGTAAATGCCTGACCTTGCTCAAACTCCCTCATCCATTCCCATCATCCCCTCCCAGATGAAAGATTCTGCTGAACTCCTGCTTCCTGTCTGTCGCCGTGGAAACGGGGACGAAGCGCTGCAGCCCCAGAGAATGACTAATAAGAAAATATCTCTGGTGGAAGAATAAAAAGGGCCTTGTGAAGGAAGGCGCTTCGCCGCAAGCCGAGGAGCTTTTGGGAGGAGGACTTGAAAGGTGGAATAGAGCCGTGGTAGCCCTAGAGCGAAAGAGGGTAGGAAACGGGCTGAAACGTCCTCCTGCTGTGGAACGCTGTGGTTCAGCTTTAAGGTTCCACGTGGGTGTGTGATGGAGTGGAGCAGGAAAAGTTCTGGGTTGGGCTTTGGTGCGATGGGAGCCCATCACCCCCCATGGCTTCCCTGCTCTTCTCTCCTCTCGACGCTTTGGTTAGCGCGTACCTCTGAACCTTCCGCCAGTTTGGGGTTATGATGGTTTCTCAGGTCAGAAGAGAAAGTTTAGACTTCAGAGCAAGCCTGAATTTAACCTGGAAACTTCTTTAGATTCAGGTTTTCAGAAGAGCTGCGTTGGGGTTATTTGAAGGGAAGAGTCAGCCGTTGAACATGATGGCAAACAATCATAGAATCGTTTAGGTTGAAAAAGACCTTCAAGATCATCCAGTCCAGCCATAACCCTACTCTACCAAGTCAGCTGCTAAACCATGTCCTTCAGTACCGCATCTCCACGGCTTTTAGACACATCCAGGGATGGTGATTCAACTACTTCCCTGTACATTTTTCCTTCTGTTCTGAACGGTGCAGTCATAGAATCATTCTGGTTGGAAGACACCTTTAAGATGATCAAGTCCAACCATGAAACTGAAGAATCCCAGTAACAGGTGGTAGGTTTGGGTGGGTCTGTTGGTTTTTTTTTCCACCAGATTTGCTTTATTGCACATTCTGTAGTTGCTGAACGTGATTATGCGGTGGACTGAGGTCAGGAATTTCCACCCATGTCCATGTGGAGAATGTATATATATATAAATTATATGTTATATATATACACATAGACACAAACATGCACAGTTTTGTCACAGATTGAGCAGTTCAGACCATTGTGTTGGTCAATATGTTTTATCTGGACTAAAGTCATATGAATTTCAGCTGGACAGGAGCTGGGCCATCTTATCTAGACTGTGCTTTTGCCAAGAAAGGTTGAACCAGACGATCCTTCAGATCCCTTCCACCTGGGTATTCTATGACTCTGTGATCCTTGAGGTCCCTCCCAACCTTCTATGATTCTGTGGTCCTTTAGGTCCCTTCCAACCTGCAATTCTATGATTCTGTGATGCTTGAGGTCCTTCCTAACCAGCTATTCTATGATCCTTGAGGTCCCTCCAAATCTTGTATGAGTCTATGATCCTTGAGGTCCCTTCCAACCTGCCATTCTATGATTGTATGACCCTTGAGGTCCCTTCCAAACTGCTGTTCTATGATTCTTTTGCAGAATTCATGTAGTGGGACATTCTTCAGTGTGAGGGCTTGGCTTTATGCACTTCTCAGAAGTGATTCCTGTCACACATGGACAAATAATCCACATGCTGTGGATAGAAGTAAAAAACCGTAATACTGTGTAAGTCTTTAAGCTCCTCTTGCGTTCCACGTAGGATTTCTGGAGAGAAGCTCCAGGTGGACTGAGCAAATGCAGAATTCATGTAGTGGGGAATTCAGCTATTTCAACGCTTGTTTTCAGCGTGAATCCTGAGTGAGGAAAGGGAAGCTGCCCAGAAAGGGAAACTGTGGACGTAAATATTGCTCTGCTGGTGTTAAAAAATGGCAGGTGAGCAACTTCTGAGAGTAGTTGCAACCAACTACCAAGAGGGAAGATTTAGATGTAAGGAAGAAGCTCTTCAGTGTGAGGGTGGTGAGAACCTGGCCCAGGTTGCCCAGAGGGGTGGTCAATGCCCCATCCCTGGGATGGTCGATGAGTCGATGATTCCCATCCAGGAATGGGTTGATGGTTCCCATCCCTGGCACCATTGCAGGTGAGGTTGGAGCTCTGAGCAACCTGCTCTAGTTGCAGATGTCCCTGCTCAGCGCAGGGGGGTTGGACTAGAAGACCTTGAAAGGTCCCTTCCAATCCAAACCATCAGCTGACGCTTAGGACAGCTTATGTTTAACGGCTTAAAAATTGGCTCTGGCCTTGGGAAGCATCCCTGGGTGGGTATGTTGGTGGTTCTCCATCCCTACTAGGCCCAGGATCCATGGCGAGCCTGGTGTCACATCACCCTGAGAGAATCGTCTGAGAGGTGAGAGTACCAAAAGATGTTTTAGTGAGTTCATTTAGGCTAAAATACTTTCTTTTCATTGGCAAAAAAACCTGAAATGAATCAAAAAATGAAATACTTGACCCACATTTCTGAAGGAAAAGGAAAAAGTTGAGAAAGAACTTGAAGGAAATTCCGGCTTGCAGAGATGGCTGTTTTTGTCAGCGCTTCTTTCAGACGTCAAAATGAGGATTTTGGAGAGGACGGGTGGTACTGGTGGAGGGAAGGATGTTTTTCGAGGTGCCTAAAAGGCATATTTTGCTCTTTCTGCGCTCCAGCAGGATCGTTTTGCGTTGATAGATGAAGCAGAGTCTGGGTAGCGGGATTAGACGGAGCGTGTTCCAGGAGCCCAGCCGTGTGGAGGACCGTGATTGTCACATTTAATGAAGTGTGGTGTCCTCTCATCTCTATGATTATTATGATTATTTATTTTTTTAAGCAGGGTGCCAACGATGCCGTTAGAGGAACCTCTTCTATTATGGAAATCTCAGAAGAGGTGGAAGGGAAGGAGCTATAGCTGACGCTAACGGGAGGCGACGATTGAAATAAATACGTCCTACCAAAGGTTTAAATTAAAAAGGAAGAGAAAAAAAAGAATAGGGAGGTGCACAAGTACATTTGCAAGTCTGTTTGTAGACAGCTGTTCCTTTGCAGAAGCGGCAGCGCAAGGGCTTTGTAACCTTGACAGAATTTGCTGGGGCAATCTCGGTGTGAAGAGGAAAACACTTTTCCAGCGTGTTAGTCGCACCCTGGCTTTCCCTCGCCATCAGCTATGCATGAGTATTTCCCCAGCGTTTTATCTTTTGTTAAAACTACTGGGCTGTGTTCTTGCTCTACACATGATTTGGTTTGATTTTTATTTGTTTTTGGACGGGGAGCTTTGTGCATCTTTTTGCTGTAGCAAGAAAACAGGGTGGGGAGAAAAAAAAAAAGCTGTGTCCTTTGCTGAGCCGCCTGGGCTGGTGATATATTATGGATGCTGGATCCAAAAACCACGCTTGTTTGTTTTGGCTCCGCTTTCAAGACCCTTGTGCCACCGGGTCGATGTTGTTTTAACGTCAGTCTTGCTGGCTCTTCCTTTCTTTTGGGAGTGAAATGAATTTTCTGCAGCTTGGCACGCGTAGGACAACCGTGTCCCCCCTGACCTACCGCTTGAGCGTACGCAATTATCCTCAGAGTGGAGGTGGTGAAGGAAACGGCTTTGAAAGCATTAGACATGGCAGCTGTAGGACGTTAGCAAGCACTAGACTGAGGCGGTTGTCCCGTGATACCACCAGCTTCCTGACCTCCACTGGCTGGGCCAAAGGCGGGTGGTTTCTTTTCACTGAAGACTTCGTTGGTGTGAACCCCGCACTTGGCTGCTCCTTCAGAATTGATGAAAATCATAGAATGCGTTGGGTGGGAAGGGACCTTCAAAGCTCATCTAGTCCAGCTTCTCTGCAGCGAGCAGAGACATCTGCCTTTAAGATGGCCTTTAAAGGTCCCTTCCCACCCAAACCAGGCTAGGAGTCTGTTCTCTTGCACCTTCAGTAAGTTCTGTGTTTCCATTGCCAGCCCTGGCACGACGGAGCCTTTTATTTTGTCTTTTCGGTTTAGCGTGACTTCCTGGAGGCTGGAAAACCTGCTGCCTTTATGCTGTGGAGAGATTATTTCCTTATCGGCCTCCACCGATTTCTCTTTCTAAGGCTTTGTTTTTTTGCCGTCGCGCCAAGACTTGGGAGAATTATTCTAGTGTGACCACTGTTTGAATGTTCTCTTTGGTCTGCTCCCGAGTTTTGCCGGAGGCAGTGTGTCTGCCTGCCATTTCTTACATTACCCCGATGACCTGAGAAAGAAAGCACAAGCTGCACGGCAGAAAATGGCATGTTCTTTCCGGGAGTCTTTGGCGTGAAGCAGGTCTTAGCATTTTTTTATATATATATTTTTTTTATTTCAAATTTTATTTGAATATATGAGCTAGAGCCTGTATCCAGCCACTCACGTGTCATTTAGGGACCATCACATCAATCCAGGTGGTTGCAGCGATGCTGAGGAGTTGGTTATTTCCTCCTGCTGTGGTATGGCCATTCATTTTTTTTTGGTAGCATTTTCCATTACCATCTTTTCCTCGAGAGGACCGAGTCAAGTTTGCTGTGACTTCTCGGAGAGAAACGCAGAATCATTTGGTTGGAAGGGACCTTGAAGCTCATCCAGTCCAACCCTTAAGTCAGCACTGCCGAGTCACCACCAAACCACGTCCCTCACCTTCACCTCTCCTGTTTCTAGCTATTAATTTCCCAGGAACGACAACAAAACCGGGACCTCCCTTTACCTGTACTGGTGTCTGCATTCCCTACTGAGAATTAATTGACAGTAGGCAATTAAATGGAGGCGTATTAATCCAACGTCATGCAATTAGGAGAAGCCTCATCTCTTTAGCTCCTTCCTAATAAGTTATGAAGGGCACGTGGCTTCGTATCGTGTTGGGGAGGTCTATGCCCATGGCCGCTTTCTTGAGCTGGGGTGGGATTCAGTTGTTGTGAGCGGGGCTTTGTTTTATTACCTGGTGGTTTTCAGCTTGTCCTTCTCCACCACAAAAGGTTCTTTGTGCCAGAAGAAGGCTCACGAAAGGTATTCATCCTTAGGTGGTTATGGGATTAGGTGCTTTGCAATGTGGTGTTAAGCTTTCTGTGAACCAGGTGGTCATGGACCTGTTGGAGCAAGGCCTGCAGATGTCTCTGCTCACTGCAGGGGGTTGCATTAGATGAGCTTCAAAAGTCGCTTCCCACCCAAACCAGTCTGTGATTCTATGATTTCAGCACTGCTGCGGGTGTTGTCCCGTGTCCCTTTGTGGTAGTAACAAAACATTTTCATGTGGATTTGATGACTTTCCACCAAACACTCGTGAACAGCACCAGTTGCTGGAGATCTGTTTCAAACCTTGGCAATGCCCTCTTTGAAAGCCATACCTGGTTTTAGTGAAAACTTCCTCTTTTCCCTTCTTGCTGCATCCAAGCGATGCCAGCAGGAAGGGAATGAAACTGAAATGGCCATTGGCTGCTTTGTAGAAGATGATTCAGCGTGAAGACCAGCAACTGTTTGCCAGCAACATCATGTGTTCCCTGGAGAACCAGCTCCGGCATAAGTTAGCCATCTCCACATGGAAAGGTAATTCCATAAAGTCAGCAAAGCAAAGTTCTTTTGCTCTCTAGCTCATCTAGGATGACCTGGAGCAGGGAGAGGACAGGTCTGTGCTGCTGAGGAGGTGCCAAACTCCATCATCTAGGACAACCTTTAGCAAGGAGAGGACAGGTCTATGCTGCTGAGGAGGTGCTAAACTCCATAGAATCATTATGGTTGGAAGGGATCATCTAGGACAACCTGGAGCAGGGAGAGGACAGGACTGTGCTGCTGAGGAGGTGCCAAACTCCATCATCTAGGACAACCTGGAGCAAGGAGAGGGGACAGGTCTATGCTGCTGAGGAGGTGCCAAAATCCATGGAATCATTATGGTTGGAAAGGATCATCTAGGACAACCTGGAGCAGGGAGAGGACAGGTCTGTGCTGCTGAGGAGGTGCCAAACTCCATCATCTAGGACAACCTGGAGCAAGGAGATGGGACAGGTCTATGCTGCTGAGGAGGTGCCAAAATCCATGGAATCATTATGGTTGGAAAGGATCATCTAGGGCAACCTGGAGCAGGGAGAGGACAGGTCTATGCTGCTGAGGAGGTGCCAAACTCCAAAGCTCCTTTGACAAGGAGACTAAAAAAAGGGGTGTTGTGTGGCGGGGGCATGACGGAGACGAAGCAGGGCTCCAAAAAGAGCAGCCTGTCGTTGCTTCAAGCCCTCGGTGGATTATTTACATGCAGATCAGCGCCGGCGTGCTGCGCTGAAATCGCTCCTGTATAGAATAACTCGGGCCTTCAAATCACTTTGCAAAGCTTGGGCTGGAGCGATAGGTTTCTGCGGGCCTCTCTGCTTGATTACATTTCTGCTTGGCTTCACAAATTTAGCAAAACAAGGCGGTTCATTTATTTTTTTTTAGGGGGGGGGGACACCAAGTGGGAGAGACGTGATGGAATTTGATGCATCTGATGACTGGAAAAAAAAAATACAGGGTTCAAATGTAATAATTACCTTGAATTTTGAGAGCTTAGGCCTGCGGCGGTCAGGATGAGACCCCACCAGCTCTGGCCCCATATCACAGAATTATTGAGGCTGGAATAGACCTCCAAGATCATAAAGTCCAGCCTGTATGAAGCTGTGCTGCTCCTTAACCCCATAGTTCTCGTCTTGGTGTGTATTTTTGCAGGATTTCTTAACGTTGAGCCCGTGGTTTCCCTTTTGAGGTGTTGATTTAGTATTCTCCTGAAGAGCCCTAGATAATTTCCTGCTTAGAAACCAGCCCAGTCGAGCCACACGAACGTGTGGCCTCGCCGTTTCCCCACCACGTAGATGAGAATTGGTTTAGTTTTTGTCTTTTTTTTAAATTTTGTTTCTGTTTACAGGACAAGTTGATTTTTGGCTCCTTTTTCATTGTGCGGAATCGGTCCTAAATGTCATCTCTACGTTTGTGGTTGGTTCTTCGTTCTCAGTGTCGTCGTGTTTATTTAGCGAGACCAACACAAGCTGTTCTCAAAAGATGAGGAGTAGCTTGAGCTGCAGGACATGTGTAGACTCCCTGTTGTTGTTAAGCCATCTCCATGGTCCATGTCTTATGTCTGCTCCTCAAGCACTGGACCAAGTCCTGACCAAACCACCTCCCTTGATGCCATGTAGACATCTCTTAAGATGCAAGTCATGGAACTGTATTTTCATAGTAGTCGTTATTCCAGCGTGTAAGTGGCTTTCCTCAGCATCTCAAAGGCTTTTTCTGGGTGTCTGTTGTCATCCTTATTTCTCCCCTCAGACTGGAACTGGTTAGGAAGGCTGTGACTGGCCACAGCTCCCAGGGAGGGACTGATGAACCTGCTTTAGCAGGAGGGTTGGATGAGATGATCTCCAGAGGTTCCTTCCAACCCCTACCATTCTGTGATGCTGTGATCTCCCACTTTGCATTTCCCATCTGTGGTAGCAGGGAAAACTTCTCAAGCAGCAGGAACCTCCTCGGGCTGCAGCAAGATGTTCTCCTATACTCAGAAATAGCCACCAGGGAAGGTTTTTACTCTCATTATTAGATGATTACCCTTTTTGTTTGGTTGGTTTTCCTCATCTCTTCCATCAACGCCAGGGTTTGTACAGACAGTTCTCCAAATCTTTCTGTTCTTCCATGCTCACGTGTCCAGAGTTTTTGTGGCGAATATATCACCCGTGCCGTAACGATCTTTGTCATCACAATCTGCAAGGAGTCAATGAGTTGTTAAAAAGGGTTTGGTCTTGTAAATGATTCTTCATTTTCTGCATAAAACAAGTTTCTTTTTTCTTTTATCTGTTTCCTTTCTGGCTGCCTCACGCTTCCATTAGCTTAGCTTTCTATGCTCATAACACTTGTCTTCCCAGAATTGAGTATCAATCTTCATTTTTAAAAAACCAAACTGATTTATATTATAGTCCCTCTTATGGTATGGAGTTACGGAATTCGTATTTTATTTTTTTTTCCAGCAAGGATCTGTAAAACGATTTTCTGAGTTCTTGAATCCTTTCAGAAATGGCTTCGCCGCTTTCTCCTTCCATAAAGTCTGTGTAATTGGCCTCTCTGTAAATAGAACATGAAAAGTTTTGTGTCGTTTTCGAAGCGAAAAGATCTGTCCTCAGCACGGTGAAATCTTGCAGTGGAGAAATATTCCATTATTCCCGTGGTCACTCAGCCCGAGAATTTCCATTTTCCATCCCGAAAGCTTGCAGAAGGACACAAGGAATGAAGGCAACAGCAGGTTTCACCCATACTTCACTGGGCATCCCTTCCCACAGCACGGAGCCGAGTTTCAGGCTGACAGGCAAATTTCAAGCCAAGGTTCAACCTCCGTGAACATCTCAGAGAACGTGTTTCAGGCACCAGCTTGCGCTGCAGAGGTGAGTTACTTTGGGAGAGGTCAAAGGTGGCAGCGGCACAAACCTTTGCGCTGCGTCGGGCTCGAGCCGTCGCGCTGAAGAGTGAAATAATTTAGCTCTGTTTTTTCCCGTCGGCGAAGAGCTGGAAAATAACTCGGCTGGCGGGGCTGGGGATTGTTTACATCTGACTGCAGTCCTTGGTGAATCATCTTTCATAAGTACTGTGGGGAAGAAAAGATTATTTATTTTTCTGTCATCTTAACTGCAGCTTGAAATACCTCAGTCGTAAAAGTTTCTTGTTCTTGAACATCGTGTCTTGTTCTTTTGCTTTGTTCCAACTATTCACATTCTAATGCACGCTGGCAATATGAGGGGTATGTTTTACTATTTCCATAGAGGCACAGAACTGTTTTGGTCGGAAGAGACCTTTAAGATCGTGGAGTTCAGTCGTTAACCCAGCACTGCCAGGGCACCACTAACCCATGGCCCTCAGCACCACATCTCCATGGCTTGGAAACCCCTCCAGGGATGGGGACTCCACCACTGCCCTGCCCAGCCTGGGACAGCCCTTCACAGCCCTTGCCATCAAGACTTTTCTCCTCACATCCAGCCTAAACCTCCCTTGCCACAACTTGAGGGCGTTTCCTCTTGTCCTATAGCTTGTTCCTTGGGAGAAGAGCCCAACCCCACCTGGCTCCAACCTCCTTCCAGGGAGTTGTCAAGAGCCAGAAGATCTCTCCCCTGAGCCTCCTTTGCTCCAGGCTCAACACCCCCAGGTCCCTCAGCTGCTCCTCACAAGACTTGTGCTCTAGATCCTTCCCCAGCTTTGTTGCTTTTCCCTGGCCACGCTCCAGCCCCTCAAGGTCCTTCTGGGAGTGAGGGGCCCAAAACTGACCCCAGGATTCGAGGTTCAGCCTCCTCAGTGCCCAGTCCAGGAGGACAATCCCTGCCCTGGTCCCGTTGGCCACACTTGTGCTGACCCAAGCCAGGATGCTGGTGGCCTTCTTGGCCACCTGGGCACACGCTGGCTCATCTTCAGCTGGCTCTTGACCAACACCCCCGGGTCCTTTTTCCACCAGGCACTTTCCAGCCTCTCTTTCCCCAGCCTGGAGCGCTTCAGGGGGTTGTTGTGACCCAAGGGGAGGATCCACAAATGTCTCTCTGGTTCCAGCCTCACCACTAATGCTCCATCTGCTGTTAACGATGGCAGAGCTGAAGCTTGTCCCTCTTCTGAGAGCATCAGAAGGGGATGAGAAGGTAGAATGCTCGTTCTGGTGGGGATGATGGAGCTGGAGACTTGTACTGCTGAGGGGTTCTCCCACAGCTTGGGCAGCAGCTCCCACTTTCTTTCTCCTTGAAAAAACATCAAAAGGTCTTGGGCTCATCCGAATGCAGAGACGTGTCTGTCTCTCTTTTATCTCCAATTTCTTCTCAAGACAGGAAAACCACTTTCTGTCTGGCTCTGAATAATAACGTCGAGCATGGAGAGCCCCGTCGGTATCAAAGCCCTCGCAGTGGAAGCACAGCTCAGGATGAAGAAGGAGCTCATAATTCATCCCTCCAACATCAAATCCTTTACTGCAATTTTTAATTCTTTATAGATTTATGGGCGCCTACTTTGTACGTTGGAAAGCAACAAGGAGCTTGCCCTTGACTTGAGGCCCGAGTGGTGCTGAATTCTACCTAAAACTATTTTAAACTTGGCTGTAGAGGATTTAATTTATTAATTTATTTTTTTTTACGAAGGAGTTTGTTTTCTCTGCTTTTCCGTGACTATTCCCTCTGGTAACAACCTTAACGCAAGGGAGAGTGGAAGAATCTAAAAGCAAATTAACTGTGTTCTTCCAAATGCTCTTTCCTCGTACAACCCGTCTCGCAATTTTCAAAGGAAACAGTATAAAACTTGCAAGACTAATAATCATCATTATTATGAATAATGAATCCGGCGATGTTATTACACAATACAAACACACCCTCCCGCGCTGCGTCTTGCTGTTCAATTATTTAAAGCTCCCTGGCAATTACAAACTCGCTTTAAGTCTGGCTTATACGATGAGGAACCGTAACCCCAGCTCCAGAACTTGCCTTTTTTATTTTATTTTTTTTTTTAATCAAAATAAAATTGCATTTGGGATTTCAAAAGGGAGGATTCTTCCTTTAGCCCTCCAATCTTTCTGTGAAGAAAGGCTGTTTTATTTCAAAGCGTTATCTGGGAGAAAAAGAAAGCAAGCAGCATTTCCAACCCAAGCACCAAGGGGCAGAGCTGGAGGAAGAGGATTCTGTTGTCAACTTTAAAAAAAAAAAAAGTACCAAAAATCTGAATTATGCATTAATAGCCGTCAAAGTCGGTAAGAATTCTGTGGACACAGCTTATAGTAGCAAGCTCGCCGTAGCAAACTTGGGCTACAACGTGTCGGAGCTGCTCAGCTCTCCAGCGCTAGTCATGGTGTTGCAGGTATCTCAGCAGCTTCATGGGCAGGATCCCTTCAAGTTTTTGGGAGGACCCAGGGGTACAGTGGCTTTTGTTATTGAGAACATGCTGGTGATAGCGGTGAAGGGTCTGCCTTAGGAGTTGTAAAAATATGGGAAACTTTAGGTACAGGTTGTACAGAGGGTTGTGTGTAAAGAGTGATTTGATTCGGTTGTCTTCTCTTCCTTTTTTCCTCCTCCCTTCTCCTCCCTTCTCCTCCCTTCTCCTCCCTTCTCCTCCCTTCTCCTCCCTTCTCCTCCCTTCTCCTCCCTTCTCCTCCCTTCTCCTCCCTTCTCCTCCCTTCTCCTCCCTTCTCCTCCCTTCTCCTCCCTTCTCCTCCCTTCTCCTCCCTTCTCCTCCCTTCTCCTCCCTTCTCCTCCCTTCTCCTCCCTTCTCCTCCCTTCTCCTCCCTTCTCCTCCCTTCTCCTCCCTTCNCCTGTCTCAGCCTCACATCCCACTGCCTCCAAAGTCCCCTGACTTCATCTCTGGTTTGCTCCAATCCTTTTCAGGTCTTTCATGGATTATTTATGCACCTTGCACTACCCAAGACCTACTTGGGCAGAGCAAAGCCAGCAGCCCTGAACTGCCTGCAAGTGGACAATCAGGGCAGGCTCCCCTAGAAGATGCTGTCGTGGTTGACCATCACCCATTGCATCTCTCCTTGATGGTGCCCATCCATGCCATCTTCTATGGGACCTCCACTGGAAGGTTCTTTGCCACTTGTGGGTTTTGTAAATGGTTTTGGGTGGCACCCGGCATTCCTTCACGAGGGATCAGCCTTGTGCGTGTGGGGGACATCAAGGTCTTCCTCACTGGCACGTCTCACGTGCTCCCTGCGCTCATTTCTCCAGGTGGAACAAGCTTTTTCTCCAATAATGTGTCATTTTAACCAAACCAATTTTTTCCAGGTGCCCATGTGATCATTTAGTAGAATTTTCCAGATCAAATCTTGCCTCGGTAGCTCCCGTATGTAGTAAAACGGTTTCCAAATGATTGTTTTCCTCATCCTGAGCCAAATATTTCTCCCGATAGAAACCCCCCTGATCCTTCTCTTATAGCAAAATACCAGCGGGCGGTTCTCCGCTGAAGAATTGCAACCTAATAGGTGAGGAAGAGGTTGGAAATTGCAGGTGATTGAAGAGAGAATTAAAAGTGGCGGAGAGCCAGCGATTTTGAAGATGCTCCCCTAACTCCCGCTATTATCTCTGATGCTTTTGAGGTCTGTGGCACAGTAGATAATGTTAACAAAACTATTAGTATCGCTACTCGCCGCCATAAATCCCGTCCCTGTTGTCTCACGGTAACTACTTTTCTAATGGGGCACCGTGAGTTTCATTAACGTCTCGATTCGTTCTGCTGGGGTCTTGCTTTTATCTGCGAATTCGATATCCGGGGATAAGAAACATGTAAAATAGTCCTCTCTTTATTTTTGAGTGCGTTCCACCATGATAATGGTCTCGGAACTTGTATTCGACCCCATCTGATGGATGGGGTTTTTTTAAGCTGGTTTAGGTGAGGAGATAGTTTTTAGAAAGGGCAGGACGCTGATGTCTCTGCTGACTCTTCTTCTGTGGCAGCGCGATCGGCTGCTCAGCTTTTTAATCAGTTTATTATAGATCGTAGATGCTGCTTCTCTCATGGTGGAGATCCTCTTGATGACTCATTTTGTTCCTCCTGTGGTGGGACAACTGTGCTGGGAACCTAAGTGACAAAGCCTGTGTTCATAGAGACTTGTGTCCTACAAGCTCTACCTCAAAGCCACGGTCACCTTTGCTGGGCTCCTTTTCTGAGTCCTTCTCCCACTCTTGGAGAACATCCTGAGGTCCCAGCAGGTAGAAATTCAATCAACTCCCCCACCACTTTTGGTGCCCCCAAGTAGCAGCTGATAGAGGAGCATGTTTTTGGTACCGAGCCCATGTATCAGGCTGAACTTCACGTTGAAGTTCCATTGACGTCCTGTTGAAGCCCTTTGGTCAGTGGGGCCACCACACCCAAGAGCTGATTTTCATTCACCTCATGATGATCATGAGGTTCAATGATCAATGAAAGATCCTTGAGCTGGTGAGAAATTTGGTTGGAATTGGCCAAAATGGAACAGCTGCCATGGAGGGTTTAAAAGACAGGGAGATGGGATGATAATTAAGCTTCTTTTTTTCCTTACAAATCAAAGTTAAGTATATAAAATGGGCAAAAACTGACATGAAAGATGATTTCATACGGAGGTTTAGATTTTGAGGTTTTAGGGGTAAGGACTCTTACCATTTTTGCGTCTGGCCATGCTGATAGTCAACGAAATGTTTAATTGTGTGTCCTTTAGGACCAGGTAAGGTCCATGCTTCAGTCTCCTGCAGTTTAGCAGCAGCAGTGATTTAATTTCTCAGAGCCAACAGACCCTGGAGGACACATTCCAGAAGCCCTTGGCTGTCTTGCCTTTGTGGTGTCCATCTGTCTTTTGAGCTGTTTGGTGGGCAGCCCTATTGGGTGGGATGCTGAGCCTGCTTCCCTCAGAGGTAACAGCCAGGTCATCTGCTGAGTGCGAGAACCTTTTACTGTGGAGAAAAAAATTCAAAAAATCCCATGTCCACAAATTATTCATGTGCTGGGCACGGTAATATGGTTTCTTTGTAAAAGCGTGGAAGGGCGAAGCACCTGCAGATCCTTCTCTCTTTAAAGTGCTGTCCTCGAGCTACCTTGGTGTGGAGCACGCATCGCGCGCAGGGCGCCTGGACCTTTTCCAGCTCCTGGATGATTTTGTTTATTCTGCTAAAGATTCCCAGGCTTTACTGAATGTTTGTGTGACCCAAGGAGAGAGAAAAACCACACGCGGGTCTCTTACCCTGGGTAGATGTTGTCTTTGCTGGATGTTAAACCCATCCATGCCTGGTGAGGCTGCTGCTCATACTTGTCTTGGGGGTGAGTGAGGGCACAGCTGGAGGGTTGTGTCCAGGGCTGGGCTCCCCAGGTCAAGAGAGACAAGGAGCTACTGGAGAGAAGATGCTGAGGGGACTGGAGTGTCTCTGTGCCCAGGAAAGGCTGAGAGCCCTGGGGCTGCTGAGCTGGAGAAGAGAAGCCTCAGAGGGGATCTGATCAATGCTGAGCAAGAGCTCAAGGGCCCATGGGGGGCAAGAGGATGGGGCCAGACTCTTGTCAGTGGTGCCCAGCGACAGGACAAGGGGCAACGGGCACCAACTGGAACCCAGGAGGTTCCACCTGACCAGGAGGAGAAACCTGTTTGGTGTGAGGGTGTCGGAGCCTGGCCCAGGCTGCCCAGAGAGGTTGTGGAGTCTCCTTCTCTGGAGAGATTCCAAAGGCGCCTGGATGTGATCCTGGACCCCCTGCTCTGGGTGACCTGCTGGAGCAGGGGATGAGACAAGGTGATCTCCAGAGGTCCTTTCCAATTCCTCCTATGCTAGGGTTCTGTGTCTTACTCCTGGAAGAGACTCCATTTGAGCTCTTGATGCTTTGATGAGCAGCAGTGATCTTTGTGGGATGATCAATGTGGGATGGCACCATGGGCTTGGTGATGTACCTTGGCCTTGCTGATGGACCATCATGTCGTGATTGCCAGCCAGCTCTCTGTGCTGTCATGTCATGTCACAGCTCTGCTGGCCCTCCAGACTGGTTTTCACTGCTGACTTTGTAGGCTGCTGAAGAAATAAGGGTTATGTGAGTGTACCATCTGCGTGTCCATCTGCCGGCCTCTGCCTCTCACCTTCCTTCCTCTCCTTTTGAGTTATTTATTATTAGCTGAGTGGTTTAAAATGCTTACGGAAAGGGTGAAGATGAAAAATTGTCTTTCGTCTGCCAGATGGGCAGAGAAGGGCCATCAAAGTCCATCCTGGAGGTGCTGGAGAAAGAGCTGAGCTGTTCCACCTCCCGAGGTGGTGGCAAAGGGAAGGGGGTTCCTCCAGGGACCGTGCTATCAAGCACGGAAAACATCTGGAGGACGTGGGGTTTTTGGTGCGGCACATCTGTGAGTTGTTGGCTGATTTCCCAGTTGACCCTGTTCTCTCCCAGCATCTCGCTGGAGGTGGTGGCACACGCCTCACAAAAACCGCAAGCGTTCCAGAGCTGTCCGGATTATTTAAAATCTCACTTTGCACTTTCCAGGGAATTTGGACTCAGATGTTTCTCTTTGGTCGTTTTCAAGTTGGCTGGTGGCATTTTATTTCACGCCGTTTTGCACAGAGAGCGCAAGAAGGTGGTGGAAAGTCAGAGTGACTGAGTAGCCGTAATTCCCATGTCAGGAGAAAGGGCGGAGTAAAAGCCAAGTCATGGTGGCACCTGGGCAACTGCAGATGGAAAAAGACCTCCTAGATCCTCACTGGTCTCTTCTGATACCTTTATTTCCGTAAGATCTGAGCATTTTGTGGTACTAAACTTATTTAGATGTTGGCTCCTGTCTCAAGTGAAGTGATTTGGGAGCTTGCCTGCCTGAGGAACACCATAAAAAAGCAGTGAAAAATAGAGGTGATCATTTCATTGGGCAAATGGGAACATAGAAGCGGCGAGGGAGGTGTGAGATGTTACGCTGATAACCTTGCAGATGTATGAGAAGCCAGGACACCTCTATTCCAGGCTAAACACCTTCATTATAGAGTCATTTTGGTTGGAAGAGACCTTTGAGATCCTCAAGTCCAACCATTAACCCAGCACTGCCAGGACACCACTAAAGCATGGCCCTACGCAGGCATCTTTCTTCTTCTTTGTCTCCACTTTGGGTTGTGTGGTCAATACATAGATGGTTTTGGCGCAGGTCAAAACTGGTCCTTCTAAAGATAAATATTATTCGCAATATTAAAATATTAAAGGCAGCAGCCAGTTTTTAAATCCCAGGCCAGGTTTGGTGAGGAGGCTCCATCCCTGGAAGAGCTGCCAAGCTGTGCATGAGCTCAAGCTTCACACCAGTTGACCACGTCAAGACTTGGAGGCTGGTATTTGTCCATCTTTTTGGTAGCTGTGGAGCAGCAACGAGCTTGTGTTCAGCATAATTCAGAGTTTTTACTTTCATATACATTTAAATAGCAGTTGACTTGAGGTGTTCAAGGCCAGGTTGAACATGGCTTTGAGCATCCTGCTCTAGTGGAAGGTGTCCCTGCCCAGAGGGGTTGGAACCAGATGATCTTCAAGGTCCCTTCCAACCCAAACCAGTCTATGATTCTATGATTTCAAACTTTTTCCTCTGGTTTGTATTTTTTTTTTCAACTTTGTTACATTCATGACTAGTTTGAAACCCTTCAGAACTCAGTTTTAAAGCAAGTTGAAAAAAAAAAAGCAGCACATTGTCACAGGACAGCTGGTGGTCACGGGGAGGAAGAAGGCAGCGAGAAGCTGATCACGACCAGTGGGAAGTCATTGACCTTCCAGTTACTGTCCCCACCATTACTAGAAGCAGCTTCTGCACCCCTGAGTGAGTTTCACGTGGTAGATAATAACCACGCTCACGCTCTCCTGCATCATGAGCACCACAGATGATGACAACATTCACGGTTGCTCTTCCCCACTGGTGGTATTTGACCATGAAACGTCTTCCAAGTCCCTTGGCTGCTTTAAAAAACCTTTAATTTCTGCTTTTTTCCACGTTGTTGGGTGGGTCGGAGATGCCTGACTAGATTCACTGACCGGCATTTCCTCCGGGAGCGTTTGCGGGTGATTGAATTTCTTGCGCTCAACAGCCCATTGCCCCTCGCCTTCCCCCCCTTCCCCTCCTCATTTTTCTTGGTGACTAATTGGTGATGACAGATGTCACCGACGCGGTGACACCAGCCCCGCCTTCGCAGCTCCAAGGGGGAGAGCAAGAAGCGCTTCTCTGAACACAAGAGCTCCTCGGTGGTGGGTCTGCCCGTTGCTTTTTTATTATTGTTATTATTATTATTTTTAATTTTTTCGCAGTGGAACGTCAATCGAGTAGGAAGATCTCCTCATCGCGTGAATGTAAGCAGCCACTAAGGCCGCGTTTGCCGTGGATTTTCTTTTCCCTTGCAAATGGGAGGAATCTTCTCGGCAGTAGAAGGAAAGAAATGTAGTATATGAATATAGTGCTGTCTAACATCTTCAGCGGTGACACAGACAGTGGGGTCGAGAGTGTGTTTGCAGATGACAGCGAGCTGAGTGGTGCGGTTGACACGCCTGAGGGATGGGATCCATCCAGAGGGATCTGGAGAAGCTTGAGCAGTGGGCCCATGTCAACCTCATGAGGTTCAATGAGGACAAATGCAAGGTCCTGCACTTGGGTCGGGGCAAATCCTTGGGATCTACACAGTCTGGGGATGAAGGGCTGGAGAGCAGCCCTGCGGAGGAGGACTTAGGGATGCTGGGGAGAGAAAAGCTGCACAGGAGCCAGCACTGTGTGCTCTGGAGTCCTCGGCACAGCAGAGACATGGACCTGGGGGAGCGGGGCCACAGGAGGCCCCAGCAATGATGGGAGGGCTGGAAGCCCTCTGCTGGGAGGCCAGGCTGGGAGAGTTGGGCTTGTTCAGCCTGGAGAGCAGAAGGCTTCAGGGAGACCTTCTGGTGGCCTTTACTCTTGTAAATGTTGGGTGGATGTTTGTCTTGGTTTTCCACCTGCTACTAAAAGGTGGTCAGATGTAGTGATGAGCAGAGAATAGAACGCTACAATATGATTGAATCATTTGGGTTGGAAAGACCTTTAGGAGCATCGAGTCCAACCATTAACTCAGCCCAGCCCACCACTAAACCATGTCCCTCAGCACCACAGGTATCTCACAGCTGCTTTGCAGGTGCAGGCTGGAGGGCAGCTGAGATGTCTTGAATTTTACGGAGATGGGGAGCGTCTGTTGGTGCTGGGTTGTGTGGCACGGACCCTCTGGGCCCTTTTCCTTCACTTAACTGTGGTTGCAGCTGCAGAGTCTCATGCTACATCCTGGGGGCTCTGCGAGCATGAGCAGCAGCTCCATGTCAAGAAGAAGGGTGTAGGAGGAGATGCACTGGCTTCCTTTGTGGTGTCCCTGTTTACTAGTTTGAGATCATCACCATGTAGCAGATAACCATCCTCCTTCCTCCCTCGATCACTACTTGGCAATTAAGGTGTTCTCCTTCCGTACATCTCTCTTGCGTGTAGTTGAGACAACCAGACAAAAGAGGAGCGCTGGTGTGTATCTAGCTTCTGATGTGGTGGTTATTGCATAGGGTGGAACTTGTGGGTTCCTCAGGGATGGACTCACCATCCGTGGAGGTGTTAAAAAAATGAGTGGATGTAGCACTTCAGGACATGGTCTAGCAGTCCATGTTGGGCCGAAGGTTGGACTTGATGATCCTAGAGGTCTTTTCCAACCGTAATGGTCCTATGATTCCATCACCAGCTCCTCAGGCTCGGTGATGTATTTCAGATAATCCTGAGCGGGGAGCGAATTCCTCGTCCGGTGACAGCAGGCGTTGGTGACAACACGTGAACCCCGGTGATTTATAGCAAGGTTCGTCATGTCGTAAAAGAGGCATAATAATAATTAGTCCCGCATGACTTGTTTTTAAGAACATCGTTACGGCACCGAGTAATAATGAATTACTGCGTGAGGAGCCCGAAGGGAGGAAGGATGCGCTGCAGCGCGGATAGAGCTTTTATTTGGGAAATTAATGTCGCTGCAGATGGGCGGGAAGATCTCCGAGCAGATGCTGATGGACCCTGAGATCCCAGCGCACGCGCCGTGTCGTTGGGAAAGCCCAGTGCCCATGAACACGTCAAACAGGGCTCATGGAATCATTTTGGTTGGAAGAGGCCTTTAAGAGCTTGTCTATGAGGTGAGCCAACAGGATCTCCGCTGGCCTTTGGAGCACACAACACCTGGGGAGGTGTTTTCTGGATGTGGTGGTTTGAAATGGTGTCCTGTGATGAAAGCTGGAAAGGCCAAGTTGTGTAAATGGTCCCCAGGAAAGGTGGTGGGAGTCGGTTGTGTGGAAAAGAGCATTTTGTTTGAGCTACCAGCAGCTTGTCCAAGCTGATACTTGGGTGGGACAGTAAATGACACCTATTTCATATCTCCATAGAGGTCATCTGATAAAACGTCTGCTTTTGTCCTAGCTGTTGGAAACGAGGCCAAAACTTCATTATTTAATGATCAGAGCAAACCGCTGCGGTTCTTTTGGTTCTTGTTTCTCCATTTCACCAATTCTCACCCATTTAATCACGTAACATGGGACGCTGAGAGTTCCCGGATCCATCCCAGGTCTTTCCTGGAGAACATCTCCCTGCTCCAGGCTAGCGTTGAGTTTTAGAGGCGACATGGAGGGCGAGCAATGAAATCCGTCATTTCATCATGAAATTTCGGATGAAATTTTTTTAAGTGTGTGTGAAATGCAGAATTTTTGCATTCCCTTCTCAAGGAATGTGTTTGGTGGCTTAACATCGGTGGTGTCTCCAGACAAACAGGCTCCAGACCAGGTACTGTAGGAGCACAAATCCTCTATCCTTGGTGGTTTTCTTCAACCTGGAGGAAACCAGCTCCTGGTTGTTGTCCCAACCTGCTCATGGGCGTATCTGGAACATGGAAGTCATGGGTTGCTTTTCTTTTCCTTTGTATTTTATTTCATTTATGAAGCTCATCAAAAAGGAATCCTCCAGTGGTGAAGTACCACTGTGTGAAAAGACAGCTCCTCTCATCCACAGCTCCTCGCTGTGGTCCATTAAATTAGAAACAATTTGTTAATTTAATAAAGTTGGTGGCCAGTGCAAGGGAAAATTGGGCAACTCATGCTCTACACCCAGCGTTTGGTTTTGTTTAGAGTTCTTCTTTCTAGTGTACACGAATATTGATATTTATTTTTTTTTAATTTGTTTCGAGAACATAAATGAAGAAAAATTGTTCCATCCCCTTCTCAAAATTTCATACAAATTCTAAGGAAATTTTGGAATCCATCATTGCCGTGCAGGTACCAGCCAAAGGTCTATGAAACATCTCCGAGGCTTTCCCCCAGGGATGGTTGTTGACCCCTCAGCTTCCGGAGCTGCCCGAAGTTCTACCACTTAATGGGATAGTTAAAATAAGGAGGGCGTGAAATGAAGCGGGAGCTCTCAAAAGCTCTGAAATGTGTTAAATTCACCCAAATTGGGATTTATTACCTCTTATTTCAGGCTATTTTATGAGACAAGTGCCTCGTTTTTTCAGGTGCTGGTGCGGCATTTCTTGACTTCTAGATGTTCCTGCAGCTTTATTCTCACGTAGAACTTCCACGGTTTCTTCCGCAGGAGGTCAAAGATGGGTCAGAAAGGTTCAGAATGACATAAAAAAATGGAATAAAAAGGCCAAATTCACTGAAGGGAGGAGCAGAACAAAAGGTTGGATTGACCAGATTCTGTCCTGACAACAAGAAGGTCTTGGGTGGTATTTTTGGAATTAAAATTCCCTGGAAATTGTTGGTTTGTTGGGTTTTTTTTTTCCTTCTAACGCTGAGGATTTGGAGATGAGAAGAGGTTCATGTTCTTGGTGTATTTGCAATTCGTGCTGGACCAAGAACCGGTTTAAAGTGCAAAACCCAAGGAAAATATCGTGGGGACGAGTGGGGAAGAGACTTAAATTAATCCTAAAGGTTTATATTTTAACTCGACTGAAACTTTTTCTTTTTGGGATGAAACGAAATGCTGACCTTGAAGCCCAGATGTTCCTTTTATGTTTAAATGCGCGCAGCGGAATCGTCGAAAGTCTTTTCAGACTGAAACAGATGAAAAAAATCCATGTATTAAAAAAGAACAAATTCAAATCAAGGAATTGAAGTAGTTGTTGGAAGGCATAAAAAATATATATATATATTTTTTGAGGTTGCGTCGTGGCTGGAAATGTTCATTTGGAACATGAAAAGTCATTTTCGCGTCGGGGATGTGGGATATTTGGGGAAGGTGGGATTTGGAGCCTGAGGATGGGAAGTGGGATAGTTTCTCTGATTTTTAATTTATTTTTTTTTTCTGGCAAAAGTACCGCGTTTCGGATCTCAGCAGCAAGCCCTAATTGGCAGGATGTGGAATGTGCAGGGAGCCTCTAGCAGATATTCCGATTTTTGAGGGCTCTAAGGAGGAGCTAGTGGCGGTTGCCCGGGCCGCCTGTGCTTAGGTAAGGTGATTGTTAGAAAAAATAATAATAATAAATGAGGAATATCAGCGGCAGTAACTGTTTTTGGTGAGATACAGTCGCTATAGGTATATATGCGGGTAGATGTGTGTATAAATGTACATAAATGTGTGTATATGTGTATATATGTATGTATGTGTGTATATATGTATATATGTGTACGTGTGTGTATATTTGTGTGTGATTGTGTGTATATATGTATATATATGTGTGTGTATATATGTATGTGTATGTGTGTATATATGTACGTGTACGTGAGTGTATATGTGTACGTGTGTGTACACGTGTGTGTATGTGTACACGTGTGTGTATGTGTACGTGTGTGTACGTGTGTGTACGTGTGTGT
>VZZY01021849.1:59031-128871 GCA_013400335.1 Eurystomus gularis
GTGTGTGTGCGTGTGTATCTGTGTATTTGTGTATATATATGTACATGTGTGTACGTGTGTGTGTACACGTGTGTGTACGTGTGTGTATATGTGTGTGTATATGTGTACATGTGTGTGTGTAGATTTATATTTATTTTGTGTTTATTTATTTGTTATATATTATATATAATATATTTTTTTATATATATATGTAAAAAATATAAGTCCCCGTGCGCACTCAAGGGAGGACGTGAGATGTTTTATAACTGGGGTTTAGAGGATTTGCCCCCCTGCCTCTGACCGGGAGAAGCTCAGCAATAAAGCCACTGCCACCTCTGCTTAAGCAATAATATAATAATGTTCTGTCTTCGTGGCAGCCAGTGGGATAGGATCACAAGGTGGGTTTTCTTCGTTCGTTTGTCAGCTCGTGTTGTGTATCCCCCCGAAGCTCGTGTTGGAAGCAAACACCATTTAAAGGTCCTGTTTTTAGGATCTCTCTCTGGGCAACCTCAACCAGGGTCTCACCACCCTCAGCAGCAACAATTTCATCTTTACAAGAACATTTGCTCTAGGAGTGCAGGGATGGCTCCTACTGGGAAAAGAAGAGTAAGGTCACAAAACTCCCAGCTTGAGATGTTCAAAAAAACAGCATCAATGTGGCCCTTCAAGACATGGTCTAGGGTTCAGGGTGGTGTTCGAAGAAGGTTGGACTAGGTGACCCTAGAGGTCTTTTCCAACCTGAATGATTCTGTGTTTCTAACTGATTCTGGATTATAAATGGCGAAGGATTCGGTTCTGAGTTATAAATAACGGGGAATCGGTTCTGGGTTATAAAGAATGAGGGATTTGGTTCTGAATTAGAGGTGACCCATTTGGCTTCCCCACAGATCGGTTCCTCTCAGGCCTTTCTTCAGACCTTCTCTGCTGACTGTACAGTCGTTTTTCCCACGTGGAAAACGAGTCTTTTCTTATGCTGCCTTTCTACCGAGGCAGATGATTATTCGCCCTGCCACGAGAGCCGAGAAAGATGCACTTTGCGAGGAGTTAATATAAACCACATCAGGCTCAAATCAGAGCCTGTCAGCCTTTGATGAAGATGGTTTAACCGCTGGTGGATTGATCTCGTGGAGTCGTATGAAAGATTGAAGGATTTCAGACGCTCCTCGCCGAGATAATTCCAGGGTATATGTCTCTGTATATTGTACTCTTGCACCGTCTATGTTTGCTCTTCGCCGCCAGCAACAATCGAAGCGAAATTGCTTTTGGCAGTGATAGCTCCGCGGAGTTTATGGAGAGTCGGAGTGAGGCACGTGCATGGTGGACCTGGAGCTTCGGGCCCAGTCTTGCTGCTTTTCACCTCAGTTTTTTGCCTGTTGTTTTCACCAGTGGACTCCTAGAAGGTCAACCGCCGCCACATGAGGTCGTGAAGGGTGTGGATCCACCTCCGGGTTTTAGGTACTGACTGTGTTTAAAAGTTGATGCCAGTGTTTTGGTAGTTGGAGAAGTTCTTTGGGCTCTGTCATCTGTTTGGATAGCCTCATTTTCTTAGAAACCCACAGCATGGTGGGGGTCGGAAGGGATCTCTGGAGATATCTAGTCCAACCCCCCTGCTCCAGCAGGTCACCCAGAGCAGGGGGCCCAGGATGGCGTCCAGGGCGGGTTTGGAGTCTCCCCAGAGAAGGAGACTCCACAACCTCTCTGCCCAGCCTGGGCCAGGCTCCGACACCCTCACACCAAACAAGTTTCTCCTCCTGGTCAGATGGAACCTCCTGGGTTCCAGTTGGTGCCCGTTGCCCCTTGTCCTGTTGCTGGGCACCACTGACAAGAGTCTGGCCCCATCCTCTTGCCCCCCATGGGCCCTTGAGCTCTTGATCAGCATTGATCAGATCCCCTCTGAGGCTTCTCTTCTCCAGCTCAGCAGCCCCAGGGCTCTCAGCCTTTCCTCAGCACAGAGATGCTCCAGGCCCCTCAGCATCTTCAGAGCCTCGATTGGACTCTCTGCAGTAGTTCCTTGTCTCTCTTGACCTGGGGAAGTTCAGAACTGGCCCCAGTTCTGGCTCCAGGAGTGGCTTCTGACCCGTATGTGACCCATACATATGTAGTCACCTAAATTTACATACCTGGACTTGCGGCTGATCATAGCATAAGTTTCTGAAGTACTTAACAGGTTTTGATGGAAGCAAGGTGCCATGTTCTACCAGGAGGACAGAGATTTGGTGGTGGAACCATGGTCTGGGGTGATTTATGGGGGAACTGAGAGGTTCTCCAAGCCCTCAGGTGCCCAAATAGTTAACAACAGGGCTTTTTCCAAACTGCTCCTTGATTTAAGTAGCAGAACTCTTGGAGTTGTCTGTTTTTTTCCAAATCTTGCCCTCGATACTTCTCTCGAGCTGTTTCCCTACCGCAACCCTTGTTAGAAGACGACAACGCACTTAAACGTTGGTAATACATGAGTCAACATAGCGAAGAGCCCAGAAGCCCAAACCAGCTCTCTCTGACCACGATGCTGAAGAGTCACGGTGGCGTAATATAAATACGCCCAGAATTCTGCCACAGCTTTGTGTTTGCACAAGATTTCCATCAGTGGCCCGCGACTAAGGACGCAAATAAGGGAGCACAGCTTGGTGGCCAGAAGAGCCGAGACTGTGGCTTCATGTTTTCTTCATTACTCTGGGAAATTCCTTAATTCCCTCTGGCTTGGGATTGATCAGTAAGAAAGAGGTAGGAATAGCTGTTATTATTAATAGCTTTATTAATGGTGTTTAATAATAATTTAGGGGTAATAGAAGAACAAGCTGAGCCGGTGTTTGGGGAACATCAGGTTTTTTCCATAAGGCCGTTCTTCAGAAGTTGTGTGGCTGCTAGAACACCGTTGATGGTCGCCCAGTAAATGAAGGCTGCTCATACAGCTCGCAGTCTGTGCATCTAGGGACTGACCAAAAAAAGGAAAAACAAATAAATAGCTTTTTGCTTCGATAGCAGGGATGAAAACCTACTTTTCAGGGCTGGTGTGGCACGTGGAATGAGACCTTCTATGTCATGTTTGTCCTCGGAGGAGGTTGGATGACTCTGGATGCTCCGTAGGTGCACGTGCTAAATCAGGAGGCAGCTGGTCCCTTGAAGTATTGTTAAAAAAATAAAGATATGTATTTATTGGTGTGTGTTAGCAGGGCAGCTTTCACATGGACTTTGGTGGGCATCAACCAAACCCTTAAAGTCTGTAAATAGATTCTACTGCTTGAATCTGCTGTTCTCTGGGATTTGCACGTAGACCAAGCACTTTTCCATGGGGAATGGTGCTCGTATGAACTTTCACAGTCTTTTTCCTTTCCGTTTTATCCCACCTTAATGCAGTTACCTCCTGAGTCGTGCGCTGAAGTGTCCTGTGTAGCTTCTGCTCTTCCCAAACCCATCAGTTCGTAGGCTTCAGGCTTTGAGTGGTCAGTTGTTGCTTCTTTCCGAGGTTCAGTACTGCTTGGGGCACAAGGGCCAAAACCAGTGGGATGGGAGCGGACAAAGGGACGGGTCGTACTGGTCACACGTAGAAGAAATAACATCCAGGTATCCCAAGGAAGTGGGAATGTGGTGGAGTTTTCCGTGCTGCTGTTTGCTTTAGAGGTAACGGTTTGGGATGGTGTGTTTTGAGGTGTGATTTTACTGCGAGGTTTTTTTTTTCTCTCTCTCTCTCTTTCATCCCCGTGTCATTTTATTCACGCTTATCCCACGCCACCTTGGCCCTTTGTTCCGTAACACCTCAGCCGTGGCCACCACGGCACCTCCTGCCCTCCCTGACACCTCCGTGCCACCAGCCTCGCTGACTGACTCCTCTCCTTCCCCTCCAGCTGTCCCAAGTTCCAGTGTCCTCCCCTCTGCCCCCCGAGACGTGGTCCCTGTTTTGGTCTCCAGCCGATTTGTCCGTCTCAGCTGGCGCCCGCCCGCAGAAGCCAGAGGCAGCGTCCAGACGTACACGGTCTTCTTCTCCAGGGATGGCGTCAACAGGTAGGCATCAGCAGACCACAGGTCTCCTCTGGATGGGGGGTTAGTCTTAAGAGGGCCTGAGGTCTTTACAAGTACCTTGCAAATGGTTCTTAACCGTGTGGTGTTTGCCTCATGGTAAGTGCGAAGCTACAAGTACCACAGGGTCTCCTCTGGGTGGGGGGATAGTCCTAAGAGGATGTGAGATCTTTACAAGTATCCTGCAAATGATTCTCAACCTCTTGTTCTTCTCTCCATGGTAAGTGTGAAGCTAAGAACCCCCTTTTGTTGCTGTGTATTTCTGTAGGCATCATCTCAACATTGATATGACAGCACTCATTCTCTTGGTATGAAGGACCATTTTGGTTTGGATCTTACCTCCTCCAGCTGCTACTTAACCATCTAACATAAAGTATTGCTAGCTCCATAATTTACCTCTCATCTTCTTTGGAAGACACAGCCTCAGGTGTTCTTTGCATGGCTGGCAGAGCTGAATTTGTTGAGCCCCAATCCAGCGGAGCAGAGGGCTGCTTTTAGAGCACAGCAAACGCTGTAGAACCTTGAAAACAACCAGAGAGTGGCTTTGGAGATAGGTTGTGATTGCAAATTCAATGGACCAGCATGGGCCATCCGTGCCACGTGGGTTCGGGCTGCCCAGCAGATTGCTCTTTTGTGATAGCGGAACTAGAGGTTGTTTGGTGTTTGTGGGATTCCTCATCCTCTGTGCTTGTTTTACTTCGGTTTTATTTTCCTAACTTCAGAAATGGTTTTTATGCTGGAGAAAAAATCTTGTGTTTTCCTTCTCCTGTGCATCGTTATGAAGAGCTCACTTGAAGTATCCTGGCCCATAGTTCATTGCACGTAGGACACACTTGAGCTGCCGGCTGATGATTGGTGCTCTGCCTTCATGGCAAGGGTTGTGAAGGGCTGTCCCAGGCTGCCCAGGGCAGTGGTGGAGTCCCCATCCCTGGAGGGGTTTCCAAGCCATGGAGATGGGATGTTGAGGGCCATGGTTTGGTGGTGGACTTGGCTGTGCTGGGTTAATGGTTGGACTTGATGATCTTAAAGGTGTCTTCCAACAGAGACACAGAATGGTGGAGGTTGGAAGGGACCCCTGGAGATCATCTCATCCAACCCCCCTGCTCCAGCAGGTCACCCAGAGCAGGGGGCCCAGGATCGCGTCCAGGCACGTTTTGAATCTCTTCAGAGCAGGAGACTCCACAAGCTCTCTGGGCAGCCTGGGCCAGGCTCCGACACCCTCACACCAAACAAGTTTCTGGAACAGACTGCCCAGGGAGGTGGTGGAGTCACCATCCCTGGAGGTGTATAAAAAATGAGTGGATGTAACACTTAAGGCTGTGGTCTAGTGGTCAGGGAGATGTTGGGATGAAGGTTGGACTTGATGATCCTGGTGGTCCTTTCAAACCATAATGATTCTATGGTTCTCCTCTTGGTCACATGGAACCTCCTAGGTTCCAGTTGGTGCCTGTTGCCCCTTGTTCTGTCGTTGGGCACCACTGACAAGAGTCTGAATCGTAGAATCATTTAGAACAAACCTTCATGTTTCTGTGACTCTCTGTGTAGGGTTTTTCACTGTTTTTTTAATGCTTGTAGACATCAGTTGCTACAGAAACGGTACCTAGTTGAAGAGGCAGATGCTGCTAAATAGAGACATGTGTCCATCTGGCCGGGCTGAGCAGACAACACCCAAAGCACTTGGGATGAGAGTGTGGAACTCCCTCCTTCCTCTGTAAAAGAAAGCTCTTAAATTCAAGCTGGCATTTCCAAGGCCAGCCCTGGAGGCAAGTGTCTTCTGCAGCAGGGTGTCACTTGTGGGATAAAGGGCACGCAGGCAGCGGGGAGGGTTTGTGGTGAAGACAGCGGGGTAGGAGCCGGGCTCGTTGGGTTTGGTTCACAGCTCAGACACGAGCATCTCGCCTTCTACAAACCCCTCCGAGCCTGAGCGTGAGCAGAGAGGGAGAGACGGGAGCAGAACAAGACAGATGGGGCAGAGGTGCAGAGTTCAGATCTCCAGCCTGTGTCGGATCGAGTCTCCAGTTGGGACTAGCATGTGTGAAATGAGGAGGACACCTCACCGGAGCATCAGGAGGGAGATGTGTTGAAGGTTGTAGCACTCAGGGAAGATACTAATTGGCCTTTGAAAAGTAAGTGAGGCAAAATGAGCGACGAGTGAGTTCTGTGGGAAGTGAGGATGCCCAGTGGCTGCCTTGTCACCCCTGGTTGGTACCAAACTGGGGTTCACACGGCTGAATCAGGTAGTGTTGCACATCTCGGTCCTACCATTTCTCTGCAGCCATCCCCAGCCAGAACAGGGTCCTCTGCTGCACATGGCGATTCTCATCTCCTCGTGTTTAGGAAGTGCTTTGAGATTTGTTGAAGTGCCGATGAAGCGGCAATGCCGGAGGGCACTGTTGTAGTCACATCTCATTTATTTTAAGCATCTTAAAGCCATCAGAGCTGCCAGACACAACTGGATCGAGGTGAATTCTAGCTCGGCCTCCTAGTCAAGCTGTGAGGAGCAAATAGATTTTAATAGTGGTGTTTCTGAGATGAAAAAATGGCAGAATCATAGAATGGTTTGGTTGGAATGGGACCTTGAAGATCATCTAGTCCAACTTCCCTGCCATGAACTTAGACATGGTCAACTAAACCAGGTTGCTCAGAGGCCTTGAATACTTCCAGGGATGGGGCAAGCTGTTCTGGTGTCTCACCACCCTTACAGTGAAGAATTTCTTCCTCAGATCTAATCTAAATCTACGCTGAGCAAGATTCTCAAAACACCACCCACCGTTTAAAACTTTGGAACATGCACCTGTGGTCTTGCAAAACTTTGAGCCAAACTCTGAGCTCAAATTAATGTTCTCCTTGAGGGTAAAAGAGCTTCGATGGACTCTTTGTTTATTGTTTACACGTTAGTTTTACAAAAAGAGTGGTTGTTCTGTTCAACAGAAATAAATATTGGCTTTGACATTAACCTCAGGGATGCAAAGGGATTGTCAGAGAAATTACTGTAAGTCCGGAGGACGATGATCTTCCCGCATCCAAGAGCAGGGAGGGTTTGCGTGACAGCTGGTGGCATCTCTGAGGCCGCCACAACGCAGGGACCAGCTGGAAAAATAGTCTCGGGTCTTTTGAACTCTCTCCTAAGGTTTTCTTTTTTCCAGCTCAACCCTTTCAAAGAAACCACCTCCTGGAAGTGATGGCGCTTCTTGGTGTAGGGTCATCACCAGAGACCTTCTGAGGGGATGCTCTTCAATCTTCGTGCTCTGCTGGGCAGCCTGCGTGGGATCAAACGGTTGGGCTCGCTGATAAGGGCGACGGGAAGGAGCACTTAGTGGTAGTTAGCACGTGCCTCAGAAAGGGATAAAACAAACCTTAAATCTACGGGGAAGGAGATAAACAGCCACCCCATCCACCTGCGCTCAGGGAAGCTTCTGGTTGAGATGAAAGTTGAGCTTTAAAGGGAGATATTGTGTAATGTTTGCTGATGGTGGCGGAGGGCTGATGGAGAAATCGGAGAATCGTGGAATTGTCAACATCAGGAGTAGAGGATTTAGTGTAAAGGGTCTGTTGGTAGACATGTAACTCTTGGTGTGTCTTTGATTGTGCTTCAGTCTGTCATCTTCTTTGCTGTGAGAGTCGTGGAATACAGCGCGTGGATTTTGATGGATATTGCTCTTCAAGGTATACATATACACACACGGAATCACAGACTGCTTTGGGTGGGAAGGGACCTTTCAAGGTCATCTACTCCAACCCCCCTGCACCAAGCAGGGACATCTGCAACTAGAACAGGTTGCTCAGGCCCCGGCCAACCTCACCTGCAATGGTGCCAGGGATGGGGCAGCGACCACCTCTCTGGGCAACCTGGGCCAGGGTTTCTCTTCCTTCTCTCTAGTCCAAACCTCCTTCTTTTAGTTTCAGACCATCCCCCCTTGTCCTGTCACAACAGACTCTGCTCAAAAGTCTCGCCCCATCTTTCTTCTAGGCCCCCTTGAAGTCCTGAAAGACCTCAAGAAGGTTTCCTCAGAGCCTTCTCTTCTCCAGGCTGCACAAGCCCAACTCTCCCAGCCTGGCCTCCCAGCAGAGGGCTTCCAGCCCTCGCATTGTTGCTGGGGCCTCCTCTGGCCCTGCTCCAAGAGGTCCCTAAAGATCCATCCTTCCATACAGGAGACCTGTTCCAGAAAAGGAAAGCTCCAGAAAGGAGCAATTTTAGGTTTCACTTGTAAATCTTTCATACCCAAGTAATAAGGTCACCTAGAAGATTAAAAATGCAGAGCTTACCAATGGAATGGGTAAATCTCTCCCTTTGTGATTTCTTCCCCATTTCCCTGCTGGGATGCTGCCCAGATGGTGAGCTCTTGGTCTCTCCGTGGAGAGATGGAGGAGCTGCTGCATCTCTGGCATCTTCTTTGCTGTGAGGGTACCAGAGCCTGGTCCAGGCTGCCCAGAGAGGTTATGGAGTCTCCTTCTCTGCAGAGATTCCAAACATGCCTGGACACGATCCTGGGCAACCTACTCTGAGTGAAGCTTCCTTAGCAGGGAGGTGGGACAACTCCAGAAGTCCCTTTCAACCTCTGCCATTCAGTGATTCTGTGATCTCTCAGATCCACATGCTATAGAAAGATTTCATTAATTATTTTTTGAGCTAGAGGTGGTCTTCAGGTGGGAACCATTGGATCCATCTCCATCCTTAAGCCCTTTGTGATCCACCAGTGTTTGTGTCTGGATTTTGCAAAAACTGATTTAAAGTAGGAATGTTGTGAGCATTTGCAAAATGGCCAAAATTGGTATTTTCACCCACAGACAGGTTCAAGTTTTGATCTGATTTGGATGGGGAGATTTCCTCCTGGCCTCTCTGCATGTTCCTTCTTCTCTCCAGTCCCTCCTGGTTTGCTTCTGAATGAGCGAGCATCGATTCCCACATGCAGCTGATATTTATCCAGTAGCATTTTAGTCACCACAAGGAAAGACACGTTGTTTTTGCCCATTTGTTCTTAGTCTGTCTCCAAACCAAAAAAAAACCACCCCCAAAAACCTCCTCAAGTGTAATCTCAAGCCATCTTTAATTACCTGTGTGTAGTTTTAACTGAATTCTGCCTTCCTGGTGAGAATTTACGTCGCTGTATTTAAAATTTAATTTACAGTAAATAATTCACTGAATTTATTTATAAATAATGAGAAATATTTAGGTGGTGATAAATTTCTCTTTAGCTTTTTAGATGAGACACAAAGCCCAAAAATGCCATTTGGTTTTTGGTTGCAACCTTTGAAATGTCAAGTGGGCTTAAATCATAGAATCCAAGGATTGTCTTGGGTGGATGAGACCTTAAACGTCATGGAGTCCAACCATTAACCCAGCGCTGCCAGGGCACCACTAACCCTTGGCCCTCAGCACCACATCTCCACGGCTGGGAAACCCCTCCAGGGATGGGGACTCCACCACTGCCCTGCCCAGCCTGGCACAGCCCTTCACAGCCCTTGCCACCAAGACGTTTCTCCTCATCTCCAACCTCAGCCTCCCCTGGCACAACTTGAGGCTGTTTCCTCGTGTCCCATTGCTTGTCCCTTGGGAGAAGAGCCCGACCCCACCTGGCTCCAACCTCCTTTCAGGGAGTTGTGGAGAGCAAGGTCTCCCCTGAGCCTCCTTTGCTTCAGTCCCTGAGCTGCTTCTCACCACACTTGTGCTCTAGACCCTTCCCCAGCTTTGTTGCCCCACACTCCAGCACCTCAAGGTCCTTCTTGGAGTGAGGGGCCCAAAACTGACCCCAGGATCGAGACGCCACCTCTCCAGTGCCCAGTCCAGGGGGATGATACCTCTCCTAGGCCTGCTGGCCACACAAGCCAGGATGCTGGTGACCTTCTTGGCCACCTGGGCTCACTCTGGCTCATCTTCCACTAGCTGTCAACCAAACCCTCTAGGTCCTTTTCTGCTGGGCACTTTCCAGCCTCTCTTCCCCCAGCCTGGAGCATTACAGGGGGTTGTTGTGACCCCAGTGCAGGACCCGGCCCTTGGCCTTGTTGAACCTCATCCCACTGACCTCGACCTATGGATCCAACCTGGCCAGACCCTTCTGTAGAGCCTCCTACCCTCCAGCAGATCAACACTCCTGCCTTAAATGGTGTCATCTGCAACTTATTGATGGTGCCTCGATCCCCTCATCCAGATCATTGATAAAGATATTGAAGTGAGCAGATCCCAGCACTGAGCCCTGAGGACACCACTTGTGACCGGCCACCAACTGGATTTCATTCCATTCCCCACCACTCTCTGGGCCTGGCCATCCAGCCAGTCCTTTATCCAGTGGTAGATAAAAATAGTGGGTCATGATTTGTAGCTGTCCTTGTTTTTTTAACTGGCTGTTAGCAACCCATTTTCCTGATAAATGTAATTAAATGCTTGGATCTTCAGAAGAGAAAGAGGATGATGCCCCCAGAAACCAGCGGTATTTCAACTGAACACAAAGCCCTTTGTTGAAGGACTCTTCTGCAAGGTTAGGACTAGCTTTATTTGTAGTTGAACGTTGGTTTTCCTAATATCATAATTAATAAATGCTCAAATAGTCACAATAACCTAGTAGATCTCCAAGGTTTTAGCTTCCTGCATCTTGCGGGCTGAAGAAACGAGTCAAGGGGCCACTTAATTGACCACCAAACCCTCCCTTGGATTAAAGCCCATCTTCAGGATTCAGCTGGAGTTCGAAAATATCCTTCCCGGATCATCTCTTTACATGAAGTTTTGAGGTTTGCTCGATGTAGTCGAGGACTCTCTGACATTTGGTGGGCGAGTGAAAATGGGAGATGAAAAAAAAAGAGCAAGAACTCCAGTCCGTCCATTTGAAAATTAATAGTATTCGTTCTGCAGCGAGGAGCGTGAACATGACTTGTCTTACTTGAGGCAACTGATTAGGTGTTTGAAACATTATCAAAGCATTTGTTACACACCTAAGAGATATATGGGAACTGTAATTACCTTTTTATTTATTTATTTTTTTACATGCTGATACCGTAACGTAACACGATCTTCAGTCACTGGGAATTACATGTCGGAGCCGCCATTGTACAAGGCAGCAGATGACGTTAGTCAAGGTCTTTTACTCGTAGGTGGTAATTTCTGGCCAAGGTGGGTTGGAAAAAGCAAACCCCAGATGGAAAGGTGCTCGATTCCAGGATGTTTGGTGCTTTTTAGGTTGTTCCTGCATTGCTGCAGCGTTTGTAGCACGTTAGTTCCTTGTTGGTGAGCAGGAGCAGATGATGGACCTTTGGGTGTGGGTGATAGTCATCTCACCTAACTTCAGCTTGTCAGCCCTGGAGCTCGAGGGAGAAAAGCAGCCGTGTGTTTTACAGCATCCATCTCCTCGTTGTGGATGTCTGGAATTTAGCCCCAAGGGCACCAGATACGTGTTTGGTTTGGTTTTTCCACCTTTCCATACTTGTGTAGATGTTCCACCACAGGTACCACTGTGGCAGGGAGGTACTAAGACACAGATCTCTGGAGTTGTCTTTATCCTGTCATCTCCTTTTTCTTCTCTGGCTTCTTTACTGCTATTTTGGGATGGTGAGGTGGTTGTGTGGCTTCTTTGCCGTTAAGAAAGGTGTAGACAATGAGAAAAGGAGGCTCAGGGGAGATCTTCTCGCTCTCAACAGGTCCCAGGAAAGAGGTTGGAGTCGGGTGGAGTTGGGCTCTTCTCCCAAGGAAAAAATGATAGGACAAGAGGAGACAGCCTCGAGTTGCACCAGGGGAGGTTGAGGTTGGACATGAGGAGAGATATCTTCATGGCAAGGGCTGTGAAGGGCTGTCCCAGGCTGGGCAGGGCAGTGGTGGAGTCCCCATCCCTGGAGGGGTTTCCAAGCCGTGGAGATGTGGTGCTGAGGGCCATGGGTTAGTGGTGCCCTGGCAGCGCTGGGTCAGCAGTTGGATTTTATGATCTTCAAGGTCTCTTCCAACCAAACCAATCCCATGATTCAGTGGGTGTGCATCTCACTTCCTCTCTCAGCGATGTGTTTCTTTACTGAGCAGCCATTTCTTTCGACCAGTTTTCCTTTTTTTTGTTGTATGAAGGCAAAGAACCAATATACTGTAGGAACTGTGGAACTACGAGTCCTTTTCGTAGCGCTTGCAGCATTCCCAGTGGACCCCATTACTTGAATTTGGCTTTTTCAAGTAAAAATAGAAAAAAACCCTAAACCCTCTAGACAAACAAGCCTCAAAGTGGAGTTTGAGAAGCAATCACACCTTGCTCAACAAGTAACGGTTTAAGATCCAAACGCATTTCTCAATGGTTTTTGTCGTTGTTGTTGTTTTTCAGGGAACGAGCAGTCAACACGTCTCAATCTGGGACGCTTCAGCTGACTGTGGGCAACCTGAAGCCCGAGGAGATGTACACCTTCCGAGTGGTGGCCTACAACGAGTGGGGACCAGGAGAGAGCTCGCAGCCCGTCAAGGTCGCCACGCAGCCGGAGCGTGAGTGTGCGCAGGAACGGGGTGGGATTGGCGTGGGATGTGGCCATGAACCACAGCTCTGATCTTCTTCTCCTGCCATGGCTTAAGGTGTTTGTGGAGTTCCTCTTGGAAGATGTGGCTTGGTTCTCACGCAGGGTCAATAGAACCTTTCTTCAGTTGGTAATACTTGGTGCAGAGGGTTTTGCTGCTCAGCTGTTAGTGTGGTGACTTTGATGATCACCCATCCCATCTTCTATTAGTGATACCAAGAGCTTATGGTACCTGAGGAGTTGGTTTTTTACAAGGAAACAGGATGAACTTAAGAGAAAGATACAAAAAGTTTCCACTGGAGTAAATATTTTGGCTTCTTAAAAGCAAATATTTTCTCTTGCTTGATACTTCCTAAGTGTGTTTTGTAAATCTTGGGAGCAGGTGGAACCTTTCATAAACACTTCCTCTTGTAAGTCTCATTTTATTGTGTTTGTACACATCAGGTCTCCAGACAGACGGTCAGGTTGGAAGGGGCTCTGAGCAACCTGCTCTACTTGCAGATGTCCCTGCTCAGTGCAGGGGGGCTGGACTAGATGACCTTGAAAGGTCTCTTCCTACCCAAACCACTCCATGGTTCCATGTTTGAGAAGTTTCTTCTGGTTGAGTTTGTCCAGCAAGGGCTGTTGCAGAGAGAGGAATGAAAGATGATTTGAGCCCTTCTGTGGCAAAATGCTTTCTTCAGAAGAACGTGCAGTAAAGATGGGATTGGTGTCTAGTTCTTAGCGCAGAGGTGGGTGCCGTGGCTCATACTGGTGGGCTGCTTTGGGGTGATGGTGGGATGCTTCTCTGCTCCCTCAGTAGGCCCCTGCCAGAATTCTCTCTCCTTCTGTAGTAAGGTGGGAGATCTAACGCTTAACAGAAGCACAGGAACTGTTGTACATCATCTCACGATGCCACGTAGGAAGTGAAAAGCAGGATTTGGCTGAAACCCCCTCGTTGTGTGAAGGTAACAGCCAGGCTGGGAAGCCCTGAGATGGCTTCTCTGGATTCCTTGCCACCAGTGACTCGTAGAGGAGGTGGGAATGGTGGGGTGAGGGACATGAGGAGCTTAGAAGCTCCTCAAGGGCAAAAGGGACCTTTCAACTGATATTATCCTGTGATTTTGTGTCTGCAGCTTTGTTTATCACGGAACATGAATTTCACTTCCTGCTGTCACTTCCCAAACCCCCAGGAGTGGTGATGGTAGTGAAATACCACCCAAGACGTGTTGTTTTCTGGTTTTCTGGTCTTGGGTTTTAGGTAGGTCTCAAATTCCTGCTCTGAGATTGCTTGGCCGCTTCTTGCACTTACGCAGCTGCCGTAAGCAAGGTTGAATCACAGCCCTTTTTGGGGGAAATAATGTTTGGAAGTCAGTTTATAAACCAGAGCCTTCTGGAAGTAAGTAACAAACCATCATTATCCTGCCTTGGGTCAGCACAAGTGTGGCCAGCAGGACTAGGGCAGGGATTGTCCTCCTGGACTTGGCACAGGAGGTGGCATCTCGAATCCTGGGGTCAGTTTTGGTCCCCTCACTCCAAGAAGGACCTTGAGGGGCTGGAGCGTGGCCAGAGAAGGGCAAGGAAGCTGGGGAAGGGTCTAGAGCAGGAGTGTGGTGAGGAGCAGCTGAGGGACCTGGGGGTGTTGAGCCTGGAGCAAAGGAGGCTCAGGGGAGACCTTCTGGCTCTGCACAACTCCCTGCCAGGAGGTTGGAGCCAGGTGGGGTCGGGCTCTTCTCCCAAGGAACAAGCAATAGGCCAAGAGGAAACAGCCTCAAGTTGTACCAGGGGAGGTTTAGTTTGGACATGAGGAGAAATGTCTTGCTGGGAAGGGCTGTGAAGGGCTGGGCAGGGCAGTGGTGGAGTCCCCATCCCTGGATGGGTTTCCAAGCCGTGGAGATGTGGTGCTGAGGGCCATGGGTTAGTGGTGCCCTGGCAGTGCTGGGGCAACGACTGAACTCCGTGATCTTAAACATCTTTTCCAACCAAACCGATTCTATGATTCGTTGATCCTTTATCTGTTAGTCGTTGGTCTCTGCTTAGACGCACAAGTGCAACTACACAGATAGACATTTTTGTATACGTTTGTATCTTATATATTATATTATACACGTATTTACAGAAGTAAAATAACATTTTAATCAGGAAAATGCCTTCCCCCAGTGAAAAGCAGGCACCGCTCCCCCCCACGCTGTCACCTCCCAAAGCTGCCGCGCCGCAGAGCCGATCCACGCCGGCGACTCTCGGAATATCTCCCCCTTTTAATAACTTCCACATTTCTCTCAAGTGTCAAGTTGGAGCACGGAGAAGATATTGCTTTCCGTTTTTTTTTCCCCCCCGTCTCGTTTCTTTGACCGTTGCCTAAATTATCTTCTCCTTTGGAAAGAAGGCTCGCCGGTCCTGCGAGGCAGGCGTTCGGAACACGCCGTGAAGTCTCGTACCAGAAATGACACGGCTGCCCAGAAATGGAATTGTCACGTTATTTGAAAATTATGCGACCTGGCTCCGGAACCGGGAGGAAAAGCTGATGAAAAAGGACGTCTGAAATTCACGTCTGTCAGCGCCCGGTTCGAAAAGTGCATACGCTTGTTCCGTAATCAGTTTAAAAGATCAACGGAACGAGTTCCAGCTTTTTATTTTTTAATAATCGTCTGGAATGTATGGGCTGGATTTATATGGAGGTTTTTGTCCCCAGATTAATACACACCCCCCCCCTTTCTTTATTTTATTTTTTTCTTCGTGAACTCCAACCCCTTTTTCCTCTGCCTTTATGGTATATAATTTCACTACAGTATTATCAGTCCGGATTTAAATCCCTGCCTGCTTAAGCCATGTCTAATCTTTTCATACCACATGTGGCGACTTTGTGAGTTATTATTTGGGCTCCTCAAGACGCTGTTAAAGCAGCTTGGTAGTGGAGAATAAAGGAGCGCATCTATTCTCCCGAGGAGGATTGGAATTGTCCGGCCGGGCTTTGAAAGCACTTCCCTGCTGTGAGGCCAGCTCCCTTCTTTTCACAGCCTTTATGAATTAAACCCCGTTTCCTCGTAAATCGGTGTCTCCCTGATGTGTCTATTAGCTGGTGGAGGAGATGAGGAGCACGAAGGCTTGTTGATGTGGCCCAAAAGACGCTTGAAGGCATCACCCCAGCCTCATGAACTCGCCTCTTCTCGTGTCCCTTCCAGTGAAATCAATTCAGCGCGCGCGCTGCCAGCTTCTACCCGAGCATCTTTAAGGGCTTTATAAGGAATAATTAATTACTGGATCCTTCTGAGGTAGGGAAGTATGATTATACCTACTTAGGAGAAGTCCAGCTGTGTCCCCATATGTCTCCTCCCTCCTGGGCTACGCTGCGAGGAGGAAATCTCTGACTTCCCCCTCAAGGTGGGGAGCAGCCGGAGGAGCTGTGCTCTCCTTCCCAGCATCCTCAAAAAGGAAATTCTAGAACAAACACAGGTTTGGAGGGGTTTTATATAGCGAGCGGAGCGTCTGAGGGGACTTTGGCCACCAAGATCCATCCCTGCCTAGATATTTTTGTAAGTGCTTTCCATTCCCATTAGAGGCTGGGGCATCTAACCCCAGAAATCAGTCCCTGTAGCGTTTCAGAATTCCAATTCTTGTGATTATGCTGGGGAATTATTTTATTTCTTTAGTCCCCGGCCGGCTGCAGCTGCATTTCCTTGCCAAGACAAGGAGCAGCAAAACCTACCATCAATTAAAGCAAAGCTACCGTTGAATTAAAGCGATTACACCTGAAGCGATGAAGGTTTGGGGGGTTTGATGGTGGCTTTTTTTTATCCGCGACACGTTTTTCAGTGGGGACGGTGTTCTTTGAAAGCTACTTGCCTATTTTGGGTACCAGTTTCAATCACGATGATGGTAACGTCGCTAGAAATGATGCTAAGTGTTCTCGTGGTAGGCAGGGTCTTGCTGGAACAAGGACCTGGTTGGGCAGGTGCTGCAGGTTGTCTGTAAAACCTCCCACCGAAGTGGGTTTGATCTGATTTTTGGGAAAAGGGAGATGTCAATCCCCTTTCTCCGGTGCAAAATGGCCGTGAATCCGGGCGGAGAAAAAGCTGAGCTTGTGTTGGAGAAGTTGGGAGGGCTGGAGCCGAGGATCTGTGGCTTTGAGCAGGTCGTGAAGCCCTCTTGGTTTCTCCATCCAGAGAATACAAATCAGCAGTGTTGGTGAAAGGTTGGACCAGATGATCTTCTGCGATCGCTTCCAACCTGAGCGAGTCTGTGACTTTTAGAATCATAGAATGCTTTGGGTTGGAAGGGACCTTTAAATGTCATCTGGTCCAATCCCCCTGCACTGAGCAGGGACATCTGCAAGTAGAGCAGGTTGCTCAGAGCCCCGGCCAACCTCACCTGCAATGGTGCCAGGGATAGGGCAGCCACCACCTCTCTGGGCAACCTGGGCCAGGCTCTCACCACCTCCAGCATCAACAATTTCTTCCTCCTCTCTAGTCTCAATCTCCCTCTTTGAGTCTCAAACCATTCCCCCTTGTCCTGCCCCAACAGGCCCTGCTCAGCCATGAGGCGGGGACGTGACTCTCCCAACCTATGAAGGAGCTGAGGCTCTTTCACAGCATCTCCGCTCTTATTTTTCTTGTCATTGGTTGAGAGGGTGAAGCAGCTCTGAAAAATGTGTTCCGTGGAGTCATTAATATCCTCCTCATTTGTGTGTATTCTCCCATAATGGCTCTGGAAAATACACCCTGGGGTAACTTTCCGCTGTTCGTGCACGGGTCTTTAATTTTATGACTAATTTCTGTGGAGCATTTGGAAGGGGAGGGGGGGGTGGGAGAAGGTTTTCAATTGCTTCAAGTTGTAATGAGACGTATCTCCCTTTCTAGAAGTTGGGCAGACCTAAAGGAAAAGGGGATGGTGTCTGATTTTCTATCTTTGATTCCTGCTTTTGGCTTCCTAATCCCAGTTTGGTTTGGTGGGTTTTTTGTCCAGAGATTTCAAGGGGGGTTTTTGGTGTCTTTGTTGAGAGTGAAGAGTTGCTTCAGGCTCAAGTCTTGGAAGGTGCTTCCCTTTGCAGAATGTTGCTGCAGGAGCAGGGTGAAGTCTCAGTGTATCCTGACCATCAGGACACTGGTTGTGTCTTGTGCCATGGAAAAATGGTCAAGGGAGGTGGTTCTGCCCCTCCGCTCTGCTCTGGAGAGACCCCCCTGCAGTGCTGGGGCAGCTCTGGAGTCCTCAGCACAAGAGGGACATGGACCTGGTGGAGCGGGGCCAGAGGAGGCCCCAGCAATGATGGGAGGGCTGGAAGCCCTCTGCTGGGAGGCCAGGCTGGGAGAGTTGGGCTTGTTCAGCCTGGGGAAGAGAAGGCTCCAGGGAGACCTTCTGGTGGCCTTCCAGTATCTGAAGGGGTCCTACAAGAAAGCTGGGGACAAGCTTTTTAGCAGGACCTGTTGTGACAGGACAAGGAGGGATGGTTTGAAGCTAAAAGAGGGAGTTACGTACTAGAGAGAATAAAGACATTGTTGATGCTGGGGGTGGTGAGAGCCTGGTTGAGGTTGCTCAAAGAGGTGGTCACTGCCCCATCCCTGGCACCATTGCAGGTGAGGTTGGCCGGGGCTCTGAGCAACCTGCTCTAGTTGCAGATGTCCCTGCTCCCTGCAGGAGGGTTGGAGTAGATGACCTTGAAAGATCCCTTCCCACCCAAACCAGTCCATGATTCTCAATGAATCCCATCCCCTGGGCACATCTGCTATGAATTTAGTCTTTTGTTTCCTGTATTTTGTTTTCACACCAGGTGGAATTTCCACCAGAGTAGTAGGGATTTATTTGATCTGGGGGGGATCTGAGCCATTTCCCCATGCCAGGTGGTCCTCCCAGTCCCAGCTCCCGCACTCTCCAGCCACCTCCTCCACACCGGGGCTGGGTCCATTCATGCCACAGGATCAGTCAGAGCAATTTTTGCTTTTTAGATATGTTTAAACTGGAGTCGGGGCTGGTCAGTAGAGGCCGTTAGCATTGATAATTGAGATTAAAGATCACCTCCTGCTGATTTATTCATCAGACTCTGGCTGGCCTTTTTTTTTCTCTTCTATTTCCCATTTCTCGTTCCTCTTGCGGAACAAAATGGGATATCTTAAAGCAGAGTCAGTGACTCCATCTACTCTTACCTGTGGAGTATGTGGTTCCCTGGGCGTCATGGGGAGGCTGCTTCAGACTTTTTTAAAGGCCCTTTACAACAAGGAGGGATTAAAGAAGAGGAAAATGTTGTGTGGCTTCCTAGAGACTTGGGGAGAATAGTTGCAAAGGAGAGGAAAACATTGTGCGCCCCTTTCTTGAAGCTCAGATGGGTCCTCACCTCCTGTTGACGCAGCACAAGAAGTGACTGGGTGTGTGGTCCGTTCTGCCAGGACTTCTGTAAAACCCACCATGATCTGATTCTTAAAGGTGACACTGAGCAAGAGGATTCATTCCTGGGCATCATCATGCCTTTGTTTCCAAAATGGGCACAGTGGTGGAGATGTTCTGGAACCTTCATCCTTTAGAGACATCACACCAGCCCTTCTTTTCTTGTGAGTTAGGAGGATGGATTGGGCTGATTTAATAGCGGGAGATTTTGTTACCACCTTGGTAGACTAAGAGTTAAAGTGAAGAAGCGAATCAAATGCAGAAAGTAAAAAAGGTTCATCTTCAAATTGTCTTGGGTTCAATTTAAAGCAGCACAAAATCACTCGCTCTTCATCATTCATCTTAATTAACTGAAATAACGCTGTCAAAAATCTTCCCTTTTGGGGGTTTTTTGTTTGCTTAGGTTTATTTTCTAACTGGCTCTTCTGCCTCCTTTGGAAAGCGTCGGTCTCGTTAGAAAGTTGTGTTGCTACATGAAGTACCGGAATTAAAACTGGATTGAAATTCCTTTTGCATCGCTTTGAGACCTGCTGAAGTCTTGGTGTCCTCTTTTGAACAGAGGAAGAAACCCGGTAGGTTATATCAGAGGTATACACTGAAACCTGCCTTCCTAACGAGTAGGTATCTCCATGGCTTCGTGCTTAGGGCCTTCAACCCATGGTGCCAGGCCCAAGCATTGTCTTCCTTCTGATTACCAAGGTGTCACCTATAGGCTCTCTGAAGTGTCACTGAAGGCTGTCATGAAAGACTTTATCCTCTGAGGCACACAGTCATCTTTTTATTCTTTTTGGAAAAGATAATTCTAGCAAAATCCTTCAGCTTTGGTAGGTTTGGAAATAACTCTGAGCCTCGCCATTCCGGAGAGGTTTCGAGATGTTCGTAGGATCAGAGTGTTTTTGGTGGGAAGGGTCCTGTCATGGTCACTTAGTCCAATGCCCCTGCAGGGAGCAGGGACATCTGCAACTAGAGCAGGTTGCTCAGAGCCCCGGCCAACCTCACCTGCAATGGTGCCAGGGATGGGGCAGCCACCACCTCTCTGGGCAACCTCAACCAGGGTCTCACCACCCTCAGCAGCAACAATTTCTTCCTTCTCTCTAGTCTAAATGTCCCTCTTTGAGTTTCAAACCATCCTCCCTTGTCCTGTCACAACAGGTCCTGCTAAAAAGCTTGTCCCCAGCTTTCTTCTAGGCCACCCTGAAGTACTGAAGGGCTGCAAGAAAAACAAAACCAACATGACGTGGTTTTCATCAGCCACTTGAAACAGAATCGAAAGAGTAGGACGAGGACCAGAGGTTGGAGCTTCACAGGAAATTCCAATGCTGGAGGCAAGGTTTCAGCTTCCTAGAATTATTTTGCTTGGTTTTTTCTTGCTAGGCAGAAATTGTCTCTATTTTGTCCCAATGTTTGGATGTCTCTGAGGACCGTATTTACCAGAAATGATGGGCTTTGGTGGAAATATTCCAAATGCTCTAGACGAGAAGGGAGATTTCCCAGTTGGGAGGTTGGTCCGCGCCGCACCTGCCGTCGAGTGCTTCCTGGAGGGGGTTGATGTGACGAACAAGGTGCTTGTCACCTAATAATGGCTTTTTAGGAATAATAAGCGTTGCTTTGGCTGACTTGCCGAGAAGAGGCAGAAAATGAAAGCCACTTTTGTCTGAAAAAAAATGAAAGCAGAGCATATGAGCGTGTCTTAATCAGCTATGCAAATCAAGGCGTCGCGCCATTTGCATGACATCTCCATATTCATAGGTCTGTGATGCAGAGGCGTGGTGGTCCTGCCTGGATCCCCCTCAGCCAGGAGCACTGAGAGGCTGATGTCACCTTACCAGTATGAAATATGTTGTGCTTGGAAGCACTTGGGTCTGCTTCCTTCATCCTTACGTCCCTCAAGGGAACATTGGGACATGGTGGTCTTAGAATCATAGAATCGTTTGGGTTGGAAAAGACCTTCAAGATCATTAAGTCCAACTGTTCCCCCAGCACTGCCAGGGCACCACTAACCCCTGGCCCTCAGCACCACATCTCCATGGCTTGGAAACCCCTCCAGGGATGGGGACTCCACCACTGCCCTGGGCAGTCTGGGCCAGGCCTTGATGACCCTGACAGAAGACAGGCAGACTCTTGAACCTCTGCAGGTGAGCAAGGGATGTACTCCAACCAGCAGTTCCTGGGAATTGCCAAATCCCAGCATGGTGGGGGTTGGAACAGACCTCTGGAGATCATCTTGTTCAACCTCCCTGCTCCAGCAGCTCACCCAGAGCAGGGGGCCCAGGATCGTGTCCAGGCACCTTTGGAATCTCTCCAGAGAAGGAGACTCCACAACCTCTCTGGGCAGCCTGGGCCAGGCTTTGACACTCACAGCAAACAAGTGTCTCCTCCTGCTCACATGGAACCTCCTGGGTTCCAGTTGGTGCCCGTTGCCCCTTGTCCTGTCACTGGCACCACTGACAAGAGTCTGGCCCCATCCTCTTGCCCCCCATGGGCCCTTGAGCTCTTGCTCANTGCAGTAGTTCCTTGTCTCTCTTGACCTGGGAAGCCCTCTCTTGACCTGGGAAGCCCAGAGCTGGCCTCACTAGAGCAGCAATTTAAACAATCCAGGTCAGTCCCTTGGCCCTGTCCATATTGGTTGTCTCTCCGAGCCCATCACTTTTGGCTGTTAAGCAAGAGGTTGGTTTTGGCTATGGGCAGCAAAAGTCAGGACCTCTGGGACCAGAAGGAGAGAGAAAACAAGCAGGACCATGATCCTTTCATCTCATATTTGGGAGTTCAACTTGAAGGTGGTGTTCAGGGCTCTGCTTTCTTGTCCAGAGACTTCTGTGCGTGACTCTGTGTCGAGAAACCTTCAAACCCAAGGTTGGAGCCCACCAATTACCCCTGAAAGAAGGTCAGTGTTTTGTGACAGAGCTTAGGACAACGATTAGAGATCATATCACAGAATGGTGTGGGTTGGAAGGGACCTCAAAGATAATCTAGTTCCAACTCTTTACGTGCCAGAGCTGTGGTGAAGTTGCTCCTCTCCTTGGTCTCCCGTGGGGCTTTGGTAGGAACCAGATTCCCACCAGCACAGGCTGGTTGGCCCATGGTGCAGAAGGTAGAGCTTCAGAAACTTCTAAAAATGTCGGGTTTGAGAGAGATATTTAGTGTGTTTAGGCAGTTGCCAAGCACTTTTTGACGTCGTTGCCAACGTTGCTATTTTAGGACCTTGGATCTTTCTTGTGTTTTATTAACTATTATTATCAGGAGTTTGAACAATAGCAAAGAGGAATCTCTGTGGAAGAAGAGCAAAAGCTCATGAGAGTGGAAATTGTGTTCCTCCAGGTTTCAAGGAGCCAGTTGTCTCCATGGACATGTGGTTTTAGGCAACTGAAAATGAGCAGGGTCGATACTAGAGAGGCCTGTGGAGATGCCTGCCCTTTCTGCTCCTACATCACACCAAGTTAGCAGGGTTCCTAGAGGTCTTAAAGCCCTCATACCCTACAAGTGGCCACATCATTTCTGAAGCTGTTGCCCACTTGAGGCTGTGAAGCCCTCCTGCTGAGCTCCTTCAAGTTTGCTGACCCCCAAGTCAAGCTGCATTGACTCAACTTGTACTCTGGAGGTGTGAAAGGTTGGACCAGATGACCTGGAGGTCACCAACCTGGTATTCTAGGATTCTGTGAGTGTTTTTCCTGCTCCGAGCTTGCCCCGTGTGTGTGATGCATCAGCAGCCAGGATCAGGACATGTGTCCAGCATCAGGACATGGATGCGCAGCACAGCTCTGTAAGATGGAGAAAGGGAATGAGTTATGGGTGTTCTCTGGAGCTTACTTCACCTCTTGCCCACTGCACATGACCTCTTTGGGTTTATACAGACTGCTGGCAGGCTAGCTCCAAAAAGAACCCACAATCTGTAAGACTTGGGAAGTGCTGGAAGATAAGTAGCAAGTGGTGGGACAAGAGGAAATGGCCTCAAGTTGTGCTGGGGGGGGGTAGATTGGACATGAGGAGAAATGTCTTCCTGGCAAGGGTTGTGAAGGGCTGTGCCAGGCTGGGCAGGGCAGTGGTGGAGTCCCCATCCCTGGAGGGGTTTCGAAGCCGTGGAGATGTGGTGCTGAGGGCCATGGGTTAGTGGTGCCCTGGCAATGCTGGGGGAACAGTTGGACTCCATGACCTTAAAGGTCTCTTCCAACCAGAACAATTCTACAACTCAAAGCAAGAGATACTATTTCTGTAGAAGACAACATGGTTTGCTGGGACCAGCTCAGGTTAGAAACACACCAGGACAGCTCTGTGAGGAACACAGGTACTTAGAAGTAATATATCACGTGGGAGTCATAAAAGGCTGACTTTGGAAGCACCAGGATTTAATGTCTTGTTTTAATGGAATGTAAAGCAGGTCGAGGGCCTCGCTGCTATTTAGAAAAGGAAGAATTTAGGAGAAGATTTAAAACGTAATGCCAATTTTCGCGATTGTTATTTGACAGAAGGGATCAGGAGAGATTATTAAATGCTTTGTGTGTGCTGCAAATACCGAGGCCTTAAGCACATTAGAGTGCCTGTCAAATATTGGAAGGGAATGAAGAGGAAAGCTGGGCAAAGGGAATAAAAACATTTATGAAAAGTATCTGCGCTGCGTTGAAACCTGAAATTACTTAGAACCGTAGAATCGTTTGGGTTGGAAGAGACCTTGAAGATCGTCAAGTCCAAGCGTTCACCCAGCACCACTAAACCGTGGCCCTCAGGGGTTGTAATTGTGTCGTCTGCCCATCACATGAGCTGGTGAAGTTGTTTTATGCCACAGCACGTTCCCCATGGAACATAAGAAAGTCCTGTCTGCTGCTGAAGGTTTTCAGAAATAACCTTCTGCTTGACCGTAATTCCTTTATTCTTTTTCTTCCGATTTCACTCACGTTGGAGATGAAGGTCCAGCTGAGCTCCAAACATTGGTTGTCACTGGGGTTAGGTCCAGCAGAGATGCTCCAGGAGTGATTTTTCTGGTACTGCTGGTAGTTATAGGAGCTTATTAAGCCTTTTTATGGTGTGTTTTGACGTCTGAAAGCATGAGGCTTAACGTTTAAGGCCAAATTAGGGTTTGCAGATGGTGAGAGGTCTCTAGTCCAAAGCAGATCAGCCCATTCACCCAGGGCTTATGTGAAGAGCTGGCTGATGTCTCCTGACCAGACCCACCACCATGCTCCCAAGATCAGCGATCTTGGGATCTCTGGGGTGAGATTGCAGCAGCGATCTCATGCCACCCTTCAATGGGGGGACACCAGCTCTTGTTCATGAGAACGTGCCAAGGGCTGCTCTTGAGATGAGGCTTCATCTCAGCCATCATCTGGGATCCCTCAGGCGGCTGAAAGAGAGTGAGCGATGAATCAAGGAGCTCAGAGAGGTGCCTCACTGGAAGGTAGCATTAAGCTCACGTTCTTCTGAGGTGGCTTTGGTTTTCTCAGGTGCTGTGTTGGTGTTTGCCTGTGTGTTTTTGTGGTGGGTCCTACAATGTCCGTCCTTCACACCAACTGGTCTTGGATTATGAGATTTGTGTCTCCCGTTTCCTGCAGGGAAGGTAAATGCCTCTGTTGCGTGCGTTCGGTTCTTATGCACTCATTATTTCCCAGAAATTCAATTTGAAGATTTGAAGTCCACCCACCTACAGAGATGTAGCCTTGATGAGACAACCCTTTTCAGGATCTCACGGATTCATGGTGCTAAACGTGCAGCAATCTTCCTGCAGAGTATTCTCCACGGGTTTTTCCATCCCTTTTGTATTTTGTCTGGAGGTTCTGAGGTGACGGTGCTGGCATCCCTCGGAGATGTGTCCTGGGCTGAGTCGTGTCGCTTGTCGGGGATGTGGGTGATGAAGGAACGGGGTTTTCACACCACCCTTTCCTTTCTGAGCAGTGCAAGTTCCTGGGCCGGTGGAAAACCTACGGGCTGTGTCTACCTCACCTACCTCGATTCTGGTCTCCTGGGACCCTCCTGCCTATGCAAATGGCCCCATTCAAGGCTACAGACTCTTCTGTACGGAGACGGCGACTGGAAGAGAGCAGGTGAGCGATGAATGGGGTGGTTCTGCTCTCCTTGGGGAAAGGAGATACTTGGTGTAGGCATCTGCAGGGCTTTAGAGCGCTCTAAAGGCTCACGAGGTAGAGGTTTTCTGGATTAATCCTCCAGATGAGGTAATTATGGCATGGACCAAATCAAGCAAGAAAAAAAATGGGTTCAGGAGGTTGAAGGAGGCAGCTGATTATGTGTCGACCATTCCTCAGCTTTACGCTGGAATTTCAGGCTATCCCAAAAGAGCATTTAAAGACCCTTTAGACCCACTCCTGACATGGTACAAAACCGTGGACACATCAGTAACACTTTGTACGTGTGGTCTTTGTAGAATCATTGAATACTTTGGGTTGGAAGGGACCTTCAAGATCATCTAATTCCAACCCCCCTGCCATGGAATTTGTATTTTTAGTTGCTTCTTGTAACTCCTTCCAAGGATGAGGGTAAAATAATACGAGTCCAGGCTAGAAATGATGCAGTTTGTCTCCAGACTGACAGATGCCCACGGTAAAACTCGGTGTCGAAGCTTGATTGTCCTCCTAACCCTGCCACGAGCAGCACTTTTGAGCAGCAAACAAGCAACGTTGCTTCCTGCAGGTTACAAACTCCTCAGACAGTTCCCACCGGCCTTTTAATAGCCGATATTTGACAGGAGTGCGGCAGCAGCAGCGGAGATGAGCTCTGCTGGAAAGGTTTTTAACAGCCTGGAAAGGTTTTGAGTGAAGAATAGGGCAGGGAAGAAAGCAGAGACCTGTTTTTCCTGACCTGATGGCGCGTGATCATCGCAAGCATCCGCAGTCTTGTGCTTCTCTTGTCTTGCAGGAGCTTTTATATCATCCCCGTGTTTTTCTGTTCTTGTTTTATTTTACTTCCTCCTTTGCTCCAACGTTCTCCTTTGACTCTTTGCCTTTATTTCCTTCTTTCCCTCTCACGTTCCTGTGGTGCAGCAGCAACTGGCTTAACCAAAACCCCCCCTTTTCTTCTAGACCCTACGCAACTAAACCCAACTCGGAGGCGCTGAAATCCCTTCCATCCCAAACCCGTCCCGAGAACCGAGCTGTAACAAGCTGCTCTGTTACAAATCACCTTTTATATCAACTTCAATCAGGATGTAGCTCCGCTTCTCCAAGGGCAAAAAGCTCACCTCTAATTCTCCCATCCCTCAGCACAACTGTTGTGCTGGTTGTCACGGTGCCTTTTGGTTTCTCATCTCTGTCTTCTAGAACGTGGAGGTGGATGGGCTCTCGTACCGGCTGGAGGGGCTGAAGAAGTTCACCGAGTACAGCCTGCGCTTCCTCGCCTACAACCGCTACGGCCCCGGCGTCTCCACCGAGGACGTGATGGTCACCACGCTTTCGGATGGTGAGTGTGGGATGGAGGGACCTCAGGGTGGGCCACTTGCGTCCATCGTTGGAATCATCACTTTTCCTTCTGCCACTGTGTTTGGGAGAGGAAGCAATGAACAGGTTGCCCATGAGCCAGAAATGTGGCCAAGAAAGCCAGTGGTCTCCTGGGGTGCACAAAGAAGAGTGTGAGCAACAGGTCAAGGGAGGGTCTTTTGCCCTTCTGATCTGCCCCACTGAAGCCACTTCTGGAGTATTGGGGCCGGTGCTGGACTCCCCAGGTCAAGAGAGACAAGGAACTACTGCAGAGAGTCCAGTGGAGGCTCCAAAGATGCTGAGGGGCCTGGAGCATCTCTGTGCTGAGGAAAGGCTGAGAGCCCTGGGGCTGCTGAGCTGGAGAAGAGAAGCCTCAGAGGGGATCTGATCAATGCTGAGCAAGAGCTCAAGGGCCCATGGGGGGCAAGAGGATGGGGCCAGACTCTTGTCAGTGGTGCCCAGGGACAGGACAAGGGGCAACGGGCACCAACTGGAACCCAGGAGGTTCCATCTGAGCAGGAGGAGAAACTTGTTTGGTGTGAGGGTGTGGGAGCCTGGCCCAGGCTGCCCAGAGAGGTTGTGGAGTCTTTCTCTAGAGAGATTCCAAAGGTGCCTGGACACAACCCTGGGCCCCCTGCTCTGGGTGACCTGCTGGAGCAGGGGTTTGGACGAGATGATCTTCAGAATTTCCTACCCCCACCATTCTGAATGTGCAGGACACAAACCAGAGGTTCACTAGCTGGTGTTCATCTCCAAGGATGATCGGTTTGGTTCATTATTCCTGTGTCTAGTTTATTTTCTTTATCTTCTCTTTAACTTAGGCACAGGTTGGTCCTTTCAGCTTCTCAACAGACACTCTTTTATTGCAGCTGCTTTTGAGGAGCCAGCTGCCTGGGCTTGTTCTTTAAACGCAGGGGTAGCCAACGTGCCGGGGCTTCAATCTCAGCCTGTCACAGCGGCTGCACCCGCGTCCTTCCCCGAGCTCGTGCCTTGCTCCTGCGGCTCGCAGGCTCCGGGAGATAAATTGAATTTATTTTGCATTCAGAAGCACTTAGATGTGTCCGATATCACAAAACCTACACACGCCTGACTCCTCTTGAAGTCACTGAGCCTGATCCCCACACTTGGCTAAGCCAGGAATAACTTCATTGAAGTCACGTGGGGCTGCAGAAGTGTAAAAACCATCAAAATGAAGGGAAAAATCTTACAGCGGGGTTGGTGAGACTTCATAGAGCAGAAGCCAGACCAGGCTGCAGGAGCTTCAGGGATGCGCCAGCTGCTGATCAAACCCCATAAAGAGGTCCATAAGGTCTGACCCAGGCTGCCCAGTGGTGGAGTCCCCATCCCTGGAGGGGTTTCCAAGCCGTGGAGATGTGGTGCTGAGGGCCATGGGTTAGTGGTGCCCTGGCAGTGCTGGGGGAACGGTTGGACTTGATGGTCTTAAAGGTCTCTTCCAACCAAAATGATTCTGTGATCAATTTAAAAGAGGCGGAGCCAGTCTGCCCTACGTTTAATTCAGAAATAAAGAGGCTCCTTGACTCAGGGCACTGGAGGAGACCTGTTGGGTCTAAAATAGACCCCGTGAAGAGCAGTGTGGAGGGTGCTGGAGGTGTGAGCAAGGGAGCAGGTGGACCCCAGTGCTTTATACATTATCATATTTTATCATAATATAATAATCCGTGTTCTTTTGGGCTGTATCTTCAGCAGGATTCATCTGCGAGACCCTTGGCTCTGTTATTCGACAATTTACGATATTATTTTTCAATCGCTGCTTGTGTCTGCCCAGCAAATTCCATTCTCCTGTCTACTACAGGCCGGATCCTGGAAGAATAAATGATTTCCCACTTGTAATTATAAAAACAAAAAGGAAGCAAGTGAAAAGGAGTATTTTGCATAACGTATGTAGATGTAATTCACGTTGGGGAGCGTAGAACCACGGCCCAGGGCTCCACTTTGGCTTTAAACGTCACCCAAAGTGAGAAAGGGGAAGGTCGTTATTTAGGAGGCTGAAAATCTCCGATGCTTCACCCCTCTGCGACCAAAAATCGTGGCTAGCGAGAGGGTTTGCAGGAGAAATCGGGAGGTGCCCTTGCTTTAGGGACGTGAAAGCAGAGCATCGTTATTTTTCTTTGTTTAAGGAGAAGTTTCTTCTGCGTAGAAGTCAGTTGGCTGCAGCCTCCCCAGCCTTCCTCTTGGGTTTCTTTTTGCTTGGAGCAGGTAGAAAATCCTTTTAGGTTTTCTTGTCATCCTTATTCTGGCTCTGCCTGAAGCCACTTGGGTCTCTTGCATGAAGACAAGCGGCCAAAGGACCACAGTGAGAACCTGGCCAAGCCCAGGGGAAGGTGGTAGAGGTCCTGGCTGTCCCGAGAAGGAAAGGAGGAAATGGAAAGAGAGCAAATCTGCAGCAGCACCACCACAACTTTCTGCAGTTTCATCTTTTATGGTACCACGCAAAGACCTTTCCGGGGGTTAAGGTCCCTTCTGCTAGAAGGATGCGCAATAAAGCAGCAAGAAATAACTTGGGCGAGCTGACGGCCTCCGTGAGGACAGAGACATTGAATCCCTCCTGGTTTATAGGTGAGAGATAAAGGAAGGAGAAAGCTTTCAGCTGCCCGTAACGTGTCTGCTTTTGGAGGTTTTATTCCTACATCCCCTACCACCACCCTCCCCATGGAGGAGAGCAAGCTCCCCAGGCTGTCCTCCCTGCTTTTGGCTTCCGACTTATCCTCCAGCTTAAATTTGGGTTTAGCAGCCTCATCAATCAGGGAATGCTGCTCTAGAAGGGACAGGACCTGGCCACCTTTCCCCGCTCCTGCCCGGTGCTTTTGCCACCGCATCAAGAACACCTTGCTGATCACAACCAACTCCCTTTGGTCTTCGCTTCATGTTCTCTTCCCATCTCTAGTCCACGAAGAGTCTGGCAGTTTATTTTTGCCCTGATAACCAAATCCAGGGAGCAGCCCCTGAGGCGAGGAGCCAGGATGACGCTCTGCGAGGGTGGTGAGTCCAACGCTGCTTTTCTGAAAGCTGGTTTCCACGAAGCTCCAGGGTGTGATGGTAGAACCTGCAAAACACGCCCCAGTCAAAGGGATTTCGCGTGGCATCTCCAGACAATGTTCATCAGCTCAAGGAGTCTTTAATGCTTAATTTGGGGTTTAAAAGAGATGGTGTTTGGCCAAGCCATGTGCCATCTCAGAAACGCTTTGAGCTGTCCTGCTGGTGAATTTATCAAAGTGCATTTAGTCCCAGCCTAAATGCACAAGCAGCCAGTGTTATTTCATGCTTCCCGAGTCCTTGATTTCAATATAATTGATATCCATAATTATAATATGATTGCTTTCTGGGTTTTGGAATATTTTTTTTTTTTTTTGAGTAAGAATTGAAGATTGAAGCTTGGGTTGACGCGGGAGACAGCCCATGAAGTTCTCCAGGCGTCAGGAGCTGTTCTGTGTTTGCAGGAGAGCTGGAAGGGGCTGGGAGGACTTTTTTGGGAGCGTGAGTAGAGCCCTGAGCGTGGATTTAGCAGAGCTGAACGGTGTCATGGCTGGCTGTGACCCTCCGTGTGCCACCTCAGTAGCCCAACCTCTTGGTGTAGTGAGTTCCTAGAACTTGTCCCAATCCATCTTTATCTCTTTGGATCTGTTGCTCAGCTGGCACATTTGTTCTGGACCGTTCTGCTCTACAGCTAAAGAACAGCAACCAACCAGCACGACCACAGTGGACATGAGTTCATCTGACGGGCAACTCAAAAGGTCGATGTGTTTAGTTTCACCAGATAGAAACTGAGAGCAGCCCTGTGGAGAAGAACTTGTTGAGCCTGGAGAAGGGATGGCTCGGGGAAGACCTTCTTGTGGCCTTTCAGGACTTCAAGGGGGCCTAGAAGAAAGATGGGGACAATCTTTTGAGTAGGGCCTGTTGGGACAGGACAAGGGGTGATGGATTTAAACTCAGAGGGAGATTTTGACTAGAGAGAAGGAAGAAGTTGTGATCCTGAGGGTGGTGAGAGCCTGGCCCAGGTTGCCCAGAGTGCTGGTCAATGCCCCATCCCTGGAACCATTGCAGGTGAGGGGCTCTGAGCAACCTGCTCTAGTTGCAGATGTCCCCACTCAGCACAGGGGGTTGGACGAGATGATCTTTAAAGGTATCTTCCAACCCAAAACTTTCCACGAAAATAAAAAACCCACCCCAACAGCAGATCTGGATACCTTGCCGTAGGAACCCTCTTCCCATCAGTACGTCCCCACCAGCGAAGCTCATCTCCCCTACCTTCAGGCACCTGGTCCAAAGCAGGCAGGAAAGCTCCTCCAGCATTTTCAAGGCATCTTCCACCACTGCTGAGGACAGAGGCCGAGTTCTCCCTGGATGCCTTTGTGGCTGTTCATTGCTTCTCGCATAGCCAGCGCTGGGTGAAAACAAGCTCTGCTCGAATTTCTAGTGGCATAATTAAGCCGCGAATAATAAACAAAAAACTCCAAATTTTACCAGGTGCATCCAATTTCTTTATTTGCTCAAGATCTAAAACCGGAGGAGGTAATTGTGATCTCACAGGGTTTGCCAGGGGAGCTCTCTGGTTGTTACGCAACCCGAGATATTAAATCAGAGCCTCTGATTTGGGAATTTAAAACATCTCCTTGACTGAAGGAATAGAGAAGGAACAGGGACCCCGGGGAAGTGATGGAGTTCGGTGCTGGGTCAGGTCTGGATTTATTTCTCGTGTTGATGGAAAATCTGGAAGGAAAGAAGATGAGGAGGCCGTCAGTGATGTTCATGTACAGAACCGGGAGATATGACAAGTGTTCACGGGGGGGAAGTAATCAAAATAATAGAAAGAGAAACAAATAGTAAAAAAAAAGTTAAATGAAGAGGAGTTTGTCTGGTATGGGAATAGTACGTAGCAGCAGTAAAACTTGAGAGTTGATAATGAGAAGCCTCTGAGAAGATCTTCACTTTTCTTCTTCTTTGTAATAGCAGCTACCTCACTGAGACAATTTTCTGTCTGCCGTTTTCCAGGACGAGGGTTTGAGCAGAGACATCTCCTTTGTGTAGAGAAAGAGGAAATATTTCACGTGCTCTTTGCTGCTGCTGGGCTAGAGAGAGGAAAGGAGACCGAACAGGGAGACACTTTGTGTGCAGAGCCCTGGGAGCTGAGAAGGATGCTCGTGTTCCCCAGCCAAGGATGCTCGTGTTCCCCAGCCAAGGATGCTCACGTTCCCCAGTCAAGGATGCTCGTGTCCTGGACCACCCACTCTGATGGAGAGGCAGCTCTGGGTGGTTAAAAGACACGACGGCAAATTGGTTTTGTGTATTCCTTCCACATCTCTTCCAGTTGAACTGTGGTCAGATGAGCAAAATGGTCCAGAGGCTCAGCTGCTGCTTCCAGGAGCTTCCAGCTGAGTCAGGGAGGTGACCCTGGACCTTTTCTAACAGGGGATCTTTGTGAGTTGGGTATTACGTAGAATTCTAGACTGACTTGGGTTGGAAGGGACCTTTCAAGGTCATCTGGTCCAACCCCCCTGCAGGGAGCAGGGGCATCTGCAACTAGAGCAGGTTGCTCAGAGCCCCGGCCAACCAGAAGAGCTTCTCCTTTCCTTGCCACTCACTTTACTGTACCTCTGTTTCCAAGCAATCTCAGTTTTCAGATTATTGCCATTGAAATGCATCTTTTTCCCCTTTTTTTTTCCTTTTTAGGAGCCTTCATAAGGGGCAGCAGTATTGATGGAGGGACTTCCCTGCCAGCAGGTCCCTCCTGGTCACCGGTTGTTACTTTTGGTCTTTGATAGCCTGTATTTAAAATAATATTTTCTTATTAGCCCTGCCAAATGACTTTATCGCTGCCTCAGATCCTTCAACAGCAGCACATGCCGAGGATGCTTCTGGGCATTTGTTTGGTGAACGTAAAGAGTTGGTTGCTCACGGCTGGTCCCACCACGTAGATGCTGAGCGTTGACTGGTGATGAAAGGAACTTTTAAGATGGACCAAACCCCTTGTCTCAGAACCGTTTGCTTCATTGAAGGCTATAGGTGCCAGCTCATCTCCTTAATGCCTCCCGAGGCGTCTTCCTGAGACGACGTGTTGAATTCAGGCAGAGAACTGAAGAATTCAAAGCTGTTTATCAGAGTAGATAGAAGCAAGTTGAGTTGTGTCAAAGCAAGCTTGGATTTATACAACTCAACTCCGTCCTATCCATTGGATAAGCAGATTTTTTTCTGCTCTCCCCCTGCAGCATCCTCATAAAAGGTACCACTGCGAGAGGAATACCCCGCTTTGGGTTAAATATATGTCCCAAAATGCCCTGTAATACACAAAAGCCAGAGAAATTGTGGCACGTTCTCGTTTCTTTCAGAGCGAGCGTGTAACGAATAATGGCATTCGAGGAGCTGGTCTCACTGCAGGGAGCCTCCTGACTGGCGGTTTAAGGGCTCACTAATAGGTCTATCAAAAATGGGAAGAAATGAACAGATGCGGTTGTTTTTTCCTCTCCCCGGGGGACCTCTGAAGTGCCACCTGGATTAGCTGCACGGTTGTGAGCAGATTATAAACTAGCTGTGAAAGCTGCGCTCTTTCTTTTCCAACAAGAGAAGTGTTCACAGCGTGGTGATGGTTGGAAGGGACCTCTGCAGATCATCTCGTCCAACCTTCCTGCCAGAGCAGGGTGCCCAAGATCACGTCCAGGCGCCTTTGGAATCTCTCCAGAGAAGGAGACTCCACAGCCTTTCTGGACAACCTCTTCCAGGGCTCGATCGTCTCAAAGTAAAGATGTTTTTCCTCCTGGCCAGGTGGAACCTCCTGCATTCCAGTTTGTGGCAGTTGCCCCTTGTCCCGTTGCTGGGCACCACCAGAAAGCATCTGGCCCCATCACCATTCCATGCAACCTGTTCTGACTTGGACGCTAATGACAATATTTCTCATTGCTTTTTTTCTGTTTCTTCCCTTTCAGTGCCCAGCGCGATGCCTCAGAACATCTCCTTGGAAGTGGTCAACTCCAGGGTAAGGCTGCTCCATGCTCAGCACCTCATAACCAGCCATCACGGGTATTCTTGGAGATATTCAGGGTTTATTGCCCAGGGAGGTTGTAGATGCCCCAACACTGGATGTGTTCAAGACCAGTTTGGATGGAACTTTGAGCGACCTGGTCTAGTGGGAGGTGTCCCTGCCTTGGTAGGGGGCTTGGAACGAGATGATCTTGAAGGTCCCTTCCAACCCAACCCATTCTATGATTCCATGTAGGAATCTTCACATATCTTTACATCCATAGCCAGAGACCTAATTGGCCCCTTGCAGAAGGTTCCCTCCACTTATTAATCATGTTAAATAAGAATCCGTTAAATCAATGGGAACTGCAACACCCCAAAAACATCTTAGAGAGCAGCAGTGATTGTTCCAGAGAGGCTTCATCACCGGTAGTGTCACTTCAGCTTAGGGGAACGAGCAGAAACCGTTCCCTGATGGCAGCTTAACGTCTGCAATAAACGTAACGGCGCTTTGATTAAATGGAACAATCTCGGGGAATCACGAGAAGCAGAGGGAAGAGGTGCTCGGGGAGAGAGCTGCTTCGCTGGTGGGTTGGATGCAGCACGTGCAGGTAGGTCTCTGTGGTGTCGTCTTGCTTAGTCCAGCAGCTTGGGTTTCTGAAAGGTAAGTTTCTTTCTCTTAAATCCAGTGCTTTCCTCCTTAAAAAAGTCTCACGTTTCCGTCTCGCTGATGAAGTGGGTTGATATTATTTCATAATTGTACATAATGGGTGTTAATTAACGTGTCTTGTTGAGCGCTATTTCTGAAGGTCTTTGGAAAAGCGTTTGAGATTATTCCTTTTCTTTGTCCTCATTCCTTCCATTTCCTGGAACTCCATAAGCTTTTTGTTCCCTGGCTGATTTCATTTAGCTGTAAAACAAAAAACCCCTCACACTTCAGAGCGTGAAAGAAGACCTGTTGTGTCTTCTCGGGATGTCCCCTTGGACGTGATCTTTGGAGACTGGCATTTGCACAGCTCCCAGTTGCTCACTGGCGAGGATAAACCTGAACGTTTCTCTAATCTCTGATTTGCTGGGAACTCTGAGTCCCTCTTAGTTTGAGCTTTCTCTTCTACCGCTGACATCAAGCATGTATTCTGATTTATTTCTGTGTTTTTGTAAGGCACCCAGCTCCAGTTGTTCTTCAGTTTCCTCTTACACGTAGTGCCCAAAGGGCATTGACGTCTTGGCACATCTCGTTCCAAAGCGTTGCCTTTACTCTTTCCTGCTTCTTCTCAAGGTAAAAATGTCACAGAGCAAATTGCTCACGTTTGGTGACCTTTTGTGGTGATCATTTACATTTAAAGTACTTAGAAGCAAAATAGGAAACAAGCTGCAGGGCACAGTGCTGCCTGGGTGGGATGATGTGTGGGTGATCCGACCTGGAGGTGTCTTGTTGCGTTCTTGGGACTTCAAGGTGGAGATACGGGGTAAGAGAGGATGGGGAAGGGTGTAAATCTCACCCCTGTCCACCCTCATCAGAGGTTGTTGGTATGTTCTCAGTCTCGGGACCTGAAGTCTTGATGGGATACACCTCTGAAGGGGGGTTGGAGTGAGGTGGGGTCGGGCTCTTCTCCCAGGGAACAAGCGATAGGACAAGAGGAAACAGCCTCAAGTTGTGTCAGGGAAGGTTTAGGTTGGACATGAGGAGAAATGTCTTCATGGAAGGGCTGTGAAGGGCTGTGCCAGGCTGGGCAGGGCAGTGGTGGAGTCCCCATCCCTGGAGAGCTTTCAAAGCCTTGGAGATGTGGTGCTGAGGGCCATGGGTTAGTGGTGCCCTGGCAGTGCTGGGTTAACGGTTGGATTCCATGGTCTTTAAGGTCTCATGCAACCAAAATAATTCCATGATATTAATTTGCAGATATAAATACTGTATTGGACGAAGATTTAGATGTTGATCTGAGCGTTTGGCTGAAGGTATCTTGCAGGGCTGCTATATCGTGATAGCCAAAACAAAATTGGTCTCAGTCCCCCTCTATGTGACAAGGTGTGAGTGCAGGACAACTACACCGACAGTAACATGAGGACTTCTCCATCAGCTGTAGATTGAGGCAAGGGTGGCCGTGGGCAGCTGGAGTCTGCCTTTACCTCTGGTCCAAAACCCACCTTCTGTGCAGAGGGAGATGTGAGACCTTCCAAAGCATCCCTCTTGTGATGCCAAGTGTTGGTTTCTAAGCTCTCGAGCTGGTGCCGTGGGTGATGTAGTTGTGTAAAAAGGTCTTTTAGGGTTGCTTGTATGAAATGGGGATCTTCATCAGAGAGAAGAAGATAGGTGGGACCAGTTGGGACTTCTCTGGGCTGTATCCTACAGGTCGTACAGATGTAGGAAAGAACAGATCCCGACGTATGCCAGCAAATCTCCATAACGCTTGAATAGAATTTGGAGCAACAAAGACAGACTTGTGGATGCTCCATCTCTGGAGGTGTTCAAGGTCAGGTTGGATGGGGCCTTGAGCAACCTGGTCTAGTGGGAGGTGTCCCTGTCCATGGCAGGGGGGTTGGAACTAGATGAGCTTTGAGTCCCTTCCAACTCAAACCATTCTATGATTCTGTGAACTAAACTCACCTAACCTTCAGGAAGGTCAGCAGAAGAATCAACTCCAAAGACCGCGCCCCTCAAACCCCTTTGCCCCTCCTTTTGCAGGACAACTCCTGGGGCATTTGTGGTCGAAGCACAACCAAGCTGCTAATTGAAAGAGTCTCCCGCTCTGGTAAAAGGCTGTCACAACCCAGCGCGTTGTGTTGCTGCCATGTTCTTGCTTTTCTTCCGTCTTGGCAGCAGTCCGAATTAATTTGATTAAAGGCTTTACACTTTGCAAACTGATGGAATCACCATAATGCCTAAATAACCCTCGTAGCTTGCTAACTGGAGGTGAGTGGAGCTCAGAAGAGCCTACTGGCCTTGGCAGTTCCCAGAATTATTTAACATTTTCTCCCCACTTTAATAAGCTTTCTCTTCTCCTGCTATTTTTCCGTGGCGGTGGCAGCTCCGTTAATTTAATCCCATCACGGGAGCTGGCAACGCAAATGGAAGATGCTTGATATGAATGACTATTATGATGATTATTGCTTAATATCAATGGTGTTCTGCACCCGGAGACCTGGGTCAGATCAGAATTGATAATGGGGACGAGTGTGACAGAAATTCCGGTGCCTGCCTAAAAGAGATTTCACTGTAGAAGGCGACGCAGAAGTGGCTGAGACAAGGAAGGGAGTGATTCAATATGAGAAGCTGTGTACGGTGCTTGCACAGACTTGGAATTAGATGATCTAATGAGAAACCAGTACAGATGAGGAGGAGATCTGCTAGAGAGCAGCTCCATGGAGAAGGACCTGGGAGTCCTGGCGGACAACAAGTTCTCCATGGGACAGCAATGTGCCCTTGTGGCCAAGAAAGCCAATGGTCTCCTGGGGTGCATTAAGAAGAGTGTGTCCAGCAGGTGGAGGGAGGTCCTCCTCCTGATCTGCTCTGCTCTGGTGAGACCTCACCTGGAGCACTGCGTTCAGTTCTGGGCTCCCCAGTTCAAGAGGGACAGAGATCTACTGGAGAGAGTCCAGTGGAAGCTAGGAGGATGATGAGGGGACTGGAACACCTGCCTTAGGAGGAAAGGTTGAGAGACCTGGGGCTGTTTAGTCTGGAGAAGAGAAGCCTGAGAGGGGATCTAATGAATGTGGCTCAATAGATGAGAGCTGGGGGTCAGAAGAAAGGGGCAACCTCTTCTCACTTGTGCCCTGTGATAGGACAAAGGGCAATGGATGCAACCGACAGCACAGGAGGTTCCACCTCAACATGAGGAGGAACTTCTTGACTGTGAGGGTGACAGAGCACTGGAATGGGCTCCCCAGAGAGCTTGTGGAGTCTCCTCCTCTGGAGACTTTCAAGACCCATCTGGATGCGTTCCTGTGTGACCTGCCCTAGATTCTCTGGTCCTGCTTGGCAGAGGGGTTGGACTCGATGATCTCCAGAGGTCCCTTCCAACCCCTGACATTCTATGATTCTATGAAATAAGAGACTTATTCCGGGCTCTTTTGGCTTGAAAAATCCCTTCCTTTGCTGAAGAGAGGGGACACAAGGAATAGGTGAATAGAGGTTTGTCCAAGAAATAGGTGTTTGTTTTTACCGCTTAACTTCCTCGCTTTAAGTAATGGTGGTTTTAAATATTTTTTTAATAAATGTGTTTGCTTTCTGTGATTTTTTTTACGTTCTAGTTACTAATGAGCAAATCTGAAGTGTGTAAATAGCTGTGGATTTATCTAATTAAAATGGCGTAACTAGATTTCCTCTTCCCATTTGCAAATAGAGGGGAAAATGAAGAAGTCATTGGAACGAACTGTAGAAGCAGAATTCCTTTGGTCAGATTTAGTAGCGATTTAATTCTGGGCTGTAGTTGCACTTAGATAAGGAGGGATTGCTTCTAGGGTAAGATTTTTCAGAGGGTGGTCATGGCTCTGAGAACATAACCAGCAATGTTCTCCTGGGGAAAATTAAAGGACGTTTAATTAATCTGGGTTTTTTTTTTATAATTTCTTCCTTTTATATATATAAAAAAATATAACTTCTTTGTATTTATAGCTAAAAAAAAGTTATGGTCGTTAAAAATGTCCCTGCTCACTGCATGGTGGTTGGACTCTAGATGATAAAGGTCCCTTCCCACCCAAAGCTTTCTATGGTTCTCTGATTATGCCCCGTAATGTTTGCAGAATCATTTCAAAAACTGAGATTTGTGCTGTTTATGAGATTATAGAAATACTGGGTTGTTTCTGCTGTCAGAATAGAATTCAGCGGCAGAGCAGCTCATCAAGCCCAAGCCTGACAGGCCAGAGGACCACCTCTCTGGGCAACCTGGGCCAGGGTCTCACCACCCTCAGTGCAAAAAAATTCTTCCTATATCCAATCTAAATCTCCCTCTTTTAGTTTCAAACCATCACCCCTTGTCCTGTCCCAACAGGTCTTGCTCAAAAGTCTGTCCCCAGCTTTCTGACAGGCCCCTTGAAGTCCTGCAAGGCCACCAGAAGGTCTCCCTGGAGCCTTCTGCTCTCCAGGCTGAACAAGCCCAACTCTCCCAGCCTTTCCTCATAGGAAAGCTCATCTCTCAGCTCTTTGACAGTCTGTGGAACAAAGCTTTCACCAGTTTGAAGCTGTCAAAATAAAATGTTTTGAAGTCTCTCCTCTTTCCCTGGAGGGGTTTCCAAGCCGTGGAGATGTGGTGCTGAGGGCCATGGTCCAGTGGTGCCCTGGCAGTGCTGGGGAACAGTTGGGCTGGATGTTTTTAAAGGTCTCTTCTGACCAAAACAATTCTTTGAATCCTCTCCCTCTGATTTTGGTCCTCACGTGGCTTTGGAGAAGGATGCAGACAGGAGGAGACGTGCCCGTGGGATGCTCTGTGACAGATGTGAGGCGCGCAGGAGCCAGATGTTGCCCCTACAAAAAACTCTATTTTTTTTGCCTTGCTTGGCATCTGGGGCTGGAGGCTGCTTGACGATGAGCGAGATCAACCATTCTGTCAGCCTGCGTTTAGCTCAGCCGCTTCAAATTGCTCCACTACCAAACGGACGTTAAAATGCTCTATAATCATATCCTCAACCTTCCGAGGAATCGCTGCCGGGCTGTTCCTCATCCCCCCGTGGTGCCACTGCTCGCTGGGAGAATGAGGATGGATTGGGCCCTTTATCATCAAGCCGTATCAAGTTTCTTTGAAGGCTGGACGTGCTGGTTGGAGTAGGCGCGATAGATTTTTGCGTGGTGCCGTTTATCGCTTGGGAAGCAGTTGGGTGGCCTGGGAAGAGTTTTCCCCTTGAACGAGCAGTATTTTGTAATGCTCAGACTGGATCCTAGGAAGTGTTTCTTTACCGAGAGGGTGGACGTGGCCTGGATCTGGCTTCCTAGAGAGGTTGTTGATGCCCCAAGCCTGTTGGTATTCAAGAGCCGTTTGGACAGTGTCCTTAATAACGTGATTTAACTTGGGCAGCTCTGAAGTGGTCAAGAGGTGGGATTGGATGATCCTTGTAGGTCCCTTCCAGCTGAAAATATTCTGTATCTGTTCTTGGTCTATTTCTGTTCTAATTCTTATTTTAATTTTTATTCTAATTCTATTATATTCCAATTCTAATTCTCTTGTATTCTAATTTAATTCCATTCTAGTTCAAATGATGTTCTAATTTGAATTCTCTTCTAATTCAAATTCTCTTCTTATTCAAATTCTCTTTAATTCCTGGTCTCTGCTAGTTCCTGGTCTCTGCTAGTTCCTGGTCTCTGCTAGTTCCTGGTCTCTGCTAATTCCTGGTCTCTTCTAGTTCCTGGTCTCTTCTAGTTCCTGGTCTATCCTATAATTACCTCTTACTAAACCTCACCAATGAGGTTGGAATCTTCCTGAGAAAGCCACAGGGCAAGCAAAGAGCTGACCTGGGGTGGAGGAGCTGTCTCCCATCCCACCAGTGGTGCTAATGGGGATCCTCTCCATTCCTCCCCCCCAACCCCACCGTTGAGGTTCATAAAGCACCAGTGGACCCTTCAGCTCCAGTTCTGTTGGGTGCTGAGTTTCCTAGTTCCAGACCGGTTGGGAGCAGAGCCCGTTCTCGACCCGAACTACAGCGGTTGTCCAGCTTGCCGCTGGTAGGAGCAGTTACTATCCCATTTTACAGGCAGAAAGACTGAGACCCAAAACACTTTTCCAAAGGTTGAGGGAACAACAGGGTAGTTGAAGCTGGATTTTAAGTTGGTATTTGCAAAGCGTGGAAAAACACTGTAATTTATTGCATTAGCTACAGGTTGTAAAGCGCTGAGGAGACTGAAGCTCTCAGGTAGTCATAAACCTTGTGGCCGTAGGAACGGATGAGCCAGGAACTGGAACTTGAGATTGGATTCCTCATGAAGGAATCGATGTCAAATAAGTAGCTTAAAAGAACCAAAAAAAGGAAAATGGGAGTGAGCGTCAGCACTATTTAGAGATGTGGCCTCTAGAAACAATGTGTGTAACCTTTAAGTGAATTCTTTATGGAGAAGGCAGCAGGGAAAGAGCTCTTGAACCTTTAAACATATAGGAAAGGATGGTAGGAAGCACTGAGCTTAACCTTTAAAAGGAGAAAATTTGCCGAACCTTGTCGATCGATCCCTTCTGATAATTTTTAATTGTTGGTTCTGCGACCAAAACTGGTGGTGGGTCACGCTCTTAGAACGTATCCCTTGACCTGGTCCTGCTGGAAGATGGGTCGTCATCAAGAAAGCGTTAGAATTGTGCACTTCATGAGTGGCGGTTACTGTTTGTCGGGAATAATGGGATAATTTTGTGGCGCTTTATGAAGTACTTTAAGGATATATATAATACTTTAAGGGTATATATAATTCTTTAAGGGTATATAATTCTTTAAGGGTGTTGTCCACATCCAGCACCTATCTGCTGAGTCCATCTAAAGTCTCAAAGGTTAAGGTGTCAAAAGCAGATGGATTCATTACGTTAAAGGCTTTGATTAAAGCGTGGTCAAGGTGATGGATGTTCCGGCCACCTTTCCATTTAAGATAAATTTAGAGATACTATTAAGCCACTTAATGCACCCAGGCAACACATAGAGTAGGAGCTCTGGGCAGTTATTTCTTAATGATAAAGACTCGGTGGCTTCTGAACGGTGTGAGCACGAGAGGTTTACCCAGAGACCAATAAAGCAAATTAATGAGCTATGACACTGATTAGTAGAGCTCTGTGTTCCTGAGTGTCTCTGAGAGAAACAATAAAAAGACTTAGGGAAGGAGAACGACAAGGTCAGGAGGAATGGGCAGGGGAGCAGAGAGCATTCTGAGGAAGGGGATGCTGGGATAAAGGCTAGGATTTTATAATTTAAGGTATCTTTAAAAAAGCAAGAGTTTTTCTGGTGCTATGGCCACCCTTCAGTCTGTCCCATGGCCATCTGTCCGTCTCATGCTCTTCTAAGAGCGTGAAGTTGTCTGCTCCAGCTCTGCTTTGCACTTCATATAGTCATAGAAGGGTTCAGATCCTCCTGAAGAAAACCTGAACTTCATGAGGGTCTTTTTGTTGTCAGAGGTTCCTCAAAACCCATACGCAGGTTGCACCCAGGCTTAGAAGGGTTCAGATCCTCCTGAAGAAAACCTGAACTTCATGAGGGTCTTTTTGTTGTCAGAGGTTCCTCAAAACCCATACGCAGGTTGCACCCAGGCTTAGAAGGGTTCAGATCCTCCTGAAGAAAACCTGAACTTCATGAGGGTCTTTTTGTTGTCAGAGGTTCCTCAAAACCCTTCTGCAGGTTGCCACAAATGCTCCTTCCCTGCCAGGTGACACGTTTGGATGCTGCGCATCATTCAGTTGTTCTAATATTTACTTTTGCTCCCTTAAGAGATCCTTATCCCTTTGCAATTAGGCAGGAAGACTGACAAAATAATTGATAATCGTAGCAGTGCAAATCTGCTCCTAAATATATTTCTCCTTCCTTTGATGTGTTGTGGTAAACAGTTTCTTCGTTTATAAATAAGTTCCTTGAAAATTGCCGGCGTAACATTAGTCCTGATAAGCACAACATTGTTTTTAATGTCAAAGTGACTGAACCGAGCAGAGCTGCCTCTTTTCCCAGCAAATTTAAAAAAAAAAAAAATATATATATATATAAAGAAGTGATGCTTTTAGTTGAGAACTGGGAGCTGGTAGGTCTGTGTTTTAATCCCAGCTGGTTTAGGAGGAAAAGTCTCATTCTGTGGGTTGGTTCCATCTGTCTGTGGCAGTGCCCTGCTTTCTCTTTCCAGAATTTGGAGCTTGATGAAGTCCTTTTTAGTTTAGAAGCTACGTAAACGTCTTCAAAACATTTTTGCCAGCGTTAGCTTCTGACCCCCGTTACACTTTGGCCTTGAATTAGGGATTTAAGCACCTTCCATAATTCATAGACTCATAGAATTGTTCAGGTTGGAAAAGACCTTTAAGATCATGGAGTCCAACCGTTGCGCGGATCTTCCAAAGTTCTCGTTGTGTCTCAGAGCACAGTGTTATTTATGTTATTTATCATGATCTGGCGAGTGATTGGCTCTTCTCTGTAGAGCCCTACGGTGCTTTCACACCATTTCAGGGCCACAACATTTAAGCCCAGACGTTATCTGGTAGAAACCATCCTCTGTCTGTAGCCATCTGAGTTGTCATCATCACAACGCTTCCACGCGTGCCCCAAAAGGAGACATAATGTTGGGTGACCTGTGGAGAGAATTTCCATCAGCCTGCATATTGCATTTGAGGGAATCATGAGGAGATGGGCTTTGTTTTGATTTCTTGAATGAGTTGGAGGAAACATCAAACTTCTCCTCGTTTGCGAGCAGACGGGAAAACAAATCGCTCACTGTAAATAATTCACTCAGCTCGAATTCCGGGTGACTCTGTTCTAATTTTGCCAGACTGCCAGATTTTATTCCATGCTGCTTGCTCTGGTTTTCTTTGTTCTTTAGTCCTCTGTGCTCGAATGCCTTTTCTGTAATTGTTTTGACGAGGGAACATCTTGCGATTAAGAGGAAAAAAAGAACAGCAGGGTTGTAAACAAGAGTACCGCGACGTAGAGCTGAAGAGACAACTAAGACCCAGCATCCAGCCACGGCCAAATGGAAACAACCTTCCAGAACACAACCACCATGGGGGTCCACCTTGCTGTTGGCATCTAGCGCTGCTCCAGCAAATCAGAGGCACCATGGGGTTGTGGCTTGGAAGGTCCTTGTGCTGTAGACTTTGAGATATAGTGTGAGGAACAAGTCAGCATGATCCCAGAGCCCCCAGAGCTGTTGGTGCCTCACAGACCTGAGGCTGATCCTGCTTGCGACTTGATGTGCTCCTATTTTTAAAGGAATTAAGGGTATTGCCCACCCAGGGAGCAAAGGGACATTCATAGAATCATTCAAGTTGGAAAAGACCCTTGGGATCATCGAGTCCAACCATCAACCCTGCTCTACAAGTTCTCCCCTAAACCATATCCCCCAACACCACATCTAAACAACTTTTTTCAGGAAAGCTGAGAGGTTAGGGGACATAAATTTAAAGTGCATTAAACCCCTGTACAGATGCTCTCGGTCGGATGTAGACTTGTGGTTTCAGTGAGGTGTGATCTTTCTTGGAACACCACCAAGTGAAGGCCAGTTTATTTCTGAAGGAGGGCAGCCACACCACAGTCCGATGCTTTTTAGTTTACGGGTGTTGACTTCACCCTTTAAAATGATTCCTTCTACTTTCTTCTGCTGTCGACCAGAACAGAAGCAGGTTGTCAAAGTGGTCTCCCCTTTCATAAATACATTTTCATCTTCCAGACTGTAGTATGGTGACTGACATTTTTATGATGATGTCTAGACCCGTAAGTAGGACCAAACTCACCTTCTCAGCTCCACGCTCTTCCCATCCCCTTCCAGTTCATGGTAGAACTATAGACTGGTTTGGGTTGGAAGGGACCTTTCAAGGTCATCTAGTCCAACCACCCTGCAGGGAGCAGGGACATCTGCAACTAGAGCAGGTTGCTCAGAGCCCCGGCCAACCTCACCTGCAGTGGTGCCAGGGATGGGGCATTGACCACCTCTGATGGACAATAACGGTTTGCAGTCGTGGCTGCTGGACGTTACCACTTTTAGCTTTCCCAGCATCACAGATTTTATTCCCTGCCCGGTCACACGCTCATTTAATCAACTGCTGTGAACAAATAAACATGGCAAGAAATTACTGATAATATTTCAGATGTAATCCAGCTCTTCTTAAGCTGGCTTAGAGTCCAGGGCTTCCTGTTCATCCCCATGTCCCTAAACACCTCCTCTGAACATTGCCTCCTAACAGCCCTGCCTTTGTGTGTCACTTTTTTTTTTAAAACGGGGGACACATAACGTGCAAATCAGTGTGATTTTTTTTTATAGTCACACTGATTTATGTAGATTTCTTTGGCTAAAATCCAGTGAGTAAAATTGGCGGCCTCGAATGACCTTTAAAAAACAAACTGGTTTTTATTCAGTGTGACTGGTTAGTGGGAGAAATTACTATAATCGCCTAAAATTGTAATTCATAGAAGAGCTCCTGAATTAATTCAGTTTGATTGTGTAATCCAGCCGCTGACCTTTGATGAACTCCCACGGAAGGGTCAGGTTTCCCATCTGAACGTGGACATCTCTGCTTGAGGGGAAGCTCAGGGATGGGTTGGTCCATGACGTGAGCACCTGCAGTTCGGGATGAAGGGATGCTCCAAGCTACCACAGTTGTGGGTTTCAATGGAGAAAGTGATGATGAGGAGGATGAAGAAAGGAAATCTTCAGTTGCAGTAGCCACCAGATTACTACCTTGGAAGGCAGTGTGTAAAGTTTTAATAAATAAGTAATAAAGTCTGTCAGGGAATGTTGGGCAAGACAGTTCATGATGGGGAGGGTGAGGTTTGGCAGCATTCAGGATGTCAGAAGATGCGCTTGGTCTTATTGTGGCCTTTCAAGGGGGCTGACGAGAAAGATGGAGACAGACTTTTGAGCAGGACATGTTGTGACAGGACAAGGGGTGATGGTTTGAAACTGAAGGAGGGAGATTGAGACTAGAGAGAAGGGAGAAATTGTTGATTATGAGGGTGGTGAGGCCTTGGCCCACATTGCCCAGAGAGGTGGTCGCTGCCCCATCCCTGGAAGGATTCCAGGTGAGGTTGGCCGGGGCTCTGAGCAACCTGCTCTAGTTGCAGATGTCCCTGCTCCCTGCAGGGGGGTTGGACTAGATGACCTTGAAAGGTCCTTTCCAACCCAAACCATTCTACAAGATTCTATCATAGGACAAGTGGGAGCAGCCTCAAGTTGCACCAGGGGAGGTTCAGGTTGGAGATAAGGAGAAACGTCTTCATGGCAAGGGTTGTGAAGGGCTGTCGCAGGCTGCCCAGGGCAGTGGTGGAGTCCCCATCCCTGGAGGGGTTTCCAAGCCGTGGAGATGTGGTGCTGAGGGCCATGGTTTGGTGGTGCCCTGGCAGTGCTGGGTTAACGGTTGGACTCGGATCTTAAAGATCTCTTCCAAGCAAAACCATTCTATGATTCTGTGATTCTTTGAGAGCAGGTGCTGCACTCGCCATTCACAACATGGCGTGCAACAACCAGGAGGCCAGAACTGGTCCGAGCAGCGTGACTACGAGCCGTGCGACCTTTGGCTGGTAACTGTGGTAAATCTGGAACGAAGGCATTTGTCCAGCCGGCTGTCTGCCGCCGTCACGGGCGCACGCACGCTTCCTCCAGGCAGATAGCAAACGCGGTGAAACAAATCGTTCACAATTTGCCACCCGATTTCTGAAGGGATGACTGGAATATTAAAGAGGAACCTCAGAGTGGCCGTCCCGTGTGGGAGGCGAGGGTAGAGATGCTGTGAAAGCAGCTTCTTGAGGCTTCAGTGTGACTTCTGGTGAAGGACGTGGTCTAGTGGCCGTGGTAGGGTTGGGTTGGCGGTTGGGCTTGATGAGGTCTTCATGGTTCTGTGTTTATCTGCAAAGCAGTGAACAACAGGAGGGATTTTGCACAATACAAAATAAATCTCCTCTTTGGACGTATCTCTGTGTACATTAGAGCAGCGCAGCGGGTGATGTGGAAAGGAGAGCAAGCTCTGCTGGAAGAACACGCTGGCTTGGCAGGGAAAAATAACCGAGTCGTAACAATTAACGTTCATAAAGTGGTTTTCATCTTCAAAGTGCTTAACAAATACGAGCTAATTAATCCTCGGCAGCTCCCTCGTGGGATGCTAACGTGGTTTCATGCATGGGAAGCGATTAGCTTTGGAAAAGCGCTGCCTCTGCAGCGAACCCCCGTAGGAGGACAATGCTATCTGCTTCTGCAGACCCCAGCTGAGGTGGTGGTTGGTGGCTGCTGTCCCGCTGCCCATCTCAGAGGGCTGATTTTTAAGGAAGAGCCTGGAAAACTTCTCAATTTGCTTCCCTAGCCCAAGGAAAGCATGGGACAGGACCTCGTGGTGAAACCTTCATTGACTTCCTCTGCACGTGTCTCAGGACACAGAAGCTCAGCTTATGCCCGGTCACATGTTTTCCCATGGACGCCTGCCCCGTGCTTGCTGTAGAACATCTCATCAGGGTTTGGAAACCTCCATACCCTTGTTTGCCAGTGGCCATCGAGTGTCATCCTTTGCTCATGTACAACCATGCGGAAATAAATGGAGACAGCATGAGGTGATAGTATCTTTAAGAAGTTAAATTCTCCTTCCCTGGTGACATGGTCTCAACTTCCCTCCTGTCACCACACCTCTTTGGGATATATTCATATAAGGGTGGATCACTAGTTACCTCCACATCTTGGGAGGCTTTGGCAGCTCGCGTGGAGTTGGTTGATCGCTTAGAGGTTTCCTACACACCAACAGCAGAGACCGTTCCAGGGTTTGACCTCCTGGCTAGGAGCTGCTTTTATTCCTTATCCTTGGTTTTGTACTGGGCTGATCTGTCTTTCAGATGTGACCAGAGTAGTTGTCTTCTTCATTTTCTGGTGATCAGCGTGGGCTGGGAGCTCTTGTTTTCCTGTATCGAGCAGATGCATTTGCAAAGTCGATAGAAGTGATGGTTTGAATAAATAAAGGAGTCTAATACAGCTAAAATCGGAGGAGAATTGTGAAGGAATTGCATAGTAAGCGTCATAAAGCACCCGAAAGTAGCTGTCCCAGTCAAATGGAAGAAGAGGGTAATATCCTTTCGACAGAAGTGCTGTGAAAATGAACGCATAAACAACCACAGAAGTTCAATTCCTGAGTGTTTGCAAAGTGCTTACGCTTATGGAAATCCCAGGAGGAACTTAGTAACTCCATCTCCTGGACCAGGAGGACCTGTGATTCAGTCCATGTCCATGGTGAACACCTGGAATCCTTTCTCAGGGTGGTCCAGAGCAGAGGTAAAGTCTGAGGATGTTCAATGTGGCTGAAATCTCATGGAAAAATAGTAGAATCATAGAATGGTTTGGGTGGGAAGGGACCTTTAAAGGTCACTTAGTCCAACCGCCCTGCGGCGAGCAGGGACATCTTTAAATACACATATATATGTATGTATGTTTGTAATTGCCACTGGGTTTATTGGGTTGTTTCTGAAGCTTTCTTGGTGGGCAGAAATGCTGGGTGGCTTTGGATGAAGCACGGGTGAAGGTGAGCAGGAAGATCAAAGGCACATCCCCAGCGCGAACACAACCTCCTGCAACATTTTCATAGCGTCGCAGGTGCTGCTCACAGGATCTTGAGGTGGCGAGAAAAAGCCCTCGTACCAGATTATACTTCTATTTTTAACCAGAACCAAGCGACATTCTCCATACGTCGGTCCTAGAAGCGGTTGAAATTTTTAATTGCAATTTTCTGGAGCAGATCAGCCCGAGGCGTTTATCTTCACCAGTAATGAAGGTAATTCAATCCTACAGGTTTCACTTGCTTCAAAATTCCCCCTTGCAGAGGTTTCGCTGCCTTGTCTAAGGGAGACGTGGCTCCTCCAATTATTCCATCATCAAACAGATCTCTTTTAATCTAAGAAGTCACATTTTTTTCTGCTTGCTGTCTGCTTCTTTCCCTTCCATTTGAACATCGCTGCTCCCCTCCAAGATCCCGGCACAAACTTCACTGCGTCTCCTGCATATTCATAAGTTTATTTTCAGCACGGATGTTCTGCAGCTCCTCTTACGTGTTAATCATATTCAGCAGAAGAAGTTCGCAGAAGTTTCCAGCTGCTGAAAAACCTCATCAGATCTACGAGGGGCCACAGTTGAGCGTGGAACCTAAATACACTTTCAGTGGAGGTGGAAAAAGAGTGCCAACATCATTGCGCTGGAGCACCAACGGAAGGTTTCTCGTTTGTGATTTGCCACAAAGAGGAACGGAGCCCAAAGCAGAGCAAGAGCAGAGCAAAAAAGTAAAGGGAGCTTGCCAGAGCAGGGAAGCTGTGGATGCTCCATCCCTGGAGGTGTTCAAGACCAGGTTGGACGGGGTTTTGAGCAACCTGGTCTAGTGGGAGGTGTCCCTGCCTTGGCAGAGAGTTGGATCTAGATGATCTCTGAGGTCCCTTCCAACCCAAACCATTCTATGAATACCCTGTGGGCATCGAGGGGTCCAGCACTGCAAGCACCTTTCACCCCACTCGTCTGCTGAGCTTCGTAAGTTTTTAGACTTAATTGAGAATCAGGATTAATTGTAGGAAGCAAATCTCTTGGATGCTGGGAGAATGTTTTCTTCCATGCACAAGAGAATTGAGTTGACACAGTCAAGTATGGGGGCCTCTAGCCCCAAGACTGGTCAGAAGCTGGTGAATAGGAGATTTTCTTCCTTTAGGTCTTCTCATGGTCGTCTTTGAGGCGTGGACGTGTTGGAGCAGGGCCAGAGGAGGCCACAAAAAGTCTCCAAGGGCTGGGAGGCCAGGCTGAGAGAGTTGGGGTTGTTCAGATGGGAAAGAGAAGGCTCCAGGGAGACCTTCTTGGGGCCTTGCAGGACTTCATGGAGGCCTGTAGGAAAGATGGGGACAACCTTTTTAATGGTTAGTAGTTGGAGTCAATAGTCTTAAAGGTCTCTTCCAACCAAAACAATTCTGTGATCCTGTAAGAAAAAGAACTGATAAGAAAGGAGAAGCAGAAAATTGTATTTTGTTTGGGGGCCATTCATTCCCAACTGAATTTTGCACCTCTTCGTGCTCCTTGAACCTCTTTAGATCTGCAACTAAACGTACCCTGCTCTAGCTGCAGATGTGCCTGCTGACCTCAGGGGGGTTGGACTTGATGGCCTTTGAAGGTCCCTTCCAACCGAACCGTTCTACAACTCTGTTTGCAGCAGTTAGACGGGAGGATCTGCGAGGAGCTGGGCGCGCAGGGAGAGGGTGGCAGAAGCACAAACACGTATTCCTGGCGTGACTCCTGCTTTTTTCCCATTCACATCAGGAGATGGAGCATATGGAGCAAGCTGGGCTTAAATGATGTGTCCTCTCAACTAACTGCCTGCACGCAGCCACCCGAGTGTTTATTACGAGCAGCTATTTCTTCACTCGTTAGGCCAAGGATCTTTTGTTCTTCCCGAAACGCCATAAAATGAGCCATCAGAAAATCGGGAATGGCTTGCCATAAAAGTTTACCGAGTCAGGATCCTGCTGGATGATCCAATAAACACACCAGTAATTCATTCTGGGGCTGGTGGTTCGAGACGTGAGATACTTTTGGTGTCTGTCTTCTGTTGAGTCCCGACGGCTTGTGATGAGTCATCAGATTTCCGCTGCGTCGGCAGAGTTTTTTAATTGGATTTTATTTTTATTGTATTATTTAGTATGTAAAACAACTGGAAAGAAGAGACAGCGGGTGCTCGTGCTTCCCTCGTTTTCTTTAGCATTTCTTAACATCATATTTTAATTGCCTTTTATACACTCTGGCAAATGTGTTCTTTTATCCTCCTCGGAAATATTGGCCCGGCGCCATTTATGAAAGAAAATCTCTTTTCTGCCGTTTGACAGCGGAGTGCACAGATTTATACGTGGTTTTTTTGACATTTCCCGTGATTATTTTTTTATGACTGTAAAGAAGGATGCATGTAAAAGTTGAAAAAAAAAAATTAAAAGAAGCTGCTCCGTAGTGGTGAAATTTCTCATGTCCTTCAGGATGGGAATATGTCTGTTAGAGGCCACGTTTGAGATCGTTTACCGGTCGTCTTCTCTTTTATCTCCAGTTCCTTGAGTGTACCTGTGAGAGAGAAAGACCAGGACAAAATAAAACTGAAAAATTCAATGACTGAAGAGAAAAGCAAAACAGAACTTCCAATTTAGTGGTTGCGTTGACTTCTCCTGTATGTGACTTCTTCTGTGGGTCCAGTTTTCTGACTGAGGTCCTCAGGAGAGCATTTAGAGGTGGTTACACATGCACGACCATCTGACTAGATGGTTTTATCCATCAAAAGTGGATAATTCTTGAGAAAATAGGTCTGTGTTTGCAGAGGCTTGTTCTTTGCTGGTTTATACATTGTTTGTCTTGTGTTTATAAGCTAAACAGGTTAAGGAGTGTTTAATATTTGGCAAAAATTTAATGTATCACATAGAACGAAGAGATCATGGAACGGTTTGGGTTGGAAGGGACTTTTCAAGGTCATCTGGTCCAACCCCTTTGCATTGAGCAGGGGCATCTTCAACTAGAGCAGGTTTCTCAGAGCCCTGGCCAACCTCACCTGCAGTGGTGCAAGAGATGGGGCTTCTACCACCTAATGTGGTCTCAGATGTCTAAATGTGGCTGAGAATGTGTTGCAAGGTGAACCGAGTTCCTTCCTAGCTCTCCTGTTTGCTGGTGTTACCATCCAGACTAAGGTTGGGATGTTTCTACTGTGTTTTGGGGTAATACCGGGCTTGGTCATTTAAGCATGATTTCTGTCCTATGTTTATTTGTACCTTCGGTCAGAACCGATCAGCTTGTGATGGTTATGTGTCTTATCTTTGATAAGCAGGGTTAGTAGAGTCTGGAGAAGACTTCCAGATACCTGATAGCAAGTTAAAAAGCGAGAAGCAAGTCCAAAAATGCTGCAAAAATTGTAGATGAGCATGAGCTGGTCCTGCAGCAGGGGCAGCTCAAGCGATGGCCTCAGTTGCCCCATTTGTGTTGCATCTGCCTTAGATGGAGGATGGGGTGGCACAGGGAGGTCCCTCTAGCCCTTCTCCAGGCACGGTCACGGCTCCTCCTGCCCTCTTCTCCATGGGTACCTTCACAACACCATTAACTCCATATTGATTTTGCATTCAAGAGGAGAACTGTAATTACGGTGAGGTTTCAGTGCAGAGCTTCTGGTCTTCTGTCCACTCACCGAAGCTGCATTTTGCATGTTTTATGTCTCTATTCCAGCCCAGCTCCTCTGCCAGCTTTTTGTGCCCATAATTAAAAGTTATGGCTTTGTTCTGCTGGCCCAGTAGAAAACACGGAGTGCAAATATTCTCTCATCCACCCTTGGCTGCACGCGTAACTGTAACGAATGGCGCGTGTTCCCAGCTCAGAGCTGGGGTCACTGGTGGCCTGACTCAGCTCCTGCTATTAATGTAAGAAAGATGGTGATAGCCACCATCTCGACCTGGGTTGAAGGAGAGGCACCTTCCTCCCCTGCCCCCTCGATAATAAACTAATTGTCGAGTGGCTCTGCCTAAGAGCTCGATAATTTTATGAGTTTTCCAGCACGGAGCAGAAGGCCAGAAATGAAACGACCGCATCTTGCAGTGTAATATGTGCCCAGGACGGTTAATGAAATAGGAACATTTCTCATACTCAAACGATTGGAAGAGATTGGGCAGCGTCAGTGAAAATGTGGCCGTATCGGTTTATTGTCTTCATGCGTTTTCGCCGCAGCGTTTTAGTTGCTGGTATTGAAGATAGTTTTTTCCGTTTCTGTTGGCCTCTAAAGGAAGAAAATCGTCGTTCTGCAGTAATTAAAGAAAAATAGGAATAAACTCAACAGGGAGATGTTTATTTGTTGTGTTGGTGATGAAGTGATAAGCTCATCTGAGCCTGACTGTGACGGAGGGTGGGGGAATGTGGAGCTGAGGTTAGCTGAGTGCGTGTAAGAGGGTGGTTTTCACGGTCATGGTGATCATTTGTGGGGCAAGGTTTCCCCTAGAAAACGACTGTCATGAGAGTTGGAAGGAATCATAGACTGGTTTGGGTTGTGGGGGACCTCAGAGATCATCTCGTTCCAACCCCCCTGCCATGGGCAGGGACACCTCCCACTAGACCAGGTTGCTCAAAGCCCCGTCCAACCTGGCCTTGAACACCTCCAGGGATGGAGCATCCACAACTTCCCTGGGCAACCTGTGCCGGTGTCTCACCACCCTCAGAGTGAAGAAGTTGCTGTGTCCTCTGGTACCAGTGCTGGTCCCAGCAGTCACTTGTGTGGATTTGGAGGCTTTATTCTCCTCTCTTCCCCCACCTCCCCCATGTACTGGTAAAGTGTTTAAGTGCTCCTGTTTTCCCGCCACTTCTTCTGAGGGATCGTTTGAGTGTCACTGTCAGAGGTCTCACTGGATATCGCTGTTTGTCTTCCCAGAAGCACCCTAAATTTTCCTTTTCTTAATATTATTCTGCTACATGTAGTTACGCCCATGGGTACCATCATGAGCAATGCCTCGTCGTTGACATTTATAGCTTGTAGACACTTTTATGCTCTTCTCTTCCCCCCAGCACTCGTGTGGTGAGGTCCCCAAGGGACAGATCTTCATTAAAATGGGCAAGAGAAAAAAAACAATCTGTTACTGTGCACAGTTCCTGCAATCGCTGTGATTATTACCTGTATTCGTGCGGTGTAGGCTCTAGGCATGTCCAAATACAGGCTCAAGGCCTCAAAAACTCGATAAAACAACAAAATAACAGCCTTTGCCCCAAAAATTAAGAGTCAGAGGGATGGCTGGTATGTTTTGAAAAGGAAAATCAGGTTTGTACTGAAAATGAGAGATGGATGGATGGATGGATGGAGGGGTGGACGGATGGATGGATGCCCATGCAGACAGAGTGCGTAGAAAGCCTTGGTGTGACTTGTCTACCCAAGGCAGAGGCAATAGAAGATTAATAATAGTCAGTACCCCACTGCCACCAGCAGAATTTTATTAACTTCTTCCATGGACATCTGAATTTATTATTATTCAATTATTTGGAAATAAGGTTTTTTAGATAGCTGGTGGGATAGGATCATAGAATCCTAGAATGTGTTGGGTTGGAAGGGAACTCCAAAGGTCATCTAGTCCAACCCCCTTAAAATAAGCAGGGACATTTCTACCTAGGTCAGGTTGCTCAGAGCCCCATCAAGCCTGACCTTGAATGTCTCCAGGGATGAGGCCTCCATCACCTCTCTGGGCAACCTGTTCCAGTGCTCCACCACCCTCATAGTAAAGAACTTCTTCCTCATGTCCAACCTAAATCTACCCTTTTCTAGCTTAAGAAAAGGGTAGTCTCAAATTCATGGAATCATCAAATGATGTGGGTTGGAAGGGACCTCAAAGATCATCTAGTTCCAACTGTGAGGTCTTCTCCTTCCTTCCCATCACTTCTCTTCTAGCAGCCAGTCGGGTCATAAGGATGAGGTTCTCCGTGTGTTATGAAACATAAAGTTTTTAAAGGAGCCAGGGAAGTCCTAATAATTTGACTTTTCCCTGCATCTGTCACGACCTCATTATGGAGACATGCTAAAGCAGACCTTGAAAAAGAACAGCACAAAACTTCCTTATTAAAAGGAAGAAAAAATAGATGCCCAGACCCGTATGATTATGTTGTTAAACATGTGCAGTCAAAGCCACGGAGGAGGAAGGAGAAGCCTGTTTAAGCCTTCCATAAAATGTTAACTTGGCTAAACTGCATCTAATGTGTGCTTTAAAAGAGGCATTTAAGGCATAAATAAATTAGCTGCGAGAGGAGACTTTGCGCTGCAGAGTCCAAAGGCTTTGTGATTACTCTCAGGAACTTAATTTTTGCTTTTTTTCTGACTCTGCAAGATCTTATCTGCGCAGATTTAATGTTTCAGTAGCAGCATTTATTTGATTTTTTAATAAAAAAAAATATATCAGCTTGCATCTTTTGTGTATAAATAGAAAGGAATTTAATTGTTGGCGTAGCAATACTCTCCATGCCTCCAGTTATGGGGTTTTTTTCCCCCCCTTCTTATCAAACTTTATCACATTCATCCTCTTTGTCTGTCCTTCAGGATTTTCACTTCCTCCTTTCTACATCTCCAGTTCCTGGCAGGAGCTGCTCGGGGTCGTCGCTCTTGGTTTGGTTCAGCCGAGAAATGACATTTAATGAAATGAAGGAAAGACGTCACACTTTTAGGGAATAATTATGAATTTTGGTCTGGATCTTGAGCAAAGGTTGGACTAGATGATCCTCGAGGTCCCTTCCAACCTGGCTTTCTATGGTTCTGTGAAAGTCAGGAACTATAGGGCAGAATTTTTGATATGATTTTGGCTGTCTTGGCAAACAGAATATGGTTGAGTGGATGGTTGGTTGGTTGGTTGGTTGATTGGTTGGTTGCTTGCTTGGATGGTTGGTTGGATGAATGGTTGCTTGGTTGGATGGATGGTTGCTTTGTTGGGTGGTTGCTTGGATGGATGGATGGATGGTTGGTTGATAGGTTGGTTGCTTTTTTCAGTGGTTCTATAAATCTGAATACACCGGAATTCATTCTTGCATCCCCCAAAACCACCGTGGGTGTCTCCTGAAGTTTTAAACCTTATCAAGTGCTGATAAAACCCCATGGCTGGAAAGCCCCTTGCTGTTGGCACAAGGATGGGAGAGGGGGTGGCCTGTCCCCTCTACGGGTTACCCAGCACCCCCAGGGTGGGAGCAGAGGCAGCCCAGCACTTCCTGTGTCCAGGAGCCTTCCCCTGTAGCATTGACTTGCTGGAGGCTCCTGTAAGGCTACCAGAGATTTAGAAAATAAAATAAAACTGTTTCCAGGATACTTTATTATCCAGTTTCTATTTATGCAACCGCTGCTTACGGCGTTCTGGGAGGCTGAAGGCACCTGAAAAAGAGTTTTAAATTTATTCCTGCCTCCTTGAGGTCTTGTTGCGCAGCCGGAATGGTTGGAAGATTTCTCGGTCTAAATGAGAATCAGCACCTGAGGTTTCTTTCTTTTTCCATTTAATGACTTTTACAACATTTTGTCTTAATTATATGTAGCCTAAGGGGTTGTGGGGTTGGTTTTTTTTTGTATTTTCTGTTGTTTGTCTTATTTCTTGTTGGTAATGTGTATGTAGCAGTGGGGATAATGTTTCTTGTTATTTTATCGTGCAGAACAAGTGAAAAGGGAAGCCAGAAATGATTTTGGGGTGGTATAAAAATAGCCTCGCCTAATGAGATTGGTGTGTCGGGAGGGGGTGGTGGCTGGAAACAAAAAAACCTGAGACCAAAATTGGCTCCCTAAACCCAAAGTTTGGATCCTATACCTCTACGAAAGCCAAAAGGATGTGCGCTCCCATCTTGAAAATCCACAGAATGGTCTCTAAAGAATAAAACAATTATAACCCAGCCTGTTTCTGGGCTTCAGTTGCATGGTATTTATGGACTCATTCATGCCAGAATTAGCTTTGCTTCGGAAATTCAAAAGTAGCCTTAACTCCCAGAGTGCCCTTTTAATGCAGAATTAACTCTTTCTCTTATAATTATTTCCCTTTCCCCGAGAATTTGGAAAGCGTGTGGTGAAAATCTGTATCTGTAATATTCTCCAGTGCTCTTCAGATTATTTGGGTGGGTTTGTGGTTTTTTAAAAGTAGGTGGCAATAGAAGATAATTAGTTTTTTTTATTATTTTTATTTATTTTTTTTTCCTTGGGGCTGAACTTGGTGGAACAGTATCTGAGTATTTTAAGAAACATTCCTCAGGAGAAGACATGGCACTTCAGGACATGGTTTAGTGGTCATGGTAGTGTTGGGTTGATGGTTGGACTTGATCTTAGAGGTCTTTTCCAACCGTAATGATTCTCTGAGTAGCTTCCACTGAGCAGGTCATCTAAGGAACATGGTGAGGAACCGATTTGTCACCTGCCTTCTGAGCAATCTTTGAGATGCTGATGATCGCGTCCATACACAAGTATAGGATCTGATGGAAGAATAAATGATGCTGATTGCCTAATTATGGAGTTTATGGGCCCAGTCCAGCATCCGTTGAAACTAAAAGAGGAAAAATCTTCTTGGCCGTAGGGAACTTGGGTTCAAAGTATGCGCAGCAAAGTGCTGTGTGGTTTGTTAATCGTGGTTTTTCTTTAGATGCTGGAGAAAAATGCAGTATGTAAAATCTGATCCTTCTCTAGAACCACTTTTTTGAAGCTGTAGTTGCAGAAATCGTCACATTTACTGAATGCAGAGATCAATACTGTTAGTGTTTGAATAGCGGAGGCAAATGATGCTGGATATCTCCTACTTCACCTGGAGGACGGAGGAGACTCCGTCATCACCTACGGCAGCAGTTGCAGCACTTCAATTCAAGAAGTCCCTTCTGAGCTGTTTATTAAATGCTGTTTGGCGAACTAAATATCTCCAAATCTGCTCAGTCAATCCTTTGTATTGATTTATTAAGCTGTTTCCTATATTTCTGAGTGCGCTCTAATATATTTCTGTTCTGTGAGCGCTTAGTCTCCCTCGCCCCTTCTCTGCTGCCTCTGTTTTCTCCTCAACAAGGATTTCATTTACCTGCAGCAACGCTTTTTACCGAGCTTCTTTTGTCCAAGTTATTTATTGAAATAGAATTCCTGGGTGAGCTGCTGGAGCAAGGGGTTGGACAAGATGATCTCCAGAGGTCCCTTCCAACCCCAACCATGCTGGGATTCTGTGACAAGACAAGGGATGCTGGTTTTAAATGAAAAGATCTATTTTGGCTGTTTCTCTTTGCTATAGAGCTGGTTTTCCCGTCAGGTCGCATCAGGACCAAAATACTCATTTATGGAATTTCTAGAAGTTGACATCTGGTGTAATTCACTCAGAGTGGACAATTATTGTGGAAATTTATTTTTCCACGAGCGGTGCGCGACAAAGATTTCTAATTTTTTAATGGCTGCTTTCTTCTTCCTTTAATAGTAAAACAAATTAGCAATGAGATACAGCATTGTGCGGTGAAAACTTCCCTCTTCATCTGCTGGATGGTACCCAAGTAATCACGCACAAATAAAATGATGAGGGAAAGAAAAGGGGGAAATAAGAAGCAATCATCTTCACTGAGCAGAAGACGCTACCATCCAATGGGATGGCATCAACCACCTCTCTGGGCAACCTGCGCCAGGCTCTCACCACCTTCAGCATCAAAGATTTCTTCCTTCTCTCTAGTCTAAATCTCCCTTTTTTAGTTTCAAACCATCACCCCTTGTCTTGTCACAACAGGCCCTGCTGAAAGGATTGTCCCCATCTCTTTTCTAGGTCCATTTAAGTGCCAAATGTCTACGGGAAAGGTTGTCCAGGCTGAAGAACCCCAGCTCTCCTAGCCTGGTCTCCCAGCAGAGGGTTCCAGCCCTCCCATCATTGCTGGGGCCTCCTCTGGCCCCGCTCCAGGAGGTTCATAACTTGCCTTGCGCCGTTTCTTTGTATTTATAGCTATTTTACTGGAAGGCGCTTGATCCTTCGCTGCACTCGGACAAATTCCAGTGAAGGCTGCTGGAGACAAGGTCCAGTCCCACCATTGTGGTGGCTTTCCACCCCCCAGCCCTTAAAAGGCAAAATTAAAGGTGTAGAGCAGCTTCTTCCAGGATCTCCTCCTCTGAAGGGAAGATGTAATGAAACCTACGTGCTTTGAGACCAGTCACTTAATTTACTTAGCCAACAAGTAGGTGTTGCACAGTAACCATAAAGTTACTTGGCAAATTCTGGAAACTTTGAATTTTTTAGGATTTTGACAGTTCTTCTCCCTCAAGGGCCTCTAATAGCGCGCCCATGATAATGAGAGCAGGCGGCCCTCAAATAGATCGCTGTCTTAATAATTCTTACGCTGCAGCTTTTCCTCTGAAAGGGATCTAGCCCTGAGGGTGGAAACTGCTAGAAAATGCTACCTCTGCTCTTCAGAGACATTTCTTTTTCGCGACCTTCCCGGCTGAGGTGGTTAATTGTCATCTTCAGGTGGGAATCCACCCCACTGTTCCTGGAGCAGGTTATTTTCTACAAGCCATTTTTAAAGGTTGCTGTATTTATTACCCAGGCAAAGAATAATAACCAGGCGCGGGGCTGTTTAGGTCACTGCACGCTGTACTTCGGAGAGCTTTGTTCGGGAAGGTAGCTGGGATTATTTCTCATTTTCTCGTGACCTCTTGTTGTGCCTTCCTGGGTCGGTAATGTTATGACATTAAAGCTTCTGAAAGGAAAAGAACTTTTTGGGTTTTTTTTGATGTAGTGGCACTGGGCGGCAGGGCTGTAATCAGAGTTTGGCCAGTCACTCATTCCGGCGACGCTGTGGAAGTCTAGCTCGTGAAAATACAATAAAACTTCCAAAAGATACCAAAATAAGCCACTTCTGTGGGGGTAACTGAAAAGGGCTGTCCCCTCTCCCCAGGTCAGGCAAAACCAGATTTCTCCTTTATCCCATTCAGGCAGGAATTAATCCAGAGGAGTCTTAACGACTCTGTTATATCAGGAGGGGATGGTCCACATGGATCCTTTCTGGCCTGTGAAGCTACGAATCCAAGGAAATAATGGCTAAAATAATGGCTGAAAAGCTCGGTCTAACTAAACTGAACTAAATAATCGTGCTCATGATCTTAGTTTGAGATAACAAGGCTGCTAAGGAGGACTGGTGCCCTCTGAAATGTGTTGTGGGCTGTGGTTTCTCATTGTAGAAGCATCCTCTAGCCATGTGTGGTGGGACACCAAGTCAGCTTGAGTCCTCCTGAAGCACAGTGGAAATGTCAGTGGTGCAGGTTGCCTTTGGAAATGTTGACCATGATGGGTTGAGTCTGAGCAAGGGTTAAATAAATACTTGAGGGTGGAGTAGATGATGCCCAGAGGTCCCTTCCAGCCAACCCCATTCCATATTTCAGTGGTGTTTTGGTTGCTTTCCGTTGTTGTTTTGAAATTAACTTCTCTTCCAGTGGGGCTCAGTAGAAATCTGAAGTAGTGGAGTGCCTGACTCTCATCATGCCACCTAAACTTAGGCACTTAATTTAGTCGTCTGAAATGCAGCACCCTCAGCACTGCTTGCTTCAGTGAGAAGGTGCAGGCAGCTCCTGAAAGGTGCTTCAGGTAGATGGTAGGTCCTTCTCTGACCAAGGACTGGGACGCTATGTACATAAATTAATTGGGATGAACCCAACTGTGAGTTCCCAGCAGCAGATTTATAACGAAGTTGAACTTTTCAGCTCTGGTAGTAAACAAGTGTTGAGGCTGGACTAGATCCAGTGTCCTTCACTGTAGAAGAATATCCTTCTACAGGTCTGTATATCACCTAAGGTACCAATTAAAAGTGCATCTAATAGGAGGTCTTCAGGACAAGACGTTCCAGCCTCAGAGATTTCCCTTAAGCTTATCACCAGCTCTGTAGTTTCTGGGTGTGGAGAGAATTAGGCAGGTCATAGAATGGTTTGGGTCAGAAGGGCCCTTAAAGGTCCCATTGAATTCTACAAATTCAGGCTGATTTTGGGGGGAGGGAGTAAAATTCTACCAAGTGTCCCAACAGGAGCTCTGATGCTGATTCAGAATGTCCAGCTGCTGCAAAAGTGCTGGTAAACCCAGGCTGAGGAATGGGGTGGGATTGCCCTGGGTCCCTGGGATGGATTCAGAATTCTGATTCACCCCGGGGAAAGCAGCAGAGAACCTTCATTTCTCCTGAAACGGCAAATTTGTACGTTTTCACTGGAGACGTGAGCCATGAGAGGTGCTTCTGTGTCCATTTAGAGAACCTTGCCATATGGGCGAGTTCCTCCTTATTTTGAGGCTGTTTGATATAGGACAACAGCATTAGGAGCCTTCCACCAGCACCTGCCTGGGATGTTGGAGGAATCACCTTAAGACACAAGTTCTGGAAACGTTACACTGAATAAACAAGGAAATTAAATTGTTTTATAGCTGCCACAGAAGAACATGTGGTAGAATCATAGAATGGTTTGGGCTGGAAGGGACCTTCCAAGGTCATCTAGGCCAAGCTCTTGCAGTCCAAAGGCAGCATGTCATCCCGGCACATGAGTGTAGAGGACCACAAATGAGTTTGGATGACTATTTGTTTGAGTTTGAACGTCTACCTATGGGTCTTCACCCTCCATTTTTGGTTTCAGTTAAGCTTTACCACCACCAGCACCTGGCTGCTTGTTCGATTAACTGAAGAACAAGGCCAGAGCCTTCCCTTCTCATTTCATTTGAACTTCTCCGAGGGACTGAACTGGAGACAAGGTTCAGATTTCAGGTTTTGTCGTGGTCATAAACCTCACCGCTACGTGAGCGTTACCACACAGTTCTGCAAAAGCACATTTTATTGGCATTCAGCCCCAAACTTGGCCGTAGGAGATGTCTTTGTATAATCAAAAGGGAAAACAACACGCTTCCGTGGATAAATGGCTGGCACAAAGCTGAGGAGCACTTCAAAGCGCCGATTCTTCAATCGGGCACGGAAAATAGGTGCGATTCAGGGATGCTGTCAAAGAAAGGTAAGGAAGAAAAGTTTTGTCAGCAGGCTGTGCTTTTGTCGTGGTTGTTGGCTTGCTTTCCTCCTCCCGCTGTTGGTGGTGGCGATGGCGTCTGGTGGTTTGCGCTGATGGACAGCTAGGACCTTCCTCCAGAGCAAGGAGCTGGCTGCCTTTGAGGGATCCCTGGGCAGCTCCCGACACCGGCACAGCATAATCAGGCCGCATACATTAACATTCTTTAAAATGGATTCTAGATTTTGGGTTTTTTTTTAAATATTCTTGAGCTTTTGATTTTAATCGGAATCTTAATAGCCTAATTATTTTGAAAATCTTGTGCCCTTTGCTTTATAAACTCTTAATCACGAGGCTCTCAGGCAGACGCCGTTTAAGCAATCAGTATCGGTAGCATCAGTAATTAAAGTGATAGCCAACTACAGGTGCTGCTAAGTGCTAATCAATTAAATGTGTTTGTAATTGCAAACTTGATTGAGGTATTGACGGTTGCTTTGATCCCCAGACCTGTAAAGTTCCGGGTTGTTTTCTTGTAGTTGACTGAAGCCCTCTACAACTTTGCAGTCTTTAGGAGGTGTCGTGAAGGAGGGAGGTGGGATTCAACCTTTCCTTGCCTGGTGGGAATACAGGTGGTGCTGGGGATCACCAGTGGGTTTGCCAGCTGGGGAATGACTTGGAGGGGCTCATCTGTGTGTTGGCAGCAGCTCTGCACAGGTGGCTTCGCTGCCTCTGTACATCTGATGTTGGCAAATGCCATGCAGGCAACGTTGTCATCGTTTAGGTTGGACGAGACCTTTAGGATGATGGAGTCCAGCCATTCCCCCAGCACTGCCAGGGCACCACTAACCCCTGGCCCTCAGCACCACATCTCCACGGCTTGGAAACCCCTCCAGGGATGGGGACTCCACCACTGCTCTGCCCAGCCTGGCATAGCCCTTCACAGCCCTTGCCATGAAGACATGAAGAAAACTGTTGAAGCAGTCATGCCTTATGAGGTTCTACATTTGCAGAGAGGAAATCTCTGCTTTTTTCATTATTTGTCTTCAAACCTAGCTATTTTCTGCTTGTTTTGCTCCTTTGCTGCCGTAACCAAGTATTTGCCTGAGGTTCCTGACTCTTCTAAGCCTTGTGTTTGGTTATGTTTCATCTTCTCTTCTTTTCAAGTTGGTGAAGACACCCAGAGGCGTTTTTATCCTTAAGTTTTTTTCCCCAGTATATCATAACTATGGCTTTTAAAAATTTTTTTAAAGACTGCAGTGATCAAATGATTTAAGTATTTGATTGTGCAGCTTGAACATAAGAGCTGCTTGGAGACGCTGTTCGGAAGAGAAATACCCCAAAGAGATAATACTGGCTGAAAAGGTCTTCATGCCTTGACAATCCTCCCAATTCTTCTTCTTATCTTCTCTTGGGGCGAAAAAAAAAGAGTGGTTTTAGGAAACACCATGACTGAGGACTTGAAAATTGCTCGTATCCAAGGCAACTGCCGACAGGCTCGACATGTATTTGTAAATGAATTTGCAGCTTACATATTGGTTGTAGAAGGAGAGTCCCTTGCCTGCGGGGTGGTGGGAGTGGAAGGGAGAGGGTCTGAGGGCGACAGGAGGAGCTGGGAGAAATCCAGCTTTGGTGTTAAGTGCCTTCTGCTGTCCCTCATGCATGTACCACAACAGGTTTGGATGCTTGAGGAAACCAGTTCTCTGGTTACTGCAAGCCCAGGACATCACAGAATCATAGACTGGTGTGGGTTGGAAGGGACCTCAAAGATCACCTCGTTCCAGCCCCCTGCCATGGCAGGGACACCTCCCGCTAGACCAGGTTGCTCCAGGCCCCATCCAGCCTGGCCTTGAACACCTCCAGGGATGGAGCATCCACAGCTTCCCTGGGCAACCTGTGCCAGTGTCTCACCATCCTCAGAGTGAAGAACTTCTTCCTAATTTCTAATCTGAATCTACGCTCTTTCATCTTAAAACCTTAACCCCTCGTCCTATCACTACACTTCTTGATGAAGAGTCTTTGCACATCCAGGAACTTGGGTTTGATAAGATTGATGAGATGTCTGATGCTCCACATTTCCAATCAGTGTAGAGATAACATCTCAACTTTCTCTTGACTAAACAATCATGAAAATGGGAGAATGACAATACCCAATGGCATTTGGTTAGATCTGTTGGGCCAATGCCTGTTCTCCTTGCAAAAGGCCCAACAGTTTGTCATCCCTAAAGGACCATTTTGCAACGTCCAGGGCATTGACAACACTGAGTGAGGGCAGTGCCGGGTGTCCAAGCTCATGCTGAGCTGCTCAGGGTGACTTCCAAAGGGAAGGTGACCTCTTTACATCACTTGTCCACCTTGCGTTCCAACCAGGACTAACAAGTTGCTAAAATCCTCTTGAAGCTGACTTTGTTTTATGGTTTCCTCGGGACTCGTGGTGTAAGAGAAAGGAAAGATTTCCTTTTTGTTGGTTACCTCTCGGATGAAGTGCGAAGGATGAGAGCAGCAGTCATTCCTTCTCGCTCTGAAGCAGAAGAAAGGACAAGGAGCCTGTCAGAACCTCCGTCATTGATTTTCCTGGAGCAAAGGGTCACATGTTAAGTACTATTGATAAAAAGCATCGTTGCGGTGTCCATGGAGACCAGGTTGAGGTGCAAGTGAACTGTTGCCGTTACAGTGACAGCTTTAGGTGGGTCTGTAAAGAACCTGCTTTTATTTTTTCCTCTAATCATAAGGAAGGTCTCATTTATTCTGCCTTGAGCGTTAAATCAAACCCGTCACTTCTGTGAGACCTGCTGTGCAGCCGCTGGTGGCTTCAAGGCAGAGGAAGGGATATTTGGGGCCTCATAAAATCTGCTCAGCACTTGCAGGTGTCGCAGGTCCAAGTGCTTGGATGCTTCTGCTGGAACTTGTGGTTGTCTTTTTAAAATCAAATTAGTGTCAAGTCCAGCCTAGGAGTAAATATGGCCGCGGCAGTTCCTCGTGTCCCTAAAAACTTCATATGTCTGAATCTCACCAGGAGATGTAGACGTGTAACGCTGTGGGCTGTGCGCGGCAGGGTTTGTCCTCAGCTGTGTTTGGGCACATGCTTGGAGAACGTGCTTGGACTCTGGGACCTTTATGCCAGTGTGCCCTTCCTTTGGGAGCCTTCAGAGTTTTCTCTGCTCAGAAAGGTAGGACCAGTGCTGCCTGGTTGGGGTCCCACACAGAGCACCCGAGACTTGTCCAGCCTTATGGTGAGATGGCTTGAGAGAGGCTGGAGCCACTTCTGTTCCAGCTCCATCCTGCTCTAGCTCTGTCCTACTCCAATGATTATACCATAGAATCATAGACTGGCTTGGGTGGGAAGGGACCTTCAAAGGTCATCTCATCCAACCCCCCTGCAGGGAGCAGGGACATCTGCAGCTAGAGCAGGTTGCTCAGAGCCCCGGCCAACCTCACCTGCAATGTCTCCAGGGATGGGGGATCTACCACCTTCCTGAGCATCCTGGGCCAGTGTCTCAACACAGGTCTGTTAAATGGTTGCTGATGGGCCTCATTGAGGGGTTAAACCACCCCAGTGGCTGAGCTGTTGCTTGAGTATTGTTCCATTTGCAAGAAATTCTTTTCTTGGGGTGAAGACCGGCCTGGAGAACCCTTCCTCTGAGCGAGTAAATCCACAAATCATTCCTGTAACCATCTACCTGCATGAGCTGTGTAACAGGTCCCTCAAAGCATTCCGGTCCCTCCACTTCTTTATTGCTTCTCCTCCATATGTTTTTCCTTTCCTGGATGGGGCAGCTGGGATTTCAGAAGAGCTTTTCTTGTTGCTTGTGGAAGTGACAAGGGAAGGATGGAGTTGTTCTTTCTTCCCCTCCTTCGAGAAAATATCCTTGCCCTGCTTTCTTCTCTACCTGGGATATGGGGCAAAGAGTCTTCTCCTCCTAGCTGGGCTGGAGTATGTACAGATGCAGAAGTCCCCATGATAAGAGTGGGGCTCGGTGTTGTGCAGAGATTGGAAGAGTTGGGACTGCACCAGGATCAAACCCCAGCAAAGTGGGCTTGCTCATCATGGAGAGGAGGAGGCTCTGAGGAGACCTTCTTGTGGCCTTCCAGTATCTGAAGGGGGCCTACAAGAAAGCTGAGGAGGGACTTTTTACAAGGGCTTATAGTGACAGGATGAGGGGTGATGGCTTCAAACTGGAAGAGGGGAGATTTAGATTGGAAATTAGGAAGAAGTTCTTCACTCTGAGGGTGGTGAGACACTGACACAGGTTGCCCAGGGCAGCTGTGGATGCTCCATCCCTGGAGGTGTTGCGGACCAGGTTGGATGGGGCCTTGAGCAACCTGGTCTAGTGGGAGGTGTCCCTGCCATGGCAGGGGGGTTGGAACGAGATGATCTTTGAGGTCCCTTCCAACCCAAACCAGTCTGTGGTTCTATGAAACAATGAGTTGTGTGTAGACATCCTCAGAGCTGTCAGGAGAAGTATGTTTTAAAGCCGCTCTCTGAGCGTTTGCATTCTCCCATAAACATTTTATATGCAGGCAATTTCAATATGCAAAGCAACCAAGTCTCTTTTGAACACAGTCGCTCTCTGGTTTGACAAATGGAGTTTGTTCTGCCCCAGTGCAAAAAAAGCCTCGTCGTTATTTCAGCCACCCATGAAAACCCAAAGTATTGATTTTGAAATGTGTAATTGATTGTAACAATAAATCACTGGGCAGTATATGTGCAAAATGGATTTTTCTACTGCAGTAATTAATTTGAGATGTGCTCTAACATATATATGCAAGGACTTAAGCAACTCAATAATGGTAATGAATTGTGTTTGGTCAGAAACTACCTGCTGGGATGTGGTTGGCTTCTCTCTTTTTCTGAAGATCCATGGTATGGTGCTGCAAGAGATAGTATAGATAGAACTGTGAAACTCTGAGGTCTTGCTCCAGAAGAAGCCCTTAAAACCCTGAATACCTTCTGTCATCGTGACTACAAGCACTCAAAGGATTGAAGAGGTGGAAAGAACAGCTGGGGTCCAGCCTGCTTTAGCAGAGAAGATCGTGATGTCCAATATCAGCTCTCTTACCAGTCTAGCCCAGTAAATGCGGTGGTTTTTCCTGGACAAATTGATAGGAACTGTAATAAAGACCAGAATGAAGAGACGTATGGATGGACATGCTACGATGAGGATGGATCAATAGAGCTTTTGTGGAGGGAAGTCCTGCTTCACAGGCCTATTAAAGTCCTTTGAAGGAATCACTGAGCACATGGGCAAGGCGATCCGGTTGATAGCTTGGGTTTCCTAAAGCCTTTTGATAAAATCCTTCACAAAAGGCTCCTGAAGAAACGCAGTTGCTGCAGAATAGGGAAAAAGATCTGTGATAAGCAAGTGGTGCGGTAGAGGACAAAGGATGGAGAGAAACATTGGCTTGGCTTGGCTGAGGAGCGCTGGTGGTGGAGTCTGGTTGGAGTCCACGCTGGCTGGAGAGCGGGGCAACAAGCGTTAGCAATTTAGCGTAGCAAAAGCAAAAGCTGATTACTCAAAATCCTGACAACAGTGAGCGACCAGGAGATAAAAGAGCCAATGAAATTCCATGTGGTTTATAAAGGGATGCAGAGAAAACATGTAGTACCTGCTGCTCAGGAAGCAGCTCTTGGTGTTTCAAAGTCTGGAGGCCCCGTGGTCTGTGGTGTTAAAAGCACTGCGAGGGTTGGGCTTTGTTGGAAAACTTAACAGGGTTGAAAAGAAAATGATCGCTGTAGAGCTTCACAAACCTCCACCAAACACGGCATGGAAGGAAAAAGGTACTAGAGAAGGTACAGGAATGGCCAAGTGCATGGACCGGGTTCTGTGTCCCAGTGACAAAGTTCCTTCAGACCTTTCTCCACGGGGAGAGGTCGCCGAGATGGGTGTCTGGCCATGTAGGAATGTGTCAGGAGCCATCAGCAAAGGGCTTTTTAAGTTTGGGTTATGAGGCTGGGATAAGATCACAGAATCATAGACTGGTTTGGGTTGGAAGGGACCTCAAAGATCATCTACTTCCAACGCCCCTGCTGTTGCAGGGACACCTTCACTAGACCAAGTTGCTCAAAGCCTCACCTAACCTGGCCTTGAACACCTCCAGGGGCATCCACAACCTCTCTGGGCAGCCTGGGCCAGTGTCTCACCACGCAAAGAACTTCTTTGCTATATCTAGTCTAAATCTACCCTCTTTCAATGTAAAGCCATTGCCTCATGTCCTATCACTACAAACCCTTGTAAAAAGTCCAGTCCCAGCTTTCTTGTAGGTCCCCTCTAAATACTTCAGGCCTTTCAAGGCCACAAGAAGGTCTCCCTGGAGCCTCCTCCAGGGCAAACAACCCCAACTCTCTCAGCCTGTCCTCACAGCAGAGGTGCTCCAGCCCCCTGATCATCTTTGTGGCCTCCTCTGGACCCTCTCGCAGGTCCTCATACAATTGAGCGAGCAGCATTTATTAAAAAACAAGTGTTTGGTTTTGGTTAATTGCTTTGCTGCTGATTCCGGCCCAAAATTCCTGGAAAGGGAGAAAATTTACTCTATAAATCCATGGTCTACGTGGCCATCCACGGCGAGAACCTCCAGTGTGGGTCTTTCTAAATTTAATTTGATGTTCTTCTCCAAATAATAACCTCTCCCCTTTCCTCATCCATTTCACGTGCTTCATTTACGTCCTTCCTTTGCCAAGAAACGAATACAAAAATCAACAATAATATCTTTTCTTTTTCCAGAGCATCAAAGTTAGCTGGTTGCCTCCACCGCCGGGTACTCAAAATGGATTTATTACGGGCTATAAAATCCGACATCGAAAGACTACCCGCAGGGGTGAGATTGAAACGCTGGAGCCAAACAACCTCTGGTACTTGTTCACAGGTCAGTGTTCACACGATACAGCCTCGCAAGGTTTTGATGAATTAAATGCTTTGGGAATAAAATATACTTTCCCTTCAAGGGAACATTGATTTCTTTGCTGCCAGGTAGCATTTATTGCATCGTACAAAGACAGTCTTTATGGTGTTGGGGTTGGTTGGGGGTTTTTTTAAGCCAATTTTTTCCTTAATGCTTTTATTATATGTTTGTCTCCTGGATTTTATCATTAACGAATTGGAAGCTGAATTCCGCGGCCCCGGTGTCTTAAGCTTTGGTTGGTTTTTAGAGCACTCAGTCAACGTCAGTTTTCTCATGGGTGTAAAAATAGCCATTTTTTTCCTTCCTACGAGGAAGACCATAAATATTGAAGTCTCAGCTTGGTCACAGCTAACCTGGGCTCTTGACCAAAGTCCCCACCGGGACCTCTTGTGAAGGCTACATAAGTAAAAGCCGCACAACAAACACCTACTTTTTGGGGGGTGATGGGGTGTTAAGTGTGTTTGACAAGCTGGAAATGATCCGTTTTCTGGCAGATAAAGTAGAAATAATGATGGGGCAGAGATGATCCAGAGGCTGGAGCACTTCCCCTGTGAGGCCAGGCTGAGAGAGCTGGGGTTGTTCAGTCTGGAGAAGAGAAGGCTCCAGCGAGAACTTTTTGTGGCCCTTCAGGACTTCAAGGGGGCCTAGAAGAACTGGGGACAGACTTTTGAGCAGGGCCTGTTGTGACAGGACAAGGGGTGATGGTTTGAAACTAAAAGAGGGAGATTTAGACTAGAGAGAAGGAAGAGATTTTTTACACTAAGGGTGGTGAGAGCCTGGCCCAGGTTGCCCAGAGAGGTGGTGGCTGCCCCATCCCTGGCACCATTGCAGGTGAGGTTGGCCGGGGCTCTGAGCAACCTGCTCTAGTTGCAGATGTCCCTGCTCCCTGCAGGGGGGTTGGAGTAGAAGACCTTTAAAGGTCCCTTCCCACCCAAACCAGTGTGTGATTCTATGAAAGCTGCTCAGATCCTTGAGTTGCTGCTGCTCTGGTTGCTTAGAGAAGAACACACAGCGATGCAATCCAAGTCCCAGAGCCAAGACACGTACCTCCATAGCTCCACCACCACCATCCCTGCATGTCCCATCCCTTCAAATCGCACCCTCGGCGAGGGGGAAAGGCTGCGGGAGATGAAAGCTGCTGGCTGCCACGTGGAAGCAGGGCAGATTAATCTTTATTGCTCTGGATCCACACGTCCGGAGCAAACTCTTTCTGTCACATGAATTATTCTGGGCTTGAAGAGCTGTGGGAGTCCTGGTGGGACTATGGGCTGCAGGCAGCCCCAAGCCTCCCGCTTGCTGATGCCTCCACGCAGCCCGAAGTGAAGCGCTTTGTTTCATCAAGCCTGGGAATAGGTGGTTTAGAAAGCAATTAAGAAAACTACCCGGGCCTCGTTATTCCTTTCCACATGGATATCCTGTGGTTGCTGGAGACCGAGCTCCGCCGCTCTTCTAAAAGGACATTTTAAATATTAACAGGCAGGCACTTCAGATCTGTGCTGCAATCCTGTTTGGTAGGCAGGTGCTTTACGGGGTAATAAGAACATCTGCAAGAGCAGAGGAGTTTAGAGTTAGTTTTGAAATAGCCCCCATCCATTTTTGAGTAGGTTTCCACGTCAGCTAAACATTAAAGCACTCTTTTTAATCATGAGCCTCCAGAGGATGCCTGCAATTAAATGAAACATTTGTATTTTTTCCTTCTATTTTGTGGTCAGCGTGGCCTGAGCCAAAAAAAAAACCAAACAAACCCGTATCCCCGCCTCAGGGACTTGGAAGTCTCGTGGCACAGTCGGGGACGCTGCAGTAATTTTTTTTCTGATGGCTTTAGCCACCGAGGAGAACGTCTCCTTCTGAATTTGGGCTTGTTTCATAATCTTGGTGAGACTTGATATTTTCTGCCTGACCTGTGTGCTCCGAAGTTCATCGGGAGCAGCAGGAGGGAAAAGGCTTTTCAGCTGCTAACCCAGTTCCTAGCCTGCAGATTTTACGTGCAAGGAGCATGAACCTGAGGTCATGTTAAACACGAGCTGGATTTCCATGTGCAGTTCATGGCTTAGTTATTTTATGCAACTCCTTGTTTTTCTACTCACTGGACTCGCGTTAGTTTTGCATGTAGGAGCGCAACCGATGGGAACTAGGGCCCAAACTAGTCCTGTGCTGGTGCAGGCCTCGGTCAATTTTTGAAGCCGCTTTTGGTCAAAGAAACCTCTTTTCCCCGTGGATGGCAATCTCCCACCAGGGTTGTTCTGCTCAGGTGTTGCTCAGAGGGTGCTGCGCATCCATCCCACATGGATGGATGTGAGACAGAACCCCAGGGCTGCTGTGTGCTGGGGGAACCTGCCTCACTGAACCACAGAATCCCAGCGTGGTGGGGCTTGGAAGGGACCTCTGGAGATCATCTCATCCAACCCCCCTGCTCCAGCAGGTCACCCAGAGCAGGGGGCCCAGGATCATGTCCAGGCATCTTTGGAATCTCTGCAGAGAAGGAGACTCCACAACCTCTCTGGGCAGCCTTGGCCAGGCTCCGACAACCTCACACCAAACAAGTTTCTCCTCCTGTTCACATGGAACCTCCTGGGTTCCAGTTGGTGCCCGTTGCCCCTTGTCCTGTCACTGGGCACCACTGACAAGAGTCTGGCCCCATCCTCTTGCCC
>VZZY01021849.1:128935-160270 GCA_013400335.1 Eurystomus gularis
ACTGGACCCAGTACTCCAGCTGTGGCCTCATGGGGCAGCGTAGAGGGGGAGGAGACTCTCCCTTGATCTGCTGGCCACACTCTTATTCATGCACCCCAGGAGACCATTGGCCTTCTTGGCCACGAGGGCCCATTACTGGCTCATGGTGAACTTGTTGTCCACCAGGGCTCCCAGGTCCTTCTCTGCAGAGCTGCTTCCCAGCAGGTCACCCCTCCCTTGTGCTGATGCAGGGGGTTGTTCCTCCCCAGGGGCAGGACCCTCCACCTGCCCTTGTTGACCTTCATGAGGTTCCTCTATTCATAGGGTTTCTGTAGACTTCTATATAGTTCCTTACATGAAGCAAATCCAATGAACTGTTAATAGAGGTTGCATTTTGGGCAAGTTCTGGTATTATCTTTAATTCCTTTTCATCACCCTCTTCTTTCTGTATGATTTTTATTTGCCTTTTTTTAATTAAACAGGACTTGAGAAAGGAAGCCAGTACAGTTTCCAGGTGGCTGCCATGACAGTGAACGGGACAGGACCCCCCTCGGACTGGTACACGGCGGAAACACCCGAAAACGATCTCGACGGTAAATGCACCTCCTTTAAAAGCTGTTGTCTCCTCAAACCTTCTAGCTGAGGGTCGTCACTGCAGTTGTCCCCCAGGCCGAGGTCAGGGTGAGACACCCAGGGTCTAAACACCTACCATGGACCATCTTGGGTCCCACCTTGGGTTTGTGTTTCTCTGGTGTCACCGGGACCAAGGAGGCAGGAATGTTTATTAAAATAATTCTGTCGCAGAACGTAGCTGAGCCTCGTGGCCGTTTGCAGTGAAACGGCGAAGTGAAACCGTAACGTCGTAAGCGATGAACGTAATTGTCACGGAGACAATGGAGACGATGCCAACAATCCCAACGGTTCACTGAGCAAATATTCAAATAGGTCAAATCCCGTTTCCCAGCCTTTATTTGCAGATGTTGGAAATGCAGGTTGGCACCGAAGCTGAATAATTAGTGCAAGATGACGGGATGCAGATACCTGCGTGTAGAAGTCGGTGCAGATGCTGGCACAAAAGGGAAGGAAAAAGCAGTGAAATGAAAGGCTTGGATAAAATGACTGGAATATTTGAAGTATTAAAGGAATAAAAGCAGAGTAATGAAAAAGTCTACCTAAAAAAAAAAAATTAAATAGACTGCAAATCAAATGGAACAAAGAGTCTTGACAGATGGAAGTCACGGCAAAGCTACAGACAATCTAGAAGCGGCGAATATGTAGTAGAAAGGAGATGAATAGAAAATAAAAGGAAAATTGCTATGATTTGTAAAACAAAGTAAGTCACCTAAACAGGATCAAAGGCAAACTGGATGAAAGAATAAATAGATAATCAGTTTAAGTGCGCCATAGTACTTGATGTTGGCTTGCTTTCGACTGGCTGGATTTCCTTATGAGCTCCAAAACAGTCCTGGGTCCAGCTCCGGAGGCCTCAGTGCAGGAGAGACATGGACCTGTTGGCCAGAGGTGGCCACAGCAATGATGCGAGGGCTGGAACCCTCTGAGAGACTTGGGGTTGTTCAGCCTGGAGAAGAGAAGGCTCCAGGGAGACCTTCTTGTGGCTTTTCAGGACTTCAGGGGGGCCAAGAAGAAAGATGGGGAGAGACTTTTCAGCAGGGCCTGTGGGACAGGACAAGGGGGGATGGTTTGAAACTAAAAGAGGGAGATTTAGACTAGAGAGAAGGAAGGAATTGTTGATCCTGAGGGTGGTGAGAGCCTGGCCCAGGTTGCCCAGAGAGGTGGTCGCTGCCCCATCCCTGGAAGGATTCCAGGTGAGGTTGGCCGGGGCTCTGAGCAACCTGCTCTAGTTGCAGATGCCCCTGCTCAGGGCATGGGGGTTGGACTAGCTGACCTTGAAAGGTCCCTTCCCACCCAAACCATTCTACCATGCTATGTAGTTGAGCGGTAAACAGACGAGTTTTCACTGGCGAGAGTGAAATTCCCAAAGAAAACCCCAGTGCATTTGAGCACGGTGGGTTCGCTTTGCGTTTCGATTCCTTTGTGGGTTTTGTGCCCAAGTCGACGTGTGCATGGCGAGACGTGAACCGAGGAATGACAGAAGCCACGTGGGTGCACAGGAATGAAGTGAAGGCAAGCCATTTTGTCCATGTGTTGCATTGACGGGCGTTTGCCTTGGGGGCAGCGCCGGATGGTCCTCGTGAAGCAGCAGCACCAAGTCATGTACAAGATACAAACGTTCTGCTGAACCCTGAGGAGAAATCTGCTCATTACTGTGCTTGGGCAGGGTCCTGCAAGTGTCACCTAACCAGGGAAGGGCTGGAGCTCGTAGCTCCTACAGCTAATGCGGGTTCTCTTGCTTTCCCTGGAAGCCTGGTTGACGTCAGGAACATGAAGACAAACAGTATCACGGGGAACAGCGTCAACTCTCAAGGGATATTCATTTTAATTAGCATCTTTTTTTTTCTTGGAAAGTGATTAGCAAGCCAAACATAGCCGCTTCTTCAAGGTTCCCTAGAAAGCTCACGTGCCTTCACAGACAGCTGGGAAGGCTTTAAATATTTATTTTAAGGCTCAGATTTTCTGCTTTCAAAAAAAAAAACCCGAAACCCCAACCCAATAAATAGAACGTGGTGCTTCCCCCAAAGGGTCTGTTTTAAATAGCACGAGCAGGGATGCAGGAGAATCTCCGGTCAACGTAGCAAAGGGTTCCTCCAGGAAAATGGGTTTGGGATGCTTGGTTTGTGATGATGGTGTGGAGCAGGCAGAAGCTGCTGCTCATATTAATTGTGGGACAGTTTAGCTTCAGCTCTGCATTAGTGCTCTACGAGCGCGACAAACCATCATCCTCTATTTTATATGGAAAAATGAGTGGGGAAATAAGGGAACGAAATGGGATTGAGGAAGAAGTACCCTGGTTTTGTTAAATATCTGTCTTCGAATGTCTAAGAAAATGGCTCAAGTGACCCGTATGTGAAGCGTTTCTCAAGCTTGACAGTAGAATTGGGGACCTTTAAGTAGCACTAAGTGCAGTATTATTCCTTGGGTGGAAGACCTGGGTGCTCAAGCCGTCATGGAGGAACACAGTGAAGGACTCAGAGGCATGTGTGAGAATCCCAGGAGGAGATGTCACACCAGGCAGTGGCACGGAACTTCAGCCTCTGTTTCCTGGGAATCAAATTGTCCATAAGGGAAGAGGGTAAGAAATGCAGCACCAAGAAATCTGGTTTGATGGGCACATCTCCTGAGGAGCTCTCCTCCTGCATGCCAGGTGCTGGTCCATGGGGGTGGCTGACATCCACAGCTTGTGTTTCTGGGCGCAGCATTTGTCCTCTAAACATGTCCTTGGAACACATCCTCTGAACATGAGGAGAAACTTCTTTGGTGTGAGGGTGTCGGAGCCTGGCCCAGGCTGCCCAGAGAGGTTGTGGAGTCTCCTTCTCTGGAGAGATTCCAAAGGCACCTGGATGTGATCTTGGGCCCCCTGCTCTGGGTGACCTGCTGGAGCAGGGGGGTTGGATGAGATGATCTCCAGAGGTCCCTTCCAACCCCCACCATGCTGGGATTCTGTGAAGTCCTATGGAAACGTTCTTCATTGCCAAAAGAACCCACAAATACTTTGTTTGGGGTGGGGGGGAAGAGTTGATTCTGACATTTCACTTTATACTTCGGGTTGTGAGATACATGACACAAATCATAAAATTTGGAGCTGTTTCTGGATAAGGTAAGTATTTTTTCTTCCTCATGAAAAGATAAAATAAAAAATAGAACGAGGTGGAAGTTAAAAAACAAAGAAAAACTCCAGAGCCAGCTCTGTTTCTGAAACTTTAATGTGCAAAAAATCGTTCAAAAATAGTTTTCACCTCAGCGTCACCTTAGAAACTTCATTCCCAGGAAGGGCACGGGAAGTTAACCTACTTTTTGAAGCAAGAAGTGGTGCTTGAGCCTTGAACCGCCCGAGTCGCGCCTTTGAATCGCTTGAAATAAAGACACTGAAACATTTGAATAAAGCAATTTTAACCCAAAGGGGTGTCTGTGATTGAAATCCCCGCCTCCTGCCAGGTGCCAAGATAGTTCTTGGGGTGCTCTGCTCACCGTGGCTGCCCGAGAATTTGCAGCTTTTCGGGATTTTGAGGAATCGCGGCGTTGCTCCGTTACCCGGCGTCTCATTTCAAGGCATGAAATGGTTCTTTTTTAGACCCGCCGTTGGTTTTCCAAGCAGCGCCGTCGAGGAATCGCTTCGGCAGCGGTTTGGGAGTGGAGCAGGGGGGGTAAAAAGGAGATGGAAGGTGACTTATGGTGGCACTGCTGGGGCAATCTGTTTCTTCTCTTTGTGAGCAGCGACTTTTCAGGGCGTTTCCTTCAGCCTTTAAAGGAGATCTGTGCTTTGCACGCGTGAGGAGTTGAGTGCCAAGGACTTCTCGAGTTGCTGCGTGTTGCCGAGCGGTCACGTACGGATCAGACTTCCCCGAAGGTCACAACAGGTTTTTGTGGTGCCTTCGCCCGAAAGTGCTCAAAAAAATATATATACCGAGGTCGCACGGGCCGTGCTGGTTCATTGAAAAACATTCATTCCTCTTTTTTATCACTTTTTCCAAGGTTTACAGTGGGAATGCTTCACAACCGCGAGGTGTCTTTTGTTGGAGTTTACATCATTTTCTGTGATCGCTGGGGGTTTGGTGGTTGGTTTTTTTTCCTCCCCTGTCCTTGTTGCGTTCCCTTTTCATCTATTATATTGCAAGCCTTTTTATGGGGGGGGAAATAGTAACTTGTCTCTTTCTGCTCTCAAAAAGACAAGCTACTGTGCGGCTCCTTTGAAGAGACTTGTGATATGGTAGTTGGCGGGTAAACTCAAACAAAAGGCACGTACTCCTCTAACCCTTAGGGTAAAATGCCGCCTACAGAAGGCAAATAGGCTCCAAGTGATTAAGTACTACTTGAAGTAATGAGTTTTTCCAGGGAGTGCCTGTAAATAAAATAGCTTGTTCTCTTCTTTTCTCTCTGAAATGTCGGCGTGGTAGTTGAAGCAGCTTCAGAGCAAGAGGTGCATGGCCAAGAGTTACAATTCACTGCTTTGGGGAAGAGCTCATTGCCAGGAGATACTAGAATATCACTAAAAAAAGTGAATATTTTTGTTAAATAATCCACAAGCACAAAGACAACCCCTGCAACCAGCTGTCAGGATCCTGCTGAACTCATCACTAGGGCAGGGGATAGAAAATTGTCCTCCTGGAAATTCTTTTGCAAGTCATCATTTGTTTGCCTCCATCATTTTAAATCCCTCCCGTAGCCTGATGCTAAAGGTGGAAAGTAGTAGGAGGTACTGGTTAAAACTACTGTTTGAAACAGGATGAGGTATCTCGGCGCTCTTGGAAGGGAAGGATGTAGCTCAGAAATGCAATTGCATGGAAGCTCTGCATGTAACTCCGGGGCACCTGCTCGGGGCTTGTTGTGCGAGCGTTTTACTCTGCGCTCAAACCTTGAGTAGCATATTAATTTATACTTTTCTCTCTCTTGTTTCTTTTTATCCTGAATCCCAGAATCTCAGGTTCCGGACCAGCCGAGCTCTCTTCATGTGAGGCCCTTGACAACGAGCATCGTCATGAGCTGGACGCCGCCGCTGAACCCCAACATCGTGGTCCGCGGGTACATCATCGGCTACGGCGTCGGCAGCCCCTATGCCGAGACCGTGCGGGTGGACAGCAAGCAGCGTTACTACTCCATCGAAAACTTGGGTAAGTTCGTTGCTTCCACTCATTGCATGTCACGAAAAGAGGTTCCTCTGAGGCGATGCTGTTTCGGCAGGATTCTTTCCGAGCTTTCTGTGTTGCGTTCTTAGGCCGTTTCTGCGTTCCACTTGGCGTTGGGTTGGACCTTCGAAGCTCTGGACGCTCTCGGATATGTCACGTTTTCTTTGATTGACCGCTCTTTTTATTCAATAGGTCTTATTAAATCGTCCGCTGCTAACGCTGAACTCCCACTTGTGCAGAGAGCTGGACCGAAAAGACGTTTGTTCCTTGGGCTGGTCCCCCCCCATGTTTGAATTTAATGACAGTCGTGAAATTCCTGGTCGGTGTCTGTCAAAACGGTGCCGAGGGAGGTGGTGGTTAATTCATTATTCACGGCACAGCCTCTGTGACAGTTCATCGAAATTCTCAGCGTGGTACGTGGGGACCCAGATCCTTCCAGTGGTGACGGACCGTTCTCCTAGCACCAGGAGAACGGTTCCAAGTTGAAGGGAAGTCCAAAAGTTTAATGGTTTCTGTGTCAGTTGTTCTTCGGCGCTTTTGTTCCTGGTGGAAACGGTAAGTTTTCTTCTTGGTAGTCTGGGAACGACGAGATATTAGAGGAAGATTCATTAACCTGGTGCATTCGGGGTGCTCAGCCTGAGTAGTTCCCTCATTTCTGACCACAACTCTCAGATATGTGGGGACACTTTTCTTTGGAACTGGTATCTTACAGCACCGTGAAACCGCATCGTCCAACCTTCTCGCTGGTTCCTTGGGGAAGGCTGGAGAGAGGAATGAACTGGTTTTGCAGTTACTTCGTCTCCTCTGCCTCCAGATATAGAATTCACGATGGAGGTATTTGCAAGGAGCCGTGTATAAATACAAAAGCTCCCAAATATTCCGTGGGTTCAACAGGAAAAGGCTGTTTTGATAATGGTTTGTGCAACCACGGGGTTATTACGCAAAATGGAAAGAGGTCTGACTGGCGTACGGAAGAAATTTGGTGGACTGTGAACTTAGAAGGTGTTATTAATGAATGTATGTGTCTAATAACTAATGGTCTAAAAGGATTTGAAGTCCCCCAAGCCTATTTTAAGTTGCTTCCTGTCTTTAACGAGTTTTCAGTTGGGTCTTTCATCACTGTTGATCCAGAAGTACCGGAAAAGAAAATGATATGGCCAGAGCTATCTAAGCTAAAGCGCGTTGGCTTTGGCAGAAGCTGAGGAGGAGATGCCTCCACAGCTCAGTTTTATAGAGTTCTGAATAGTCAGCTCTCACTGAAAGCGTCCTGATCACCAACTGGAGGAACATCTTGGGGCTTGTGAAGCCTTAGTGGTGGTTTTCCTTCATCCTCCTCTGCAACCTGCTCTGGGTGAGCTGCTGGAGCAGGGGGCTTGGACGAGATGATCTCCAGAGGTCCCTGCCAACCCCCACCATGCTGGGATTCGGTGATTAAATGACCAGTGAATATATTTGCTCATAGGACCTCTGGTAGCCAGTACCAACAGGTGGAAGATACTCTAGGAGCAAGCTGCAGATACAAAAGCCTTCGCAAAGAGTAACCACACTTGGTGTTTGTGGAAAGCTGACGGTCTACTTCAGCTAGTAGAACGGTTTCTGTGCATCAAAAGGGTTCTTCTGTATTCTTGGCTCTGCCGACAGGGAGAAGTTTATAGAAAGTCCAGTGAGTCAGGGAGAATATTTCATTAATATACTTTGATTACAGAAGTAACACTCGGGCATCTAGAAAACATCAAGAAGCTGTTGAGTGTATCGAATATTTAGTTCTAAGCAATTTGGCCACTGAAATGAGGGTTGTGGGGTTTTTGCTGACCATCCTCCAACAGCCTGAGATTTCCTGGAAGTTATTAATTATTCTTTGCTGTACGTTTTTTGGTTTGACTGCAAATATTCCAAGCGTGAGCAGCGTTGATTTGTCGGTGTCCAGATGAAGCCGCGTGTGTCTGGCCTTGCACTTGGGTCACAAATCCCGGCATGCACGTCTTGAAGTCGACTTCTCTGAACGTTCACATGCCCCCCTTTGAAAATCAATTTCCATTAATAATTGCACTAATGAAATTCCGTCATTTCCATGCCCACAGAAAACGAACCCGAGAGGGATGTGACCAAGGGCCCAGAGAAAGCGTTTAAAAAATTCAAATAGTGGCCAACCCTTCCTGCGTTATTCACCCACCTTATTAGAACCCATTGCAAGGAAATTACCCAGAATGGTGAGAAAGAATTTTTTTTCCTAATAAATTCTGTGGAATGAGGGGAGAAAATATTTCCTGGCTGTTAGGTGGACTCATCCCACTCCGAAGCCTGTGCAGGAGGGGTGTGCGTGATCTTAAACGTGGTCCGCAGAAGCGACGGTGAAGTCTGGTACCTAAACAAAGGATGAACTTCAGTGAGTTTTTCTCTCCCCTCCAAAGACCTCATCCCTTTTGATCCTCGTGGCTTTCAGCGGTTGCTTCCTCTCGGCTCCCCAGCTCTCCTTTATCTCGTTAGACAGCGACTGTGGAGAGGTCACCCCGCTTCGCCTCCATCCTCTCTGTGATGTAGCGAGCTGAAAAACTGGGGGTTTTTGCAGCTTCCTGAGGTTCACTGCGGTTCTTTTTATTGTTCCTTTGTCTGCTATTGTGAAGCACGCTGCAAACCTCTGTATCGTTTAGATCCTGGAGCAGGAGATACTTTCCTTAAAGAGCAATTGGATTTGTTTGACATCAGCTGCCTTTAGAAATTGTGCCTGACTCTCACGTACACGCTCGGCTGCCCAAACCCAGTCATCTTGGTCCATGTCAGGTATTATTTTACTGCTGTGAGCTCATCTGCTTTTTTCTCCCCGTTGACCACGGTGGATGTCTGTAGCTGAAGCTTAGAATCATAGATTTGGATGAGGTTGGAAGGGTCCTTAAAGATCATCTAGTTCCAACCATCCAAACTTCTAGAATCATAGAACGCATAGGGTTGGAAGGGACCTTCCAGGGCCGCGTAGTCCACCTCCCCTGCAGTCAGCGGGGACATCTCTAACTAGATCAGGTTGCTCAGAGCCCCATCAAGCCTGGCCTTGAACATCTCCAGGGATGGGGCCTCCACCACCTCTCCAGGCGACCTGTTTCAGTGTTCGCCATCCTCATAGCGAAGAACTTAGCCATGGTGTGCGTTGTTATGCGTCAGGATTCACCATTCTAGAGGTGATTATGCAATTCCAGACATCTTTCCACCTGCAATCTTCCCGTAATAGTTGACCAAAAATGCTTTGCATTTGAGGTCCTTAATTAATTACTTCCTTCAAGCCAAATCTTTTAATGAGTGAAGCAGCCTGTACCTGAGCTGTTACAGCCCTCGTCTGAGTAGTGCACTTCAGCTGCTGAATAAATCACTTCAAAACCATCAAGTACTCAAGTCTTTCGTAGTAGCGATGGAGAACTTGTGTTCTGTGCGATGATCATCTTGAATACAACGATGCAGAGGTAACACTTGCACTCCCGATGGAATTAAATGGAGTGATTTTCTCATGACTGAGCGGTCACATTGCCTTGGAGACGCTCTCCGCAGGAGCAGAAGAATATAAAAATATCCAGAGGCTTCAGCTTTGTCAGTGAAGGATTTGTTGTATTTTCTTTCTGCGGCGTATGGAAGATATTTGATGTCAGTCTCATAAATTTCGGGAGCAAGCATCCCCTGCTCTCATTCAACCTTTGCTGGGGCAGAGAAATCGGTGCTTGACTGACTCTCAAATGAATAATTCTATCAAGGAGACCCACTTCCAGGGAGCCGCTTCATTTTCTTTTTTTTTCTTTTTTCCCCCCACTATTTTCTAATTCTTTGCTTGTGATGACAAGTGGCAAGGTTATTGGCTGATTAGGGGTGGTTTTAACAATGTTGGAAAGTTCACAGGTGCCAGTTCTGATCTTTTACGCGTGAGAAGTGACGAACAGAATAATTCTGATGATAGGGTGTTTGCACCACGGGAGAGAGATGCTGGTTTGGACACCTCAGACTTGGTTTAAAGTTGGTTAGAGAAGGTGATTCCTCTGGCATCCATAATAATACTTAGAATCATGGAATGTGCTAGGCTGAAAGGGACCTTTAGAGGTCATCTGGTCCAACCTCTCTACTCAAGTAAGGACACCTCTACCTAGGTCAGGTTGCTCAGAGCCCCATCAAGCCCGACCTTGGACTACTTCCATCTGTAGAAGGCCCTAAGTCTTTCCATCAGAAAATATGTATGAAAAATGACTATTTTACAGCTATTCGAGCCATTTAAAAACACAATACGATGGGGAAGCCGCACCAAATTCCAGCGTCTTCCAGGAATGTGGACTTTGTTCTTCCCAGCCCTCCTTCCCCACTTCTGTACAGAACAGAAGAACGAGGCATCATTTTTGAAAGAGTTTCCGAGTACGGTCGCCTTTATGCGACCGAAGAAGCAGCTCCGTTCATCTCAAGTGTGTTGGAACGCACGTGCACCCTCTTGAAAGACTTTTGGTTGGGAAACCGGAGTGCTCATCTTGAGGTATTGTTTTTATCTCTCTTTTTCACTTGAACCTTTGATCCTCCTGGCCCAGCAACGAAAGCCAAGCGCGTGATAGGCAGCAGAACCTAGCAAAGAGGTCTCAAAGTTACTCCATCCTGAAGCAACGCGTGGCTGAAAAGTTAAGCTCCAAAGGGAAGAATCTAATGGATGGGAGCGATTTCTGCTTAATGAGTAGTTTGGAGAATTAGAGCTGCTGTAGGAACGCTAAGAAGGTGTTAAGCAGTCACACCAGTAAGTCATGGTATAATGCTGGAAGTGGTTGCGTGGTCTCCTCTGGTCTATATTGACCAGTTCAAGGGTCTCTCTGTGTGTGTATACATATATATATATATATAAGTCTATAGACATATGTATAGATAGATATGGGTATATACATTTAGAGATTAACAGCCTAGAGATTAACAGCCAAGGTGGCCTTGTCTTCTTCACTTCTCTTGACCCGAGAATTATTGTCTGGGTGATGCGGCGGCATTTTGGATGGCGCAGATATTAAACTTTACAGATCCCCGCGTTATTCGGGGAATAACACTTAAAATCCCCAACGATTGCAGGTGACAAGAAACAAAAGATAAAGCTTGTAGAGCTGAATGCTTATTTTAAACGAATCTACTGGGAAGAATACGAAGGGTTCCAGACAATTCACCTTCCTCTTAACCATGGATTAGCTTCAATTTGACCCTTATGCGTAGATGAGGCAAAAAAAAAAGAATATGTGTTTTGCTTTATTGTAAAGGGAGAGAAAGAAGGTTCTTCATTTTCTCTAATCTTTGCGGATGACAGTTGTGGATTATAACAAAGACATGAAAGGGAAAGAGAAAAGCTTTTTTTTTTAATGTAGGTTGGGCTTGTTTTCTTGCCTTTGTGTTTCTACTACAAAATGGAGCAGCGCAAATCAAACAAAAATATGTTCCATTTTCTGCATCTCACCGTTTCTCTCGCAGATCGCATTAAAGCACAACACTTACAAGTAAAGGCACTGGGAGACTCCAGGGACTCTTCATTTGCTTCCTTGCCTTTGAAGAGCGTCATTTAAAGAAGGCTGCCATTTCCGCAATGACTTCACACAACAATCCTCTTCCATTTCTCCTGGACGTTGCGTTCTTCCCGAGTACGGAGAGATCGCTCCCAAGCCACGGGTCGGTTTGGGATCCCTGCATTATTTGCAGGATGAGCAGATCTTGTGTAACTCCCCTGGAATATTTTGTTCTTATATTCATTCATTGTGGTAGGCCAAGACGAAATGGCCTCAAGTTACACCAGGGGAGGCTGAGGTTGGACATGAGGAGAAATGTCTTCAGGGCAAGGGTTGTGAAGGGCTGTGCCAGGCTGGGCAGGGCAGTGGTGGAGTCCCCATCCCTGGAGGGGTTTCCAAGCTGTGGAGATGTGGTGCTGAGGGCCAGGGGTTAGTGGTGCCCTGGCAGCGCTGGGGTAACGGTTGGACTTGATGATCTTAAAGGTCTTTTCCAACCAAAACCATTCTATGATCAACCGAAAAAAAAAGAGTAGCTTTGTTGCAAGGCTTGGTTTTCAGGGAAGAGGGTTGATACAACACTCTGGGTTGCCTTCTGGAGTGTCTCTGCTCTCTCAGCCACGGCTGCCAAGGAGATCAGAACATCCAAGGGACCCAGGCTTAGAGATGCACCTTCGCTTGCATGAAAGACTCAAAGGAAGCCACAATCTCACTTCACGGTGCAGCTTACATTGTTATTTTTGCCGTACAAGCCTGAAGAAACCTTGTGCACGCAGGCGTTAACCCTCCCGGCACGTTAATGGCCTTTCCTCCAGCGTCGGGCAGCATCTCGAGTCGCGGCTCTTCATTTTTTATTCATTTTGTCCATATGTCTTACACTTCATTTTCTGCTCCGCTCCTTCAGTTCCCCCCCCCTGCCCCGCGTTCGGCTGCGTTGGGAACATCAATAACAAACGTCTGCGATCCGCGGCGGGATTTTTGTTGGTGGTCGGGCGTCCCTGCCGCCGCGGCGTGCACCGAGCTTGCGAGGCACCGCGGGAGTTGTAAAGGTTCACGTCTCCGCAGGAGGCGAGACCCGCTTCGAAGCGCGTTCGAATTACGGGCTTGAAAAAACAGAGTTTTGATTGTTCTGATGCGCGCAGGAGAGGGCTCAGCAGAGAGACCGGCGAGCGGGCGGAAGGTATGATGAGATGTCGTCTTGAAAACAATGGGAAATATGGATTTGCTCTTCATCTCCTACATCAAAAGAAAAGCACTTAACAGATTCTCTTTGTTAATTCTCTTTGCTCTGTTAAACACCTTCCCTTGTGTTTTGGAAGTTAAACGTCTCCAGGATGAGCCTGAGTACCTATAAATATAACGGATAAAGGGGGAGATCGTTGTCATCCAGCTGCGGAGACATGTTTGGATGCCATGACCTTCACTGGTTCACTGCTGGGTCGTGTCATAGAATCATAGAAGGGTTTGGGTTGGAAGGGACCGTTAAAGGTCATCTAGTCCAACCCCTATTGTGTCCTCCTGGTGCACTTGCCCAAAGACACCATGGCTTCAGGTAGGTCTACGTTGACTTAGAATCACAGAATGGTTTGAATTAGAGGGGACCTTCAAGATCATCTATGCAAACCCCAACACAAGAAAGACATGACCTGTTGGAGCGAGTCTAGAGGAGGCTACTAAGATGATCCAAGGGCTGGAACCCCTCTGCTGTAAGGACAGGCTGAGAGAGTTGACATTGTTCAGACTGGAGAAGGCTCTAGGGAGACCTTCTTAGGCCTTTCCAGTATCTGAAGGGGGCCTAGAAGAAAGCTGAGGAGGGACTTTTTACAAGGGCTTGTATTAACAAGATGAGGGGTGGTGGCTTCAAACTGGAAGAGGAGAGATTTAGATTAGAAATCGGGAAGAAGTTCTTCACTCTGAGGGCGGTGAGACACTGGCACAGGTTGCCCTGGGAAGTTGTGGATGCTCCATCCCTGGAGGTGTTCAAGGCCAGGTTGGATGGGGCTTGGAGCAACCTGGTCTAGTGGAAGGTGTCCCTGCCCATGGCAGGAGAGTTGGAAGTAGATGATCTTTGAGGTCCCTTCCAACCCAAACCGTTCTATGATTCTAGAACTTTATTGCTATTTTATTGGCTACGTGGAGTCAGAAGAAATTCAGATGTTTCTAAGACAGTAACTCTGAGGGATATGATGGTATTGAGCAACAATTCCATGATGATCAGGAGATCCCTTCTTAGCCTGTACCAACCTGTAGAGCTTTCTCCAGATCCCTCATGTCAGGTAATAGTGAAAATGGGAAACGAGGATTTGAGAAGGAATTTTTATTTGAGAGAGAAGGGAGCTGAGCTGTTGCTCTCTTTCCAACGCCGTGGTTTAAGGCGAGGAGTTGGGTTGGAGTTCACATCTAGCTGTCGAGCACGTATTTTATATTTCTAGTTTAAGGAGAAAATTAAGTTATACACGAAAACTGCACATTTGTCAGAAGGCCCCACGTAGACATGCCACAATTTTACTGTCAGAAGAAGAAAATCACTGTGGTATCTTGAATGAGTTGATATTTATTGATTATTTTCTTTTTTAGAAACATCGGTCAGGAGAAGAAATTGGCTTTGGTTCATGCTGAAGTCTGAACCTTTTGTCCTTGTTATTTTATTTTTTTGGGAGCTGCAGAACACAGCTTTATTTCCAGAGCATGTTCCCCACCAGCACTGACATGGGGATTCTGGGTGGATGCTCTAATTAAAGCTGAATTCTTTGCTCAGCTTCTTCAAAGGCAAGGAGAGATTTCTTTTTCCAGCAAAAAAAAAAAAAGAGAAACAAACATATAATTCTCTCTTTCGCCTGCTCCAGAAGAGCAAATACAACTGGTAGCATCGTTCTGGGGTCGTGTTCCTCGCTGCGACGGATGGGAGTCGGTGGGGAAAAATTCAGAATTTATTGAATTTATGGTGATGCAAAAGCCCCCATTGCTTTGTTTCTTTGCGTTGGTCCTGCCAGGAGCACTAACGACCCTTCTGTTCCATTAACTGCCGGGCTTATTAGTAGGTTCTCACTAAAAAGCTTCCCTCGTTTGAACTCCCACTCCAGTTGGTGCTATTTTACCCAAAGGAGCACCCGAATAACCCCGTAAGGATTATTTCTCTCCAGCGGCCTTCAAGAAGCAACTACCACATGGTAAAACTCATGTTTTACCATCATGTTGGACGAAACCGAACTCAGATACTATGTTCAAACACGGAAGAAGGCAAATTGCCTTTTTTCTCTCGTAGAGATGAGGAGACTCGAGCAATTACTCATTGCTCCAGTTAGCAGCAGCTCAAATTAACTACCGGAATTTGTCATTTTTTTTTTAACAGAAGGCTGTAGATCGTGTCCTCAGCCCCAGCTCAGCTCATTCTTTTCAAACATAACCTTACACAACGGAGTTAGAAACAAGTCGTAGGTCGGTCTCTTTGGTTTCTAACATTTGATGGCCTCTACGTTGGCTACGTGGGCAGTTGGGATGAAGTGTGTGCTCTGTTGTCTCCTTTTTTTAAATATGCTGTGAATGTAGCACATCTTTTCCGTGGAGTTTATCAGTTTCTGGGAGTGTATTTTTCATGAGCAGATGAATAGTAAATCACCCATTTTGCTTAGTCACAGGATCCCTGCGTGGTGGGGGTTGGAAGGGACCTCTGGAGATCATCTGGTCCAGCCCCCCTGCTCCAGCAGGTCACCCAGAGCAGGGGGCCCAGGATCGTGTCCAGGTGGGTTTGGAATCTCTGCAGAGAAGGAGACTCCACAACCTCTCTGGGCAGCCTTGGCCAGGCTCCGACACCCTCACACCAAACAAGTTTCTCCTCCTGCTCACATGAAACCTTCTGGGTTCCAGTTGGTGCCCGTTGCCCCTTGTCCTGTCGCTGGGCACCACTGACAAGAGTCTGGCCCCATCCTCTTGCCCCCCATGGGCCCTTTAGCTCTTGATGAGCATTGCTCAGATCCCCTCTGAGGCTTCTCTTCTCCAGCTCAACAGCCCCAGGGCTCTCAGCCTTTCCTGGGCACAGAGATGCTCCAGGCCCCTCAGCATCTTCAGAACCTCTGCTGGATTCTCTGCAGTAGTTCCTTGTCTCTCGTGACCTGGGGAGCCCAGAACTGGACCCAGTATTCCGAGGTGGCCTCACTAGGGCAGAGTAGAGATGAAGAAGACCCTCCCTGACCTGCTGGTCACACTCAGTGCACATCTTCTTAATGCCCCCATCCATCGTTGGGAATTCCCAATGTATTTTGATTAGACCTGCCAGTTCCATGGAGTTTGGGAGGTTTGACAGCACTTTCTAGAATCAGGGTTCTTAAGCAATCTTTCACGTTTCCAAGCTCGGTGTTCAGGGTGACGTCCTCTTCTGACTAACGTCCCATTATTTAAAATCGAAGCCAAGTGAAGTCCAGCCCTTTGTGCTCTGGCCATCCTGAATACCAAGTAGCTGTTACATCTCCAAGTCCTGAAAGTTCATCTTTTGGTATTCTGCCCAAAGTCTACCCCAGCAGGAAGGTCTGTATTAACCCCGTCACTGCCAGATGTCTTTCCAAACTCCTAACCAGGCACAACGGCTGCGACGCGGGTAGAAAGAAGAGATGGAGCCCACCTAACCTGTGCGTATGAATTTCTTTTTTCTTCTCCAGAAGCTCCTGGATGTGACATCGGCCAAATAACGGCTTCGTGTCTCGATAAATAAATCTTCACGCAGAAGCCGGAGAGTTACAACGCTTAGTTAAATCAGAAATTAAAAAGCGGCGTGCTAACGTGTGGTGGAAATCATATGAAAATATCTACATCTTTGAATGCATTGAATAATTTCCTGGTGACTAATGATATTAGGGCGAGGAGCAAGTGAATTCATAACGGCTCCGTGCTTAGTGCGGGGAGTTATTAATGCACCGCTCCGTCTTCCAATTGAGCTCTTTCGCAATAGACGCCCGGAAGTCACCTGAATATTAAACAAATATGTCGCTGGTTTCTTCTGGAGGCAAAATTAAGCACCGAATACGTGGGTGGGAAGGATATTAATAACAATCTGCAGTAAGTATTTAAAGATTATTTACTCATTTCCAAGTCCCCGTACCAGTGTTAGTCACGCTGAGCTGCCTCGGCGTTGACGGCGATGAAAGATGGGATTCCACAGCAGGTCTTTTGCAATGTCAAGGTTAATAAATGTCTCCTCGCGTACAAACATTTGTTATTTTCTAGTCGAGAACGTTGAGAATGGAATTGTGTAATTAGAGAGGGAGGCCTTTTTTTGCTCGGCGTCTAGGAAGGTGCAGGAACTCTTCTGGGTTCCACCTAAGCAGCGGTGGAGAGGTGGACGCCTGCGGTTCACTGCTATGAATTTCAGGATCTAAAGGCAACACGGTGCTGGGGATCCTCAACCAGGTCTTCCCACATCACCTCTGGGACAGCAGTGTGTCCTCGCGAGGGGCTGGAGGACTCCCTGCCCTCTGGAGCTCAGCACCATGGGCCTGGCTCCTCTGGTGCCATCCTCTGATGGACATCAGCGTGGCACTGGAACCCAGCAGCATCCCTCTGCGTAGCAGCATGTCTGAGCTCCTTCTGCTCAGAGCGATGGCTCAGGACTTAGGGCTGATGCATAAAGTTGATTCCAGATTTTTTATGCAGGTGAAGCTGCAGCTGAGCACGAGGAAGACATGGACCTGTTGGAGTGGTGCCAGAGGAGGCCCCAGCAATGATGGGAAAGCCCTCTGCTGGGAGGCCAGGCTGGGAGAGTTGGGCTTGTGCAGCCTGGAGAGGAGAAGGCTCCAGAGAGACCTTCTTGGGGCCTTTCAGCACTTCAGGGGGGCCTAGAAGAATGATGGAGAGGGACTTTTTATCAGGTCTGTTATGACAGGACAAGGGGGGATGTTTTGAACTAAAAGAGGGAGATTTAGACTAGAGAGAAGGAAGAAATCTTTGACGCTGAGGGGGGTGAGACCCTGGCGCAGGTTGCCCAGAGAGGTGGTGGCTGCCCCATCCCTGGCACCATTGCAGGTGAGGTTGGCCGGGGCTCTGAGCAACCTGCTCTAGTTGCAGATGTCCCTGCTCCCTGCAGGGGGGTTGGAGTAGAAGACCTTGAAAGGTCCCTTCCCACCCAAACCATCCTATGATTTAAAGGGAGAACTTCAGCTCACTATTGATGAAGATACCACCAGGAGACTGAGATAAAGCCTTTGGAAGGGCAACTCGATGGTCGCCAGTTGTGCTCATGGCTTTGCGCAGGCATTGTTCTTAACTTTATTTTCTTTTTTTCTTGTTTTTCAGGAAAGCGCTTGTCCATTCCGCGTCCCGGAGTTGACTTTAACAGCGTGTGCTTTGTTCTGCCTCTTTTCTTTTCTCCTGCAGAGCCAAGTTCCCATTACGTGATCTCCTTAAAGGCCTTTAACAACGCAGGCGAAGGGGTCCCGCTGTACGAGAGCGCGACCACCAGGTCCATGACAGGTGAGTTGCAAACGCTGGTCCGTCGTCTGCTCCTCATCAGCGAACATCAGCCTGCCAAAGGCAAAACGTTTTGGTCGAGGCAGTGGGAGACAAGAGCAACCTCCAGGTCCCCGCTCGAAGAAATCACCTTCATTTTGTTACTTTATTGTAGCTACGCAGGTCGAATGAATCATTTCCCCTTTCCAGAAAGTGGCTGGCTGCGTTGAATGGGATGCTCACAAGCGCTTGCTCTTTGGTGTGGGGTGGCTTGGGAGAGAAGCATGACTCCCCAGCGGTGGAAATAGTTACAGCTCAGGGCAGAAGAGCGATGACGTGATTTTTATTCCCCTCCTTTTTAAAGCCATTGTAATGATGAGTTAGTTACAACCGCGCTGCCATCATGCCCATCTACAAGAGCGCGTAGAGGGGTCGCAGAAGGTGATGGAACACCCTGGTGAGGTTTTCCTGGTGAGATGAGGCTCACAGAAGGGATTACCCAGCGGGAACGGGGGAAGGTGCTTCTAGGAAGCTGTTCTTCACCGACGCGTTGTTGGGTCACTAGCAAAGTTCTAAAATCAGAATTATTCTCATCTACACAAGAAATATTTCTCCACCAATTCCTGTCTACTGCACTGTCTCCCAGACTATCTCGTGGGGTTTTTTTCTGCCGTCGCTGATGGGTGGGTGGGACTGACGAGGGGTTCAGACAGGATGGATGTTAAAGAAAGAGCATCTGTGTTTTTCCTCTGGAGTGACACCATCATTTGGTGAAGTTTTTTTTTCCTCGCGTTTCACCCGTGGCGTTCAGAGCTGCCTGGAAAGGGAGCTGTGTCACTGAGAGCAAACCCCATCACTGACGCTGGCCTGGGTGGACCACGAGGAATAAAGCCACCAAATGGCAACTGCTGTGGCTCTACAAGGAAAAAAAAACTGCTTTGATCCAGATGGGTTTGTGAAGTATTCCCATAAGAAATCTTGGAAAGTCAGAAGGAGAAAAAAATATATATATATTAATTATGCAATCAAGGGCAACCGTAACAAGCTACATTACATACAATAAGTATTAGGGAAGTTCTGGCTCAAAAATGTTAATCTGTCTTGTTCTGGAGTCTACAGAGGTTGTTCTTGCTGAGTGTGTGTCTTCTAAAATCTTTTTTTGCAATGAGTTTGCCTCAGGATCCCCACATACTGTCAAGGTTTTTTTGTTCCTTGTTGGTTCTGTTTCAAAATCACCCGGCTGGCCCGTGGGATTTGATTTTCTGTCTGTCCATAACCTCCCATAAATGAAACAAAGCCCAGGTGTGGAAAAGGTAATTCAGGCTTGGGCTCTGTTCCCCTCAACAAGGCCGATGATCGTCTGCCAACCGTCCACCTCGGTGCTTCCCTCTTATTGCTGAGAGACATCCATACCCCGAGCTTCCCACCACCTCCCAGAGGACGCAGCAGCTGAAAGGAGCTGGTGGGCTGGGTCGTTGGTGGAGGAACGTCTCCAAAAAGGTTTTTAGCAAAGCAGGAAAGCAGAGGAATTGTGTTTCCTGAGCAGCGGGTGAGCTGATACACCCTGGGCACCAAAGAAACCCCAAAACTATGTCTTTGTGTGTCCATTCAGCAGATTCAGGCCACGCTTGGGTGGCTACTTGTGTGGAGATGGTGTGCAGCATTATAGAACATAACTACAAATAAAGCAAGGACCTCTTTTCCGCTGAGAGATTGCTGTTTCCAAATGGCAGATGTCCACGCGTAGATAATAGCAAACGAAACTCAGGTGGAGAATGGAGGCAATATTTAGGGACCTATTTTCAGCCATCGGTGGATTATAGACTTTTCCTTCTTCCTCTGGTCAGTGGTGACGTGTTTCAGAAACGGAATTCTCTTGCTTGACCGGGTCTGACTATTTATTTTGCTGAACCCAGCCTCTCTTCATCATCTCCTCTGTGGCAGGACGTCTGTTTTCAGCATGGGAAAGAAAAAGATAAAGGAAATACAGTATTTGCTAAAATATCGACTCTGCCCCAGATGCATCAGCTTCCATCGTAAGGTTGTTAAAATAAAAAACCCGACAGAAGAAGGTGCTGCTCACCTTCCAGAGTTTGCAGCTGATTCTTTTGGAAAACTTCTCTTCAAGGAAATGTTCGTTTTCGACTTGAAGAAGCTCGGTTCACCAGGTTGGGCCAAAAAATGAGCATCAGGCGCCTGTTACTCCCCGTGTGGACCACGTGTTTGAGTTCTGGATCACTGCAACCACAAGGTTGCTTCATTACCTTCAACACTCATATTCCAGCTTCTTATGAAGCAGCTTTTGATGGACACAAGAAGCAGGTTGAACCTCACGGCTTACACATTTTAAACATCCTTGTCTCTGTTTCTCCTTCCAAAGGCTGTGACCTCCTGAAGTTCTGAAGAAGTGCAAATCCGTAAAACGGGAGCAATCAAAGGATGTCGGAAGCTGGAATTGCACATGGAGCAGGCAAACTGTAGCAACCTTCAGTGAGGGAATATTAGAGTCATTTATGCTGTGATTCATTAATTAGCACATCATTTTAGAGGGGAAAAAAAACCCCAAGCAACTTCTTGGCGTGCTTTTGCTGCACTTCACCTCCTGCATTGGGAAATTGTGGTTAGAAAAATCACAGCTGGTAAATCATGAGTCAGTGAGAAGAGTTTTAACAGATAGGCCTGGGTGCTTCAACAAGGACAGAGGTGCTGGGCCATCTTATCTAGACTGGGCTTTTCCCAAGAAAGGTTGGAGCAGATGGTCCTTGAGGTCCCTTCCAACCTGGGATTCTATGATTTGAACCGAGTAGAAACAGTCTCTGGTTGTCGCATGGGTGCCATCACCGTGCAGCCCCAAAGGGCAGAGACAGAGCCCTGGAGAAGCCAAGAGCGTGAATGTCGTTGGGGCCAAACCAAACGCTGATCCAGAGAGGAATTCTGTACCTGGGCGGGTGGTGGGTTTTATCCCGTGACTGTTTTATCCCATAATCTGCTGCTGACCCACCACCTGGTTCCTCTCTCAGAGGAACCTCCTCTACGACAAAGTGGAAGGTGAGGCATGGCTGCAGTCATCTCAACAGCCTCAGTTAACTGGATGTGCCAGCACGCCGCTCAGATACGGACTTTTGGAAATGAAATGTGCCACCATCTCAATAATTGAGCCAGCCAGAATTTTCCTGTGGCCCTACATAGATCGCCTCCATGGCACGTGCACGATGCTCAGCATCCTGCTCCCCAAAGACCATCTGGGAGAGGAACTGGGATTGTTCCACAGGGAAGAAGCCCACGTGAAGATCGTCCACGTCTCCACGCCGGGGATGTGCCCATTTACCACGCTGAGAGTATTAAGCCAACACTTGCAAGGTCGTCACTTCAGCAGTGAAGTTGTTCTCTTTGGTTTTGTCCTGATGAATGGTTAAGCAGCTGCAGAATATGCTCCTTTCAGGGGCCTAAACCAGCAAGCCTGAAGGAGGCTTCTGGGAGAGGAAAGCATGGGGAGCTCCTGCACATGTGGGATTATGTCACGGCTGTAAATCAGGTTGGAAGATGACACGCTCTCCACTTTGTAGGGGTTTTCAATGTGTCATCTAAGCAATTCCGTTTTTTAGGAGAATGTAAGCCATTTTAAGGAGAGAGGCCGTGCGCTGACTTCGTCCCTTGTGAGGAAGACAACAGCCTACCTGGGAGTATTGAAATGAGTCGTGAAAAGTAGCACTTGTTAGTGTTGTTGTAGTGATGTGCCTGAAGTGTTGCTGATGCGCTCTCATTTTGCATTAATGCCTTTCTTTCTGTTCTCCTCATGTTCCTCCTCCTCATTAATGCCATGCATTTAACCCATTGTGACGTGTGCCCCTTGGTGGCTTTGTGTTGTGTTTTGGTTTGTTTTTTTCCGTTTAACTTACCTACTCCTTTATTTTGGAATGCTCATTTGGTGCTGTATGAACCCAGACCCCATTGATCCATTAGAAGTTGATTTTTATCCTTTGCTTGATGATTTCCCTACCTCGGTCCCAGATATCTCCACCCCCATGCTCCCACCAGTAGGTGTCCAGGCTGTTGCACTTACGCACGATGCAGTGAGGGTCATCTGGGCAGACAACTCTGTCCCAAAGAACCAAAAGACTACGGAGGTTCGCTTCTACACGGTCCGATGGAGAACGAGCTATTCGACAAGTGCCAAGTACAAGGTGAAATTTTAGCACGTTATCAATTTATGAGCTGTTTCCTCTGTTCGTATTTGATTGGGGCAGACTCTTGAGTTGGCTTCTGTGAACTTCCCTCAGCCAAACTTTCCGTTTCAATCGAAAGGCAACTTGCCTGAGGAACTACTGCTTGTAGAAACCTGAATGCTGAGTTGGGTGAAAATGCCGTATTTTCATTCCCCATGCCAGTTGTTGGAAGTTTTGATCTTTAATCTCTACCAGTCAGCTAGAGATTAGTCATGGGTTTGGTGGTAGCACAAGAGTGTGGCGTGAAAAGGAAGACATCTCGTGTCCTGCCTTCCATGCCCTACCATAATTGTTTTTCGCTTGCCTCAAAGGATCGTACTGATCATAGCGAGTTGTTTCCAGTGGATGTATTTTTATACTGGAAGTGGACACCTCGTTTTTTGCGCTTCTCTGTCCTAACCAGAGCAGCCTCATAGAAGTCATTCTTACAAGGCCTCTGGAACAAGCCATGCTCTATCCAGTCGAGGCTCCTCTGGGTCTAAATCTCCCCTCTTGTACACAGAATCATGGAATTATTGGGGCTGGAATAGACCTCCAAGATCATCAGTTCCAGCCTGTGACCCCACAAACCATCACCCCTTGTCCTGTCCCAACAGACCCTGCTCAGAAGTCTGGCCCCAGCTTTCTTCTAGTCCCCCTTGAAGTCCTGCAAGGCCACCAGAAGGTCTCCCTGGAGCCTTTCCTTCTCCAGGCTGAAGAACCCCAGCTCTCCCAGCCTGGCCTCCCAGCAGAGGGCTTCCAGCCTTCGCATCATTGCTGTGGCCTCCCTAGAGATGGTGGCAATAAAAGGTAGTTTTAATACATTTAGTTGCAGATGTCCCTGCCCACTGAAGGAGGTTGGACTAGATGACCTTGAAAGGTCCCTTCCAACCCAGACCATTCCATGATTCTGTGATTCTGGTTTGGCCGGTCTGTGGATCACAGCTGGTCTGATTTATTTATTTGAACTCCATCACCCCCAGGCAGAAACCATCAAAAAATCATTCAGGAGGTTCTGCTTGCTTGAAATAACCACATTTTTTCAAGGAAACAAGAAAAACCTATTATGTTATTGTTTGAAAACCACGGGGCGAACTTCCTTTTCCTTCAGAGGTGCTTGGCTGAGGCTCACAGATGGCTTCCCAAAGCGTTTTCCCATGCGTTGGCGTGGAATTCCCAAGCCTTTGGAGATTTTTCCCATCCAAGTCTCCCATGGCTTCAAAACTACCTATCACATCCAATCTCATGAAGGCTTTAGCCTTTCCTGGGGAAGTTGGGAAGCTCATCAATCTAACTTTGTACAAAGCGTCCCAAACAGGCACGGTGCCGCGTTACTGAAGGCCCTTGCCGCAGTTCCACCCCCTTCATCTCCATGGGGAACTCACTTCAAGGATGTCTCGCCTATTGAAATGCTAATATTTAGTATTGAGCGGAACAGTCAAAGAAAAACACTCAGCTGGAGACAAATAACTTTCTCGCCAGCAAAAAGATCCCGGTGTCTTTGTGTTGCCACTAAAGACTCTTTTGCCCAGGAATAGGTTGAAACCCTCTTCTTTTTGCCCTGTGTTTCCTGGCCGTGTGTAATATCTGAGCACTTCCACGCTGTTCCTTATCAGATTTCGTTTCCCTCAGGCATGCCGGGGAGTATTTTATGCCGTAAAGCATTTCATTTCTTCCAAAAAATCTTCTGGAGGGGAGAAAATTATTATTCCCTATATTGAAATCCGGCTTTTAGTCAAAGCATCATTTTGTATAAGCTCTAGCAGGTAGATTTGGCCGCCTCTGGGACGTGGCTGAGGAGTTTGTGAACGTGTAGGTTATAAATGATGGCTTTGCTTCACTAAGACATTTTATAGAGGGAGATTCTCTGCTGGAGTAAACCCCTAGTACTAGATAGTACCCCCAGATAGTAGTAACCCCTAGATAAGTTGCCAAACTGCTCATCTCCAAGAACTCGGAGTTTTAATTGAAGATGATGATGATGAAGGGGTTTTGGCCTCTGGTGTGCTGGAAACTTGATGTCCCATTTTTAATACTTTTCAATGTATTTTTGATGTATTTTGATTCTATTTTTGAATCACCTGATGATTAGCATCAGAATGGCATTACTGATGCATGCCAGCAAGACAGCTTGGGGTGATCCTCTTCCCAAATATGAACGTCAAGGTAGTCTTCTGATGCAGAGTCATATGTAGGTTGTCCTTACTCCATACATTGTCGTCCACAGGTGTATAAACCTGTGAACTTGGCACCAGGTTTACTCACTGGCCTGTAAGTGGTTGACGCTGGAGGGTTCCACACCAGGCTCTGGAGCTTGAAAAGCGTGGAAATTGATTTTGCTCATTTGTCACTCGTTTGTCCAATAATTTTCTTTGTCCCCTCGGATGCTAGTGCGGTTTGGCTCGAACGGGGCCTCGCTGCAGGCCGAGGTTAAAAAGCTACATCGGTAAAAAAATAAAGACCAGTTGAAATATTCACGTGGCCATCAAGGTGGTTGGTTGGTCACGGCGTATCGCAGCGAGGCAGGTCGCGAATATGCTTCAAATATAATTTAATATATACGCATGTGATAAGTTTAAGCAGAAACCTGTGGTTTCTGAAAGCAAAAATGCATCTTTGAGCAGAGGTCCTGGGTCATATTTCCATTGATATTATAAATACATGTTGGACGGGGCTTTGAGCAACCTGGTCTGGTTGAAGATGGCCCTGCCCATGGCATGGGGCCTGGACTGGATGAGCTTTAAGGTCGCTTCCGACCCAAACCATCCTGTGATTCTATGATAAATGTTAACCCCAAGAACCAGGAGGCCTTAGTCAGGACCAATCTAGGGGTAAAAATGCTTTCTGAGCCTCCTTTTTTAGAAGGAATCCATCAAAGAGGCTGGAAATGAGCGTTTAAGTTCCGGAAATGTTCGTAGTTTTTGACTTTATATGGGCATAGATGAAGGACACAGGGTTGGCTTCCAACTTACAGGTGAAAATCGCTTTGTGTAGGAGAAGAGAAAGCGAAACCATCACGATAATTTATTTAACTGCCTCTGGTACTAAAAATGCTCCTGTTGAGGTTCCTAGCAGCAGTAGAGCTATTTTGCTCAAAAGAGGAGTCCATTGTAACTGTGTTTTTTCTTGGCTACCACCAAAGAGTGGCTTTAAAGACGTTCTCTGCTCCATCTCTTTGCAGTCGGCTGATACGACGGCTCTGAGTCACACCGTGATAGGTCTGAAGCCAAACACCATGTACGAGTTCTCCGTCATGGTCACCAAAGGTCGGCGCTCCAGCACCTGGAGCATGACGGCGCACGCCACCACCTACGAAGCAGGTAGGGCAGAAGCTCCTGGAAGGGCTTTCTTTGGGTTGTTTGTCCTCAAAACCTCGTTTAGGTTCATCTGAACTGCATAAATTGATGGTGTAGGTAGAGAATTAACTGGTTTTCTTCACTTTGTTTTCATGGGTAGCAAAGCAGAGCGGTCTCCTGAGCTCTGGAGTCGTTGCAAGAAGTTGGGAGGTGGTCGTGGGTGTGTGTAGTAGTTTGCTCCATGATATAACGAGTAGCTGTGACTTCTGATTTAAAATAGCTTTCACTTTTCAAGGAAACCCAAGAGCAAGTGAGAAGAACAGTTATTCTCTTAGGGTTAGACAACAACTTGGCTACTTTAACATTTTGATTTAGGAAGTTCTACGTGTGAAGTTCTGTCTCAAGTTCATGACTTCCCATCTTAGCCATGTGGTAACTCAACGACTGCTTCGATCTAAGGCGCGTCCTTCTTGACTCAAGGTCTTGACTCACAGGTCTGCCCATTAATCCTACGAGGACATGTTTTAGCTGTGCGCGGTGCTGGTGGCCAACGGTTGGTCCAGCCAAGAGCTACAGAGTCCCAGCAGCTGAAACGGTGTGTGCAAAATAAGAGAGAGAAACAGGAAGAGAAGAAAAAATACTCATCAACGAGTGGTCTTTTCAGCTTGCTCATTATTTATTGTAAAGACCTAATTAGCTCCCCTGTGCAAAATGGTGACTTGGATAAATTCCCTGCTGGTGGTTGGGGAAGGCACCTCTTCCACCCTTCCGTGTTTTCATACATCCGCGATTTGTTTCCAGCAAGCAGCCATTGTAAATATTAACAATGAGCTTATAATAAACAAAGAGGCTTTGAAGGCTTCATTTAAGCTGCTCTTCTCAAGCGCCTGAGTGGTGTTTTCCAAGCAGGAGGCTGCGACCTGGAAGATGCTTCAGATTCTGAAGGGGTCTAAATGCAGATGTGATAGCAGATGCCCGATCGATGTTCTGTGTGACCCGAGTTCAGTGGGATCAAAGTATTTGAAAAGGGAAGGGGATGTGGTGATCTCTGCAGATGAGAAGGTCCTCTCCAAAACATGACTGTGCCTTTGCTTTCTGTGGTCCTTCAGCTGACCACAGGAGGGAAGTGGTATGTCTGGGCTTTCCTTCTAGTCATCAGGTGGGTGTTAACTGCTGGAGTGGGGCCAGAGGAGGCCCCAGCAATGATGGGAGGGTGGAACCCCTCTGCTGGGAGAGTTGGGCTTGTTCAGCCTGGAGAAGAGAAGGCTCCAGGGAGACCTTCTGGTGGCCCTTCAGGACTTTCCATATGAGAAGATGGGGCCAGATTTTTGAGCATGGCCTGTTGAGGCAGGACAAGGGGGGATGGTTTGAAACTAAAAGATGGAGATTTAGACTAGAGAGAAGGAAGAAATCTTTGACGCTGAGGGTGGTGAGAGCCTGTCCCAGGTTGCCCAGAGAGGTGGTGGCTGCCCCATCCCTGGCACCATTGCAGGTGAGGTTGGCCGGGGCTCTGAGCAACCTGCTCTAGTTGCAGATGTCCCAGCTCAGTGCAGGGGGGTTGGACTAGCTGACCTTGAAAGGTCTCTTTCAACCCAAACCACTCCATGATCCCATGGTTCTGGTGTAGGCCGCAGCATGTACATTGGACACCAGTGTAAACACGTAATGTTTTCCAGAGGGTGACTGGTGGCCTTGAAAACACTGTAGGAGCCATTACAAATTGGTTGCTACCAGCAGATACCAAATAAAGTCTGCTGGTAAATATTGATTTGTTGGGTTTTTTTTTTAAATGAAGCCCACAACACACACCAGTTAATTAGCAGAGGGAAAATAAGAAGGAATATACGTGTCCTTAGCTTTCCCCCATGTGCTTGCACCGCAATTATCTGAGCTTGATGGAGCAGCTCTGTTAATTAAGGGCATCCTGCGCTGCTGATCTTTATTGCCTGTTTTGTACCCATTCTGCATGCTGGATTTCCTGTAATGTTATAAAAGAACACGCATACAGCATTGCTGCAGAATTCACTGGAGGTTGTGACCATGGTTGGGGAGGGTTGTTTTGCCCGTAACTCCAAAGCAACTCTCTGAGCCAAGTTCCATCGCCAGATCTGCCGACATGCAAGCCTTGCTGGTAGGAAGGGTGTTAATGAGCACTAAGGGAACCATCTAAAGCTTTGCTTTTTCTCATGGTAATCTCTGTTCGCAATCTGCTGGAAAGAAAAGCTCAACTTCAGCCTCTGAGCAGGACCCACGTGGTCATGGCCAGTGTAGGAGGCCTACGTTATGGGAGGGAGCTCGGGAGCTCTACCGGTTTGGCCTCACAAAAGGTGCAAAGTCTAAGAAGGGAAGGGGTTAGGTCATGAAATCATGTCCAAAGGGTTAATGTCGAAGAACAGAAAACAGCATTGTAGATAAAGGTGCTGTTTGCAGACAGAGAGATGGACGCGCTGTGGTGGAAGTACCGTGTGAAGTTGGAGAGTGTTGCAGGATGGGCTTAGAAAAAGTAAAGAGAAGGAGAAGTTTACTTTGGAAACGGTGATTTGCTTAGGAAAAGGGTCTTCTCTTGCGTTTCCCTGAAATAGTCCAAGATGTTTCTTCTAGCACGGTGGTTTTAACCTGATTTGCCAGCATCCCAAGCTGGCTGCAAGCTGAGGAGCTTTGAAGTGCAACACAACCCTCTCAAGAAATAATAACAAGGAGAAAAAGAAGAATCAGCAATAATGACAGTAACAGTCGTGCAAACTTCCTCAGTAATGTGGGAGCTCGCATCATGCTGGGCATTGCTGAGGATTAAGAGACTTCTCAAAGATCTGTGAGCTTCTGCTTGCCTACTTCAGGCTAAGAAAGATGCTTCCAGTGAGGAGCCAAGTGAAACACTGTGAGTGTCTCATTGGTGCTGGCTCTGGACCTGTCAGATGGAACATGTTGTGCCACCACATGTATATATATCGTGGCTGATCATTGGAACACGTTGTCCAGTGAGGTGGTGGAGGCCCCGTCCCTGGAGACAGTCAAGGTCAGGCTTGATGGGGCTCTGAGCAACCTGGCCTAGTTAGAGGTGTCCATTGTAGGGGAGGTTGAGCTAGATGACATTTAGAGGCCCCTTCCAACCCAATACATTCTATGATCTAGCAAAGAGGTGGTTCCACCACATGTAACAAAGGGATAATCCACCATAAACCTGCCATGAAGAACATCAGCTGGCAAGTAGTCACCTACTTAGTAATGACCTAACAATGGTAACAGAACCTTCTGGGTTCTGTGTACAGGTTTGGTGGTTGCTTTCTGGATCCCACTATTGAAAAGTTGAGATGATGCAAATACCAGGAGACCATCTGGTTGGTGTTACTTCAGAGGGATCACTTCCCTGTGACCAGAACCTGTATGGCAGCTGGCTCATCCCTTCCCTCTTCTTGTTTAAGATCATTGAATGTTCATCGCCCTGAAGATTTGTCTCTGTGCTTTAGATCGGGCAGCTTTAGCTCAGCATGACGCAACAGATTTTTAAAGCTTTCCTTTCTAAAGTGACTTTGGAGTCCTTCGAACATTCAGGAAAGTTGTTTAGTGGCCATATGGGTAGGACACAGATGATGGGATGCTCATACACTGTGTTCTCCATGCTCTTATGTCATCTGTCCACTCAAAGTCGTCCACAGCCTCTATCAAAACCAAGTAAGCAAACACTGTGCCAATGTCTTCCTCCTCNGCCCAGAGAGGTGGTGGCTGCCCCATCCCTGGCACCATTGCAGGTGAGGTTGGCCGGGGCTCTGAGCAACCTGCTCTAGTTGTTTTATACCGGGACGTACCCAGAAATGTTCCTAAGAGGAGCCACAGTATTCTTGCCATTATGAATTGTGTAGGGCTTCCAGCATCTCTTAGATGTTCTTGGCTACAGCAGTGGTTGTTCAGCTGTAAGGACCCATATTCACACAAGAGGATAAGAGCTTTCCACCAAATCCTACCGGATCCACACACAGTGTCTCGTGCCATCAAAATACCACTTCCAGACCAATCATCCGCTCCATGCTTGAAGTGACACGCCAGACCTTTGCGTTGGAGAAGCGCTGAGCAAGCAGAAAGCGCCTGTTGAGTCGTCCATGCCCGTTGTGGTGCGGGAGGGGTCCGGAAGCAGGTGGATGCCTTCTGCTTTCAATGCTTTTCCTTCTTTTCAGCTCCAACCTCCACTCCCAAGGATTTGACAGTCATTACGCGGGAAGGGAAGCCCCGGGCCGTCGTCGTCAGCTGGCAGCCGCCGTTGGAAGCCAATGGAAAAATTACTGGTAAACGTTTAAATGATCCTGAATTCTCCATTTATTTGCTGTTCTGACCCTTCGCTGCCTTCACTCCCTACCTCTGTAATTATTTTTTTTGTTTCCTTCGGTGCTGACATTATTTTGTTTGCTCTTCATTTTACCAGCCAACTTGGTCTAGGATTCAAGGCAACGTTGCAGAGCAGGGGGGATGTAAATCTTTTATTCTTCTATTTTAAGAGCAGTAATAAGAATAGAAAAACGCAGCGCTCGAAGGGAAGGTTTTGCGGTACGTGCTGCTCAATGGTAATTAGAAATGACTAATAATAAGCACTTTGTTTGGCAATAACACGGTGCATAATATACGTAATGACAGGTTGCTCGGTGCAGCACATAATGGAAGAATTTATCAGTAGATATTTCCCTTTACAATAGCAATTTAAGGCAGGGGTGATCAGGAAGAAAACCCACACGTTAACTGGCAAGAACCGAACTTCACGGATGCTTCACGGCGACAGAATTTATTTTCCAAAATACTGCGTGTAACCCTCGTGCTTCATGAAGCACCTTCCAATCCTTGAATGGGAATTTAGTTGGAAAAATATAGTGGAGATTTTGTGTTCACATGATCATTTTAGGCTGTTAATACACGTCTCAGAGGCATATAATTATTCATAACTTTGTATATATTAATTCAGACGTCATGGCCAGACCAGACTTGCAGTGTTTTGGTTTTTTTTTGCATGTGACTGATTAGCTGGGGAGCATTTCAGGAAAATAAAAAGATCTTTTCAGAGTTAGGCAGAGCTACACCTCTCAGCCTTGCTCACAGGTTTTTTTGTTCTTCCTACAATTTCATTTGCTGGCAAAGTAATTCCTGCAAATATCGTCTCCTGACATTGGTCTAAAAATAGACAGATGTGTAGTTTCATGACATGGCTCAAAGCTGTTTTGGTTGGGGACCTGCCATCCTTGCTCTTCAGAAAGAAAACCCTGGTTTGTTTTTTAAGAAATCTGAATTTTATCTGTATTTCCTAGCAGAAGCACGTTATAATTCGCTTGAGGTACTAACGGAGAGACTGTGTTTATTCAGCTTACATCCTCTTCTATACTTTGGACAAGAACGCTCCGATTGATGACTGGATTATGGAGTCCATCAGCGGCGACCGGCTGACCCACCAGATCATGGACCTCAACCTGGACACCGTCTACTACTTCCGAATCCAAGCTCGCAACGCCAAGGGAGTGGGGCCCCTCTCCGATCCTATTTTCTTCCGGACGCTGAAAGGTTTGGATTTGTGTCGTCTGGGAAATAATGAGTCACAGGATTTTCTTACACCCTCCGTGAGGGCTTTGCAATTAATTCCATGTCAGCCAGACGAGATCCTGCTACTTGAAACTGCTCTTGAGAGATAAAAGCAAAATGCTTTGTACAGTAGTTGAGAAAAGTAAACCACATAATCACAAAACTGGGAGGAGGGGCTGACACGCCAGAAGGTTGTGCTGCCATCCAGCGAGATCTGGACAGGCTGGAGAGTTGGGCAGAGAGGAACCTCATCAAGTTGAACAAGGGCAAGTGTAGGGTCATGCACCTAGGGAGGAATAACCCCCAGCAGCAGGACAGATGAGGGGTGACCTGCTGAGGAGTAGCTCTGAGGAGAAAGACCTGGTGGCCAACAGGCTGACCATGAGTAAGCAGTGTGCCCTTGTGGCCAAGAAGGCCAATGACCTACTGGGGTGTAGCAAGAAAAGTGTGGCAAGCAGGCTGAGGGAGGTTCTTCCTCCCCTCTACTCTGCCCTAGTGAGGCCACATCTAGAATATCGTGTGCAGCTCTGGGCTCCCCGGTTCAAGAGGGACAGGGAGCTACTGGAGAGAGTGCAGAGAAGGGCTACAAAAATCATGAGAGGAATGGAAC
>VZZY01021849.1:162958-301678 GCA_013400335.1 Eurystomus gularis
AAATCTATTTGGGTGTATATATATAATCTACTTGGGTGTATATATATAATCTATTTGGGTGTATATATAAAAAACCTATTTGGGTATATATATATAAAACCTATTTGGGTGTATATATATAAAAAATCTATTTGGGTATATATATGAAAAATTCGTTTGGGTGTATATATATTAAAAAACTATTTGGGTGTATATATATAAAAAATCTATTTGGGTATATATATGAAAAATTCATTTGGGTGTATATATATTAAAAAACTATTTGGGTGTGTATATATATATAAAACCTTTTTGGATGTGTATATATGTAAAATCTATTTGGGTCAAAATATTAAATATATAGAGAGAGGGCAAAATTTGAGGTCATTACTAGGATTTTTCTTATTCCTTACTAAGTCTGGATGACTCCAGTAAATATTATATATAGAGAGAGAGATAGATGTTTAGGGAAGAGAAGGAGAGTGCCCAACTAGGACGTGCATTTTGCAGCCCTTCTGCAGCATCTTGCCACAGACTGGAAGTTCCACTCCAGCTCTCGGTGTCACCTCGCTTTCATCCCATCGGAATTTTCGGCGATTTATTAAATTGCCAAAGTAAACAGCCTGAAATTTAGTTGCAGGCACGGAGTGAGTGACTGAAGCGGAAGGAAGGGTTCCCTCGATATTCCCAATCTCGGGCAAATCTCAGAACTGTGTTTAGTAAATGGGGAGCTCCTTTAATTTAAGGAAACGAGGGGCGCGTATTCTTGTCGGAGTCACCCAGAACATTGCAGCAATACACATGAACCAGAAAAAGTCGGCCTGTTGATGCCCCCGTAGAGACAACAAGCGGGAATAAACCGCCGGATTGGGTGCGTTTTTAGAGGGACTTGCAGCAACGGGAAGAGAGAGGGAGGAAGAGGTCACGGGCTGCGTGTTGCTAGGCTCAGATATTCCCAGCAAGGAAAACTCTTCCTGGGCTGGCTGCAGGACACCCTTTCTAAAAGAGCCTGGAAATCCCAGTTGATGCTGGTCTTCCTCTTGACCCCCCCTCGCTGTTTTTTGGCAGGGATGTTGTGGGGCAGCATTTCTAGCCCTGCAGTGCCCTCTAATGCTGCCTTGGCGTCGTGGTGCAAGGACTTGTCCCAGTTCACAACCGGCACCAACCGGGAGCCCCCCGCGACCTACCTGGAGCAGATCTTGCCCAGCTGAGCTGCAACGTTGCATGACATTGGAGATGTCCCAGGTTTAAAGATGGCCCTGCCCGTGGCAGTGAGGTTGGACTAGGTGACCTTGAAAGGTCCCTTCCAACCCAAACCGTTCTGTAGTTCCTCCATCGCCTGGAGAAGGCAGCAAAAGCCAAGCAGGGTCAGGGCAGCATCTGAGTGGCTTCAACGCTCAGATCATAGAATCGTAGAATGTTTTAGGCTGGAAGGGAGCTCTAGAGGTCATCAGGTCCCACCTCCCTACACAGGCAGGGACATCTCTACCGAGGTCAGGTTGCTCAGAGCCCCATCAAGCCTGACCTTGAATGACTCCAGGGATGGGGCCTCCGCCACCTCTCTGGGCAGCTGCGAGCAAGGATTCCATCTTTTCGTGGATATATTTGTCCTAAGGGAAAGGTGATAACCCAAGTACAGCTCTGTGGAGACACACAGACTCGCAGATGTCTATAAAACTCGAGGCCACATGTGGCATATAGCCCCTTTCTTCTCCTCAGCCATGTGAAAAAGCATGAGAAAGGGGACCAAAAAAATTAACGGAGGCTTCATTCATTAACTGGGGGTCATCAAAGGGGCTGTTCCCTTCCTGCCACAGGCGTGGAGCTCCTAGAAGTACCTGTTAATGTAAATTAGTGCTAGTTGAGGACCTCCGTTGGCTCCTAGCGTGACACCATGATCTAGAGGAAATTGTGTCGTGGTTTTAGCAGCCCGGGGAGCAGCTCTGCACCTGCAGGCAGCCGTTCTTTGCCTTCCAGCTTCCTGTGCCAAAAAATCACTTATTTTCCCTGCAGTTCCCTGTGCTTAAGCTTCTTGCATAATTTATTAAGCAGAGGACTAGTTAATGCTCCACGATGGTAGCTACTTAGGAAGCCGAGGAAAGTTTAATTCCCTCGGCCACAGCATAAATAGTCGGGAGTTGTAGCGGCGCGGGAAAGCTTTTAATATAGCTCTTGAATTTTGAAGTCTTGTCGGGTGCGCTGGAGCTCCCGCTGTCTTTTGTGGCGATGATGCAAAACCTTGTAAATAGTATTAAAAGTCCCTTTGTCAGAAGCTGAGACAATGGTGAAATCACTCAGGCTGAGCTTTCGACTTGTAGGTGATTTGACTGTAATTATTTAAAGGAGCAGGGTCTCACGCTCTCTTTCCCTTCTTGCTTAATTAAACTTCCCAGATCGTACCAAAAAGAGACCAAAAGAATGAAAAAAAAACTTGTATGAGGAGAAACTTGTTTGGTGTGAGGGTGTCCAAGCCCGGCCCAGGCTACCCAGAGAGGTTGTGGAGTCTCCTTCTCTGAAGAGATTCCAAACCTGCCTGGACATGATCCTGGGCACACTGCTGTGGGTGACCTGCTGGAGCAGGGGGTTGGACGAGATGATCTCCAGAGCTCCCTTCCAACCCCCACCACACTGGGATTCTGTAGAGGTTTCACATTTGGAAGAACTTGGTGAAAATAGGGGATAGAAGGCATGGTGCAACTGGTGTCCAGAGTTCAAGGCTCTTTGCCAGATGGTTTCATTTTAAGTAGTCCTACAAGGAGCAGGGACTTGGACTCAATGATCCAGAGGAGGCCACAAAAATGATTCAAGGGCTGGAAGCCCTCTGCTGGGAGGCCAAGCTGAGACAGTTGGGGTTCTTCAGCCTGAAGAAGAGAAGGTTAACAGGAGAACTAATGGCAACTTTTCAGCACTTAAAAGGGGCCTGTCAGAAAGGTGAGGACAGACTTTTTAGCAGGGCCTGTTGGGAGAGGACAAGGTTTGGAACTAAAAGAGGGGGATTTAGGCTGAATAGAAGAAAGACATTGTTGCTGCTGAGGGTGGTGAGAGCCTGGCCCAGGCTGCCCAGAGAGGTGGTCTGTGTGCCATCCCTGGAACCACTGCAGGTGAGGTTGGCCAGGGCACTGAGTTACAGATGTCCCTGCTGAGTGCAGGGGGGTTGGACAAGATGACCTTGAAAGGTCCCTTCCCACCCAAACCATTCCATGATCCTCATGGGTCCCTTCAAACTCAAAATCTTCCATGATTCTGTGTTTGTCCTCTCAGTTCTCCAGGATCTCTCTGCAGAAGGGAACGGTCACGCTCTAGCCGCTACCACGATAGCTGGCGCGACGCGTCGCTTTGCCCGCGAGGAGCTGTCAGCCTCTAATGACATTGTCTCTTTCTTGCAGTCGAACACCCTGACAAAATGGCTAATGACCAAGGTAGGGTGCCCTCAATCTGTCACCTTTTCTACCGGGGCCTCGGGGCTGGGACGGGGAGCGGGGGGGTTTGGGGGGGCCGCGCTTTTCACCTGGGCCGCACACCTGATGAGGAAGATGCCGGCGTGCTAATTAATCTTGTTAATGAAGTTCAGCGTGGCGAAGGCTGCTGCTTTGATGGGGAAGATGTAAATTTTCGGGAGAGGAAATTGTTTTGTCTCTTTTCTGAAGGGCCAATTAAAGCGTCAAGCGCCTTTGTATGAAATAAATTTTTCGTCCCTCTGCTGCGCTTCTGAATAATTCACGTGAAGTATAATTAAGCGCAGCATAATTTCCAGGCTCCTCTCGCACCCTTTCGTGGGTTATCGATTAAAAGTCCAAATGCCGCACTGTTGAGATATCAGAAATCATCTTTTCTCTCAAACCAGCAGCTCCTGTTTAATAATAGCAAAGTTTCGTCAACTTTTCAAGGCGTTATCATTGCATCTTCCAAAGATGAATATGTCTGATGAGTCACGGTTCCTCTGCTTCTGTCTCCTTCCACGTACTTGTGAAGCCTGTTGCTAGGATATTTTTTTTTTTTTTTTCTACTTGAAACCTATTTATTCCTAAGTTTACAACCAGAGTGTGGTACGTTTCTGTGATATCTGCCCAAGGAAACAGCCCCGGTGACATCTGGAAAACTCAAGCTGCTCTTGGGAGGTTTGTTGGGATTGGAACTCTCGCTCTCCACTAGTTTAAAAGGCAAAGCGAGGTTTAAGCCTCAAACCCCTGCCTTGACTTAACCGGTACCATCTTACCCCAATTTAGTGAGTTGGAGTTAACCAGCAGTAGATATTTCCAAAGGGAGGAGAAGCAAGTGTTATTTAGAAGATCAAAGTCAACTCCAGGCCCTTTCTTAGGTTTTCCTTCAACCTGGAGCATCCCTGGAGGTCACCCAGAGGCTGTTTCTTCAGTAGGGTTTTACTTGGTCCAAGGTACCACGTAGAGTCTCACAGCAGGACAGCACATTGGAGAGACCCGCTCGCCGAAATTCACCCTCGGATTTCCACGTACGATTTGCTGAGAGAAGTAGGAAGTATACAAAACGATAAAGTGAAAAGCTGGTTTTGCCCGGTGTGAGGTATTTTTTTGCCCCACAGCACAGGCAAAATAAAAAATGTCAGGTTTGCCTGGGTAAGTATTTTTAAACGGGTAAAAATGTTAGGTTATAAAGGAGTCTGGAGGTAAACTGTCAGGATATTTTCCTCAAATTCGCATTGAAGATGTTTTCAGGCAGGTTTGGAAAAGCCGGGAGAGGTTTCAGCGCAAGGTATCACCTGGTAAGCAGTGAAAAAGTGTCGAGTTTGGTTAAAAAAAAAAAACACAGAGGTAAAAAAGTAAAGCTGGGTGGAAAGTGGAGTTTGTGGTTTAGTTCTTTAATGAGCGTGTTGCTGTGTTTCAGGATAACTGCATGGTTGGGTGGTGTCAAGTTAAACACCATCTGTCACGCCAAGTATTATTTTTAAAAGCTTCATTGGGTATTTTCTCCAGTTTTCTGCCCACCTCTGAGTCCATACAACTCTGAGTATCACGACTCTGTAGTGGCTGGACAAGGGGTAATGGGTTTGAACTGGAAGAGGGGAGATTTAGATTGGAAATTTGAAGGAAATTCTTCACTCTGAGGGTGGTGGACACCAGCACAGGTTGCCCAGGGAAGTTGTGGATGTTCCATCCCAGGTTGGACGGGGCCTTGAGCAACCTGGTCTAGTGGGAGGTGTCCTTGCCCATGGCAGGGGGTTTGGAACTAGATGATCTTTGAGGTCCCTTCCAACCCAAAGCATTCTATGATGTGTTTCCATGAAACACTTGTCTTTCACCTGAGTAGTTGCGTTTCGTTAGGACTGGAGCATACAAGGAGAACTTCTCGGCCTTTTCTTTTACTTCCATAGGCTTATCTTGATATCTGAATTCCGTTCCCATTTTTCCATGACCTCAGTGGTGAATGTGGATCAGGCCAAGCCTGAGGTCATCGCTTGCGTTGACTGGATCTTCGGGCAGCTCTGTTGAAGGCAAGCAGGCAGTGCCAGGCCTCGCCGAAACTCTGCTCCGAGCAACTCTTCTTGGTGAAACAAAGTCAAAAGTTTCTAAAAGCTCATTTGCTTTATAAATTCTTTAATCATCCTGAACCAATGCTTACCGAAGTCAGTGGGAGCCTTTTAAATTACTCTGCTTCGGACAAGGCCCTCAGGGCCGTCACTGCCACAAATGCAATTCTTATTGAGTGACATGAATTAACTCTGGTAGGTCATCTGTCTCAAACGCCGGCTCGTGGTAGGCAAAAATTCACTTACGTGACAGTAAAGCACCGTTGGACAGTGTGGGATGTGCGAGGGGTTTGGGCAGAGACACCAAGGTTTCTGGGCTTGAGGAGGTGAAGCTTTGAAGATCCCAGATGTGGGTTCTGCTGGAAGGGACGGTACAACTGCTGCACAGAAGGAGATAGGGAGGGAAGGTGAGATTAGGGAGAGCTTCAGAGGTTCCTCAGTCAGGGGAGATGTGCTCCCTGGTGCTGCAGCTCCCTGGGAGAGGAAAGAGGCAGGAGATACCTCAGGTCCATTACTTCATTCTTGCCTATGAGTGATGGGCAGTCGAGCCTGTCTCATCCCTTGGATGCTCTGGTCTGAAACCATCTGGCAGAATGAGACATCCTCTTGATGACAAGCAAATAATGCTCCCAGGGTGTAAACCCTGTTACCTGACAGGCAACGAGAGGAGCTTTGGCATCTGGAGAATCCGATCACACATTTCCCAGGAGAACCCTTCAATCTGCAGTGGGTGCCAAGCCCGTAAACGTGTCAGCTTCTTTTGAGCTTTCTATTTGGCGTGTATGCAACTGGTAGAGCAGGGCATATGCAAAGGTAGTAAAAATGGTGCCATAAAAGCAGGAATGAAATTACAGCTTCAGCTGCTCACAAGAGAATTTTTGTCACGAACTTTACGGCTGTGGGACAAGGCCAGCTGCTTTCAGAGGAGCTGTTGTGGAGGCTTCCTGGAGTCTAAAAAAACTCTTCTTGGTGATTTTCCTCTGAAATATATAGAGGGAAACTGGGTGAAGAAGAGAGAAATACACGGAGGTTTTATCTCGCCCCAGTTTCCATTTGATAAAACAATATTAAATTCTTTAGCCCATGTTTTGTCAATATAGGACTTGTCAACAGTTTTGTGGTGCCATCAGAATTAGATCTCTGCAGGAGCAAAACCAGCCGATTCCTGCTTTTGGACTGCAGGTGTTTTATAGCAGCCCCTGTAAACTTGGAGAAAAGGAAGCATACACAATTCTGAGCAAATGTTTCTCCTTATCTTAGGTAATTTCGATACCTTTTGATCGTCCGGTTGTTTGCTGAAGACATACCTCCTGTGAAATAGGTCGTATATCTAGATAAATTCATATATCCTATGAAAACCCTTAACATATGGACTACCAACAGATTTATGGATTTTTTTACGTGCCATTCCTCTTTTTAAACCACTAACTGGACGTTTACAAGTGCAGATTTAATCTTTACTGCCACAGTGATGCTGGTGGAAGGTCTTCTCTTCCTGTGCCTGGAGCAGGGTGAGTGACCATACCTAGGACAACAAAAAGCCTGTGGAGAAGATCCTCCACAAGACACCCACAGGTTTTGTTTGCAAATCCCGAGGAAAACGCTGGTCTGTGTTGGTTTGCATCCGGTCCTGAGGTCCCAGGAAGGGTCTCCAGGTGATGCTGAGGGACTTTACCTCTCCTCAACAAGGGATGAATGCTGGGTTCTTGACCACACACCTGCTATTTTATCCCTTTTTTTTTTTCTTTGTTAAAGCTTTTGATGGCTCCGGGCTTTCGGTTCTGAAGCTATTTTGCAAACTGTGAACGTAGCAGCAGTGAAAGGATGAGCAGTTCAGATGTCCTTCAAAGAGCTGCTTCCTAAACAGATAACACAGTGGTCTCTAACACTAGAGAAATGAAATAAGAAGTATCCCATGTATCCAAATAACCCCTTCTGGGGGAAAAAAAAAGCCTTTTAAACTCTGTCATCTGGCTATGTTGGCCAGGCAGGTGCAGGAGCTCTTTCTTAAGGTCCAAAAAAATGGAAAGCATCTCAGAAGACATGCTGGAAATTTTAAGAAGACGACTTATTCCTGCATATTGGTTGTGTTGCCTGCTATGCTGAGGTGTAGTTGAGCCAACATCTGGATGCACTTGAAAAAGGAGGACTTGGAAGTCAACGGATGCTGTGGTATCTGGTCACCCAAGCTGGAATTTGTGGCATCTCTCTAGAAGTCTGCCCATTTATGCTTAACTGATAAGCAGCCCCTGCCTTCGCTGAACTCTTCAGCTGTCACCAGGACAACATGAGGGTCTCCTTCGTTATCAGCTGCTGACCATAGATGGGAAGAAGACACAAGTCCTCGTACTCTGACTTGTTCAAGTGCCGGTGGATGCAGAACCTCAGTGATGAAAGCTGATGCTGTACATCTCAATGTCTGATGGTGTGGTCAATGGGGGGAGGTGGGGACCTTCAGAAAGCAGCTTTTCCCACCCAGAGTAAGCAGGTTCAGTTGTGGTTGTGAGGTTTCCTTCTGTTGTCAATGACCAAATACTCTTTACAAAGAGTTATTTGCGTTCCTGTCTCTTACCAGTGGAAATTCCTCTGATTAGAAGTCAGGTCTTTTGAAGGAGTTACTCTCCAGGAGTGAAACTGGAAGACTCTGCTGCCTTGGGCTGGTTTTAAAGCATAAAACACTTCAGAAAGCCCAAGAACCTCCCCAAGGTGGGCAGTGTAGCCCAGACTTTTCCCCGGTTGCTGCTCGGCTGCCTCCGTGTTGTAGCCATCCCAAATACCCGGCATCTCCAAGTGCCAGTCAGCACATTAAAGCCAGGAATTAAATGGGCAGCTCTTTATGCCAATACTTCTACAATGAAAATGTCATGTATAATGCCTTGAAAAGCACTCACGTCAATTAAAAAAGTACTAAACTTGAGAGTCAGGCGTGCAAGGTTAGGGTTTTTTTCTAAGCTTCTGATCTCCTGACTCAATTTTCCAATGCGTTAGGTTCCCGCTAAGATGTTTCCATGTGGGCTACACATGAAAAAATAGTAGCATTTAGCAATCTCCCCTGGAGATACCCAGTTTCCGAAGCACAATATAACCCCCGGGGTCACAACAAATCCGCCGTCCTGTGAATAGGGCTGCTTTGGAGTGTCATCTCGGTAAACAGAATTACTGCCGAACCTGGCATTTATCTCCATTTTGTCTGCTTTTACGGTGCAACGTTCTGCAGCCTCGCTTTCTTGGGCTCAAGTTGTTGTAGCGGCGCAATTACGCTGATTGAAAAGCTGATTACGTGGGGAGGCTCTTCTGATGATAATCGTCTGCCATTTATTTAGGGCCATTCATCAGAAAATACTTGGCAAATGGGTAGACAAAGTTATGCACATGAATTTTCGTCGCGGTCCTCGGCAATACAAGTGCCTCTGGAGAGGAGCGTGGCGGTTGTTTAACAGGGCACAGCAGCAACAAACAACCGCAGGGAAACGAGGGGGGTTTTTTTGCTAACCTGCCCAGAAATCTATAGTAAATCTATAGTAGACGGTGGTTGTTTGATGTAGAAGTTGTCTGCAGTAAGCCCACCCTCAGGTACGATTTGTCTGACCTCCGGCATGGCAGAGCCATAAAAATTAGTGCCCGAAGGTCTTATGGGGTTGGTGTTGATGTGGTGCTCCAGCAGCCTCTGCCCGTCTCAGGGGAAGATGTCTTCTCCCTGAACCACCGTCCCAGCAGAGCGCTGCTGGCATCAGCTGAGTGTCACCTGAGAAGGCTCCTTTGACTTAAATAAGAAAATAATGAGCTTTGGGTGCCCACAGTGGCCACGTTTAGGCTTTTGCTGTAGTGCAGGGTGCCCATTCCAAGAGCAGGCTGTTGGCATAAGCTTGATCTTTGCCAAAAGAGCAGCTTTTACCCCAAACCACTTGTGCCATGGACGTTACTCAGTCTCATACAGGTAGAGTCAAAGAGGGTCTTGGTAGGACTTCACCGACCTTTGAGATTCTCCTTCTGTTGGACCCAAGGAAGCAAAGATGCTGGTCTTGGCAGCAACATGGACACGTAGCACCATGACTATTTAGCCCAAAGCTGATAATGAGGAGAAAATAAAGCAGCGGAAAAGATGACCGCAACTTCTACTATATTAATTTGAAGTGCAAATATTGCCTTAGCGGCCACATCATTTTTGGAACAACAATCAAATCCCTTCTTTTTTTTCTCCCGTCTGGTTAGAAAAAAGGCAATCTTTGTCTAAAAACCAAGCAGTTGTGGAGTTGTGTTGCCACAAGGGGGGAAATAAATTCAAGAAAGCTTGCTCACTAGTGGTGGAAAGCCACCTGGCAGGTGGAGAACATGCCCGGGATTTTCTCTGCAGTCCCACCGCTTGTGTGCAGAAGCAGCTGTCTGAATTATTCCTGTCCCCCATCGTGGGGGCACAGACGGTTGCTGCCAGCGTGCCGTAGTTTGTCACTCTTTTAACGAGCACATCTGGAGGAGGGGAAAAAACCCGACAGAACAAGGCAAGCTGCTCAAAGGGCTGCCATTCAGCTTGCTTTCCAAAGCCTCCTTTGATGACAGGTTTTTCCCCAGCACATATGGGATGGCTTTTCCCGTGCTGTTTAATGGTTTAGAAGCTGTCAGACAAGCGCTGTCTCAAGCAACAAGCTCGACTTTGCTGGTTGACCCATATCTGATGCATTTTTTTTGCCAACAGGTCGCCATGGGGATGGTTCCTACTGGCCAGTGGACACCAACCTGATCGACAGGAGCAGTCTGAATGGTAAGTACAATGTCCACCCAACCACGCTCTGTAAATAAGTGCAGTTCTGGGGATCACCTTCTCCTTTTCTTCTCCTTATTGCTCCTCACTCCTCTCTCTCATGGTTTGGAGGCCATGTGCCCACAGGTCACACGTGCTGTTCTGTAGGGTAGAGATCTCTCAGCTGTCGAAAATCCCATCCGTTGTGTGAAAAGCCTGCTGCAAACCAGACAGTAGTTTTAAGCAGAAGCGTTGACAAAAAGTAGGGTCAGGGCACCTCTGCTGTGAGGCCAGGCTGAGAGAGTTGGGCTTGTTCAGCCTGGAGAAGAGAAGGCTCCAGGAAGACCTTCTGATGGTCTTTCAATACTTCAGAAGAAAGAGGGGACAGACTTTTGAGCAGGGTGTGCTGGGACAGGACAAGGGGTGATGATTTGAAACTTAAGAGATTTAGACTGGATAGGAGGAGGAAATTGTTGCTGCTGAGGGTGGTGAGAGCCTGGCGCAGGTTGCCCAGAGAGGTGGTTGATGCCCCATCCCTGGCACCATTGCAGGTGAGGTTGGCCGGGGCTCTGAGCAACCTGCTCTAGTTGCAGATGTCCCTGCTCCCTGCAGGGAGGTTGGAGTAGAAGACCTTGAAAGGTCCCTTCCAACCCAACCCCTTCTGTGATTCTATAATTCTATACTGTCTTTTGAGTTTCTTAAAGCTGATCCCCAAACCACCCATCAGATTTCCATATTCCCAGAAGGACGTCGCTGGGGATGATCATCCTACCACAAGAGGTGCTTTAGATATCTCAGCCATGGGAATGCCTCTGAAAAAAACAGTTCACGAAGACTGTAAAATGCATTTTACATTATTATACCTCAATGTAAGCTTTCTGCAGAAAATAACTCCTTTTTTTAACTCATTAATCCTGCTCTAAAATAGGAAGAAATGAGAGGAAACCCTGTGGGTCAACAAAAATGAACTGCGCCTAACCAGTGCCGACCGAGGCGTAGATACCTTATCAACAACTTTTTATTCCTGACCCGATCTCCCTTGCCTAACGAAGCATTGTCCTCTCGCGCTAGCGAAGCAAACAGCAGACAAGATGCCCTGAAATGTGGTATCGAGTGAGATTGGAAAGTACAAAATAATTACAAGGCACGGCGCGGAGGAACTCGCCCTGCTTATTTTCCTCAGCCGAGATGAGGGGGGAATGCGAAATGTTGTTACCTTTTTCTGTCCTGCTTTGCTGCAGCCAGCACGCCGCTGGTTGTGGCTTCTCTCCTGCCTTTCATCGTAAATACAGGAAAATTGACTTTTGAGAAGTAAAAAGAGCTTCTAGGGCCTGCAATAAGGGGTAGGGAGAGAGGGGGGGGAAAAAAAAGGGTTTTCTTGATAGTCGCTGTGTTTTATGCGGTGTGTTCCTTCAATGCCTTTTAGTCGGTGTGGAAAAAGAAACCAAACCCCCCCAAAAATCTTTGGGATCTCTGTCCTAGAGCGTTGTAACGCCAAAAGGATGGCACTGGCAGCTGCCTGTCTTATTCAGTTGCCTGGAAAAAAGCTGTAAGGAAAGGGCAAATTATTTAAATAGTGAAGTCAAGAAAGGATGTAAGGCCAGAAAATCAATGCAGGATATTACAATTAAATTCAGTCTGTTGCTAACCTGTTACTTTGTCCTTTTCCCCCTTCCCCAGTGAGTTGTACGAAAGGTAAAACGAAATTCCAGGCAAATATTGTTCTGTTTATATGTGGGAGGTTGTGAGGATGGTGCCGTCTGACAACTCTTGAGTGGACTCTTGACCTTGAATGAAGACATTCAGGGTCAGGCTTGGTGGGGCAACCTGACGTACTTAGAGATGTCCCTGCTTATTGCAGGGGGGGTTGGACTGGATGACCGTCAGAGGTCCCTTCCAACCCAATACTATCTATGATGTTATGATTCTTTGCTTCTCCTGTGAAATCATAGAATTGTTTAGGTTGGAAAAGACCTTTAAGATCATTAAGTCCAACCATAAACCTAATGCGGCCAAGTCCACCATTAAACCATGTCCCTCAGCATCACATCTACACAGCTTTTTAGTCCCTCCAGGGATAGAGACTCCACCACTGCCCTGGGCAGCCTGGGACAGAGCTCAACAACCCTTTCAAAGAAGAAATTTTTCCAGATGTCCAGCCTAAACCTCCCCTGGCGCAACTTGAGGCAGTTTCCTCTCCTCCAATGACTTGTTACATGGGAGAAGAGACCAACTCCCACCTGGTTTCAACCTCCTTTCAGGGAGTTGTCAAGAGTGAGAAGGTCTCCCCTAAGCCTCCTTTTCTCCTCATCCCATTGGCTTCAGCCCAATGATCCAGGCTGTCCAGATCCTGCTGGAGAGCCTCCCTACCCTCAAGGAGATCAACACTCCTGCCCAACTTCATGCCATCTGCAAACTTACTGAGGGTGCCTTGATCCCCTCATGCAGATCATTTAAAGATACTAAACAGAACTGGCTCCAGTACTGAACCCTGGGGACACCACTTGTGATTGACCACCAACTCAATTTAAGGCCATTTACCACACAGATACAGAATCATGGAATCATTAAGGTTGGAAAAGACCTCTAAGATCATCAAGTCCAACTGCCAACCCAACACTACCGTGACCACTAGACCATGTTCTGAAGTGGCGTGTTTACATGTTCTTTGAACACCTCCAGGGACGGTGACTCCATATATAACCTTTGACACGACTCTGCCTCAGTTTCCCATTCCATGGAAGGAAGCTTTAGAGCTCTTCCCTGGTGGAGCAGTGGAAGTTTAGCTGTGGCCCAACACTGCAGGCCATTTCCCACCTGAAATACGGAACCGTTAATCTTGGACATGCCCCTTTTACACCCCTTTGTACCAAATATTCCATTTATCTCCAAGCTTAAGGGGGAAGATATTTGGGGGTTTGGAGTTTGTGATCTCCTGGGATGCCTGGAGAGACAGAGCCCAAGGGTTTTTGTGCAGGTGTCGGGACACATGGCCCAACGCTGTGCGGATAGAGGCAGTAGCCAAGAAGATCAGAAAAATCTCAGGGGTGCTATTTGCAGGGCAACGGGGAAAATACTGTCGAAAGCAAGAGGCTGGTACTTGAAGTCAGTTTGCCACCAGAAATGATGTTATTTTCCGCTCCCGGTCTCGCCGCTGCCTCGAAAGGCGGCAGCTCGTTGCTTCAGAAGATTGAGCCCTTAACCTGCTCGAGTGTTGTGCAGAGATCTGGTCGGCAGAGCAAGGAAGAAAGGGTGATGGGATGTGAGGCTGGCTGTGGGGTGGGCGCAGCACCGACCTGAATCCGCCTGATCCACCAGATCTGTCTTGGCCTGTAAATACCGAGAAAAACTATACAGGCCATGAAGGAAAAAATCCATAGTCCTCGTGTTTCCATTCTCAGCTGATAATAGCAAAAATGAGCTGGGAGTTATTGACTCAGCATCAGGTTATTAACACCCAGAAGATGCCGAGTCGTTACTGCTTAAATACCTTCCTGTTTGTTCTACCGCTGAAAGGCAGCGCGACTTAAATTTCAGCTCTTTATGGCACCTTCCATCTGCTTCTTCAGAGGAGTTCGTGTTGCCTGACAGGCTTGATGTGGTTTATTTTATGGGTGGCTCCTCAAGAGGGGAGCGAATTCAGCGCTAACCGTCCCCCCCGTTGTCCCTCTGTTTTCAGAACCTCCCATCGGGCAGATGCACCCTCCCCACGGCAGCGTCACGCCCCAGAAGAACAGCAACCTCCTCGTCATCATCGTCGTCACCGTCGGCGTCATCACCGTGGTGGTGGTGGTGGTGGTGGCCGTCATCTGCACCCGGCGCTCCTCGGCACAGCAGAGGAAGTATGTTCTCAAATCTTAAATTCTCAATGCCTAGAGAGGTGGTAGAAGCCTCACCCTTGGAACCATTGCAGGTGAGGTTGGCCGGGGCTCTGAGCAACCTGCTCTAGTTGCAGATGTCCCTGCTCCCTGCAGGGGGGTTGGACTAGGTGAGCTTGAAAGGTCCCTTCCCACCCAAACCATTCTGTGGTTCTTTGGGCCCCTCACTCCAAGAAGAATGTTGAGGGGGTGGAGCGTGTCCAGAGAAGGGCAATGAAGCTGAGGAAGGGTCTAGAGCACAAGTGTGGTGAGGAGCAGCTGAGGGACCTGGGGGTGTTGAGCCCCACAAAGGAGGCTCAGGGGAGACCTTCTGGCTCTCCACAACTCCCTGAAGGGAGGTTGGAGCCAGGTGGGGTCGGGCTCTTCTCCCAAGGAGCAAGCGATAGGACAAGAGGAAGTAGTCTCAAGTTATAAGTTTAGGTTGGACCTGAGGAAAAATGTCTTGCTGGCAAGGGTTGTGAAGGGCTGTCCCAGGCTGGGCAGGGCAGTGGTGGAGTCCCCATCCCTGGAGGGGTTTCCAAGCCATGGAGATGTGGTGCTGAGGGCCATGGGTTAGTGGTGCCCTGGCAGCGCTGGGTTAACGGTTGGACTTAATGCTCTTAAAGATCTCTTCCAACCAAAACAATTCTCTGATTCTGTGAAATCATGGGATGGGAGGACAAGGCATTGACTCTCAGCTTCAAAAGACACACGGGCAATAACATCCATACAGTGGAGATGTAGGTTCTGGGCCTGAACTGCATTTTGAGGCTCGACCTTTTGTTTTTGGAGGTGTCACTGTTGGTAAGAGGCCAATATCTCCTGTCCCTCATGCTGCAGATAAACCCTGGAGAATAAATACCCCTGACGTGGCCAGCCTTGAAAAATAACTCTGCCATGCACAGCTCTCTGTTGTTTATATTGCCAGGTATAATTCAGACCCAGGAAAGAATCAATTCCATTGATTTAAAAGGGGGGGAAAAAAAAAAGAGAAGGTATTTGTCTGTGCCTGGTGGTTCTGTCAGACTTCCTGACTCTGCAGCCCTGCACCTGCAGAGCTCAGAAACACGGACAGCCCTTCTCGCTCGCTAACCTTTGGGAGGATGTTATCCTCTCCAGACAGTCTGTCTCCAAAAGCCTTCCAGGAAGAAGCATCCAGAACAGTTTTGCTGGTTAATTCTCATATACTTGAAAAAAAAAACCCCTCAGTCTAGAGGAAGGTAGAAGGAAAAAAAAAATCTTTTGGCTTCCGCTGAAAGGTGATCAAAGGGCTGCAGGGTAGAGCACGAAGCTTTTTTATGAGAAACTAGAAGTGGGGTCGATGGGTTTGAAGCAGAGCTGGGTGGGGTTGATGCATTTAACACATTGAATTTTACTGGACTATTATTTTACTATTAATTCGTTCTGTTATCACGCTATCGTAAAAGAGTGGGCATGAGAAAGTGAAGTTTAATCATAGGAGGTGATGGTTTCAAACGAAAAGAGGGAGATTTAGACTGGATAGAAGGAAGAAATTTTTGATGTTGAGGGTGGTGAGCCCATGGCCCAGGTTGCCCAGAGAGGTGGTGGCTGCCCCATCTCTGGAACCATTCCAGGTGAGGTTGGCCGGGGCTCTGAGCAACCTGCTCTAGATGCTCAGTGCAGGGGGTTGGACTAGCTGACCTTGAAAGGTCCCTTCCCACTCAAACCCTTCCATGAATTTCTTCTGTTGACTAAAGTTTGGTGACTCAAGGCTAAATCTCTCTTGAGTTTCCAAGAGGGTGAAAGGAATTACAAGAGAGAGAAACAAGCAGGTTCATCTCTCCAGAATTAGGTGTCTACAACTTCATATCCAAGTTTGAGTTAATCAACCTTGACCTTCTCTGTAGCCCCTGGGGAGGAACAGGAACGTTCAAAGAATCGTTCATCTTATCCTAAGGCATCAGAAGACTAGGCATCTGAAAATGCTTTTTGCTGTCTACTGATTGAAACATGACACTGGTGGGTTTGGATTCGCTGTTTACCTTCTAAATATCTATACTATGAGTAGGTGAACCTCACCCAAGTTGCCCCAAATGAACCATTTCTGCACTGAGAGGGCAACAAAAATTAAATAATGGAACTTCAGTGTAGTGCAACAGGAAAAATCCTGAATTTCCTCCAGACAGAGCTTGTTGGTGGGAATGACTTTGTGTCTGACCCCCCCTGGAGAGATGCGCACCGTGCCCACGAAACGTTTTGCTTCCGTTTTTTATTGGCTTTTAGTTTAAAATCACCCATGAACCACCCAACAAAAGCACTGCGGCGAGGGGAAAGGCCAAGCCTCGTTGGGTACTGCACGTGTCCTTCCCCAGCGCAAAAACTTGCAGGTGATGGAATAATCTCCTGTAAGCCTTCAGTGGAGGGAGGTCATATTTCTGAAGTTAATTAAAACTTGGCTGAACAAAGCACGATAAAAGCACATTCTACAGAACAAGCTGGTGCTGACCTGGGTGGCTTCACCAGTATTTTTCTGTCAGGGAAGAATGAAATATCAGGCGTACGAACCCGGCGACAGTTTGACAGCGGTGAAAAATAGGGGAGAAAAATGAGAGCAAAGATTCCAGTGCAATAACTCACCCGGTTGTGCATAAAGGGAACGTCCAGCTCCTGCAGTCATGGAGGGTCATCCCCTCCCCGTCATTCCATCTTGGGCAGCACGAGATGCTCGTGGCCCTTTGCTGGCTGATGTGGTGCCAGGGGGATGGATCGTGGGGCCACCCATCAGCTCCGTCCTTCAGAGCAGGTCGGTGCAGAGCTTAAGCTTAGAGAAGATGAATCCTGGTTGAATCTTAAAATGAGGGAGAATAGCACTTTGTGCAGCGTACACCTGAACTGCAGGAACCTGCTTCATCCAGGAGTTTTTTTGAAGGCGTCAAGGTAGAAGGGAAATTTGTAACGTGCCAGAAGAATTAGCCTGTGGACTGGTAACATGAAGTTATGACTACCACAGGAGAAAAGGTGAGGGGGGACCTGAGGGTCTTGAGGCTTGGAACCCCTCTGCGGGGAGGCCAGGCTGGGAGAGTTGGGTTTGTTGGGCCTGGAGAAGAGAAGGCTCCAGGGAGGTCTTCTTGTGGACTTTCAGGACTTCAGGGAGGCCTATCAGAAATATGGGGAAGGGGTTGGACTAGATGACCTTTGAAGGTTCCTTCCAACCAAAACGTTCTATGGTTCTATCTAGTCCAAGCCTGGTAGGTAAATGGTGGATGTTTAAGCCATTAAAAAGTGAAGCATGGTCTTCAGAAAGTGCCCAACCTTTTAGTACGCTGTAAAAAGAGGCTGCAAAAAATAAGCTAAGACTAGTTTAAGTCCTATAAGCAATAGGGCTGTGTCAGTGTATGGTTGGGAGGGCTCGGGGGAGTTATTAACCAAAGCATAATTAAACCTTTGCTTCCATGTCCTGCCTCCAAAACTGTCTCTTCTCCAGGGGCAAACCATCTCATTGGACCGGGACTTGATGGTTACCCATTTTTTTTTTTTTTTTCCAAGAAAAAACTTGTTTTGCCCAGAAGAACTGTTTATTTCTGAGCTCTTCAGATGGAGACGTTTTGAATTGTCATTAAAAAAGGTACATGAGGCTGAGTTGTTGTAACTTTTAAGTGTTTACTTGGAGGTGATGTAACTAAAAGGAAGGCAATGAAGAGTAATCTCACTCAGGAGTATTGGAGCAATTATTCCGGGCAGCATGTAGGTATTGTCAGGAGCTCTATGGGTGTGCTGGAGTCACTGCCTGGAAACTACAGAAATGGACAATAAGGAAGAGTTTCCTTTCCAGAGGGTTTATTTCTGTTGAAAGTACAGCTTAAATTCTGAACTGCATGACCATAACATATATTTTAAGGGCAGAACTGAAGTCTGCTTTTATATCCATCCTTAGGAGGAAAATAAGTATCATTATGGTGTGAAAGCTGGATGCGTTTCACGTTGTAACATAATGGAACAACGGCAGAAACGCTGCCATCTGGGATCAATTTTCCCATTCCAGGCTCCTTGTCTTCCGAATCCCAGCTCCAGTTCTGAAATGGCTACTGGACTAAATTTGAATCCCACTGTAAATCTCGACACAAGCTTCCAAAGTAGCAGTTTCCACTGCAGCAGCTGAGTTTTGAAGCTTGGATGACTGTCTTCTGTAGAGTCATTCAATGGCTTAGGTTGGAAGGGACCTCAAAGACCACCTAGTTCCAATCCCCTCTGCCATGACAGGGACACCTCCTACTAGAGCAGGTTGTGCAAGGCCCCATCCAACGTGGTCTTGAACTTCAACTTCACTTTAGCAAGGCCTTTGACAGAGTCAAAGTTGAGTTGTGTCTAAAATTACCTCAGGGCTGAAACTTCTCTCACCTAGCTCAAACCTGGAGAAGTGAATTCTTTGCAATTGGAAGTGCCAAAAAAGCTGCTGCATCCCAACGTGAGCAAAATGATTCCTTGTTTAGACACGAAGTTCTAGTCCTTTTTTTTTTCATAAGACAGAACTTCACTTTTTGATTTCAGATGGATTTGAAGGAACGTGCTCGTAATTATTCTTGTAATAATGTTAATCAGGATGGTGCGAGGGTCTGTGCAAGAAGGTGTGAAAGAACTGTCTTTATTCCATGTTCTTTATTCGCATTCTTTCAAATAGTCTCATTTTAAATTATAAAGTTTTGGCAAATGAGCAAGTTACAGACTAAACATAGGAAGTAATTATGACTAGAAGCTAAACACAGGAAGTAATTATGACCAGAAGCCAACACTCTTATTTCTTGTGGGCTCTCAGCAAAAATCTCTGAGCAAGCCCAGCCTCGCCTTCACTGCCAACCTTCCAGATCCCTTTTTAGATTTCATCTTCTGACCCTTGAAGAGCTTTTTTGCGGGACAGACCAGTCAAAGGCCCTCAACCAGTTTCGGCCCTGCAGGGTGACGGTTTGAGGACTGGGATGTTTCTGCTGCAGTAAAATGTAACACACACCTCTCGCTTTCTAGAGCAGGCTGAGAAAATGTAGCTGAGCACAGGAATATGATTCAAACCATGGGAGTTTAACATTTCCTTTTTTCTGGTTAAATAACCCCATGCTGCCTTGCCCGGTACTGCCTGCAGCGTGTGGTAGGAGCACTTTTAATTCAAAACCATCCCCCTCCTTGTCCTGTCCCAACAGGCCCTGCTCAAAAGTCTGTCCCCAGCTTTCTTCTAGGCTGCCTTGAAGTACTGAAAGGCCACCAGAAGGTCTCCCTGGAGCCTTCTTTTCTCCAGGCTGAAGGACCACAACTCTCCCAGCCTGGCCTCCCAGCAGAGGCCTTCCAGCCCTCCCATCATTGCTGGGGCCTCCTCTGGCCCCGCTCCACCAGGTCCATGTCTCTGCTGTGCTGAGGACTCCAGAGCTGCCCCAGCACTGCAGGGGGGTCTCACAGAGTGGAGCAGAGGGGCAGGATCCCCTCCCTTGACCTGTTGGCCACATCCTATCACAAGTATTTCTACTTGTCTACAGTTCCCTTTCACTAAGTACTTTAAGATTTAGAAAGGAAAAAATCAGGAACTTTGGGATTATTGAGCAAAACCCCTTAAGAATAACCCAGAAATCCTGTTCTTTCAGAGTTATTTAAATGGCTAGATTTCTGATAAGACTTTCTGTACAACTGCAAATTAGACATTTTGCTCCCTGTTTAAGGAGCGTGTCTTTTCTTTGGGATAGGAGAACATGGGAGTTTTGTTCTAAATAGCCCGTGTAAGCGAGGGGAGGTGGAAGTCCAAGGGCAGTGGAGCAGGACCATCCCCTCGTGCTCCTCCTCAGAGGTGGCCCGTTGACATGAGAGCGTATTGTAATCCCTGGGCAGGAAAGGGAGGAGAGGTGACGTTGCTCTGAGACATGCTGCTCTGGATTTCTGGGCTTTTCTGTAATAAAAATGCTTCTTTAAAAAAAAAGCTACATCATCTGCACGCAGGTATGGGATGTGTAAGATGTCCCTCACCCAGCAGCAGTGGGCTCAGCACTTTTCGGTGGCTGTTTTTAGATGCAGGCACCCCACGAGCGCTGCTCTTCCCAAGGTGAAACTGGCCACTTCCCTTCTCTTCCAGGAAGAGTGGTTGTCCCCAGTTTCTACATCAACTGGTGCAAAAAAAGGACCCACCCTGCTGAGCCCCAGGCCCATCCCCTGGAGCCTGGGAAGGCTGGGAGCACACCAAGATAACTGCTGTCCTTTGAAGGACACAACCGGAGGGATCTCTTAGGAAGACACAGGAGACATCACTCTTTTGGTCTTACGAAGGGGGGAAAAAAGTTCTAACGTGGCAGTTATGATCTTTTCTTTGCTGCAGGAAACGTGCAACTCACAGTGCTGGCAAAAGGAAGGGCAGCCAGAAGGACCTGAGACCCCCGGATCTGTGGATACACCACGAGGAGATGGAAATGAAGAACATTGAGAAGCCGACAGGCTCAGACCCTGCAGGAAGGGACTCACCAATGCAGAGCTGCCAGGACATCACCCCCGTCAGCCACAGCCAGTCGGAAACACAACTGGGCAACAAGAGCACCCCCCAACCTGGTGAGGGCCTCCAAGGGCAGGAGAGGCAGAACTTGACTGGCTTTCACCTGGAGATTTGGGGTGATGAGAATCACAGAAAGGTTTGGGCTGGAAGGGACCTTTCAAGGTCATCTAGTCCAAGCCTATTTTATGTACTTCTAATTTTTTCTTTCTCCATCACCAGCATAGAAATTTTCTTTAAATTAATTTGATATCGGTGATCAGTGACCTTTAGCCCACCATGTGAAGTCTGTAACAGAGGGTGAAACCTGGCAAGATCCAGGAGGAGCTCGGAAGAATTGACAGCTCTGCACTGGATGCTGGGAGAGATGTTCCTAGATGGTTGGATGGGGCTCTGAGCAACCTGCTCTAGTGGGAGATGAGATGTCCCTGCTCACTGCAGGGTGATTGGACAAGGTGACCTTTAAAGGTCCCTTCCAACCCAAACCAGTCTGTGATCCTATGATTTTTGCAGTGGTTTCAGACTAGGGGAAAACACTATTCTTATTTTTTAGGTTCAGGAATTCAACTGGAAGTCAAATATTATAAAATTTGCATAGAAAAGAAAAACAGAGGGGGAAAAAGGGGGACGTGGGGAAGTAAGTGATGAAAAATGGAGCAGAAGGAGAACATGGTTAGGAAGGTTCTTGGCAGTGTCACCAGGATTTGGGCCAAGGAGACTGAGAAAACTTAGAGATATGATGAAAGAACCTCTGGAAGGAAAATGGGGTTCCAGTGATGTTTTCTCATCCTTTTTTTAACCTTAGTGCACACAGCACGTCACCGCTGATAACGTTTTTTCCACCATCATGATGGAGCATCTTGGGAGAGGCAGGTGGTGCATACAAGAAGGGACAGAGGGTGAGACACAGCACAGAAGTTGAAAACATAAACCTATTTATCTTGGAAACATTCATCTTGAGTTCATCACCAGCACGTTGCTTGTGGATGATGGGTGCAATAACTCCAGGATCTCAGCTGGGGCTGTAAATCCTGAAGATGACTTTTCCAGATGCCTCTGCTGGTTTCATCCCTTTTTTTCTTTTTTGTAGCTTCTCTTCCTGCGAGGGAAGAAGAGTTAAAAAGGAGCAGCTTTCAGGTTTCAAAGGGGATCTCATTTCCTTTGTCCGACGTTGGGTTTTGGGTTGATAGGTTAGTCTTTAGAAGATAATTGTGACAATGATCTCTGTTGGTTTTAATGCCAATAATCCTCGTTATATTGGAGAGACGTTAACCAGAAGATTCCCTTTGCCTGAAGAGATATCGCTGATGGTCAGGAGCCCAGAAAGATCAATGCGAGAGCTCCATCGATTGCTGCAGGCTGGCAATCGAGCGCGTGGTAGGAAGTCATCACAGCCCCCGAGCAAGCTAATGACAAAGGCCGGGCTGGGGATTTTATGTGGAAACGCCTTGGACCATAAATAAATGCCTTTATGTTTCTTCCCATTCGGTAATTAAGCAGCACTGGCCCTGGCTGTTCACCAGCAATTAGGTCTTTGTATGGCCGTCGATGAAAGATTTGGCATTTCGGTCCTGCAGTTCAGAGAAGAGTGATTTGGGGGAGAAAACAGTCTTTTCACACAGATCTTTATTTTCTTTTTTTAAGGAGTGTGTGTTTGCTCGGGTACCTCAGAGATGAATAGTCTGAGCGGGTATTAAGCTTAACCGTATGCCAGTATTAAACTCATTTCATCCATGGTTCATTAAAATAGCAAAAGTCACATAAATACGAGGTTCATGTGATCCTGGGTATGGAGAGAGAAATACAGCTTTTATTTCTTGCCATTCCCTCCAACAAACACCTGGTTCCAAGCACGCTTTCCTTCAGGAAAGTGTCTTCTCCAGAATCTTTGAATATTTCAAATACCCTCTACTCGTGTGACTAAAGCTGAGCATCCCTAGTTCAGTACCGACCCAGAATATCTAATTTCTAGAGCTGCTGGGACAGTTTTGAATTGGATTGGGCCTTAGGCAGCGTGTCTGAGCTCTATCTAGATGTGCTGGTTGCAATCCAGGACCAAACAAGGACAAGCTCCAGGCCCATCTTTACCTCGTCATAGTCGTCGTAGAAAAGCCAAGATGCAGAAGCTGGAAGAGCCACTGTGAGTTACAGGGAATAATCAGGACGTGGGGCTTGGTGATGTCTCACAAGAGCGGTTGTTTTCATCCTCCAGATGTATTTCCAAGGTCTATTCTTGGCTGCCAGGTTTTGTAGATACCTGTATTTATACAACCTTTTTCTGGTCTTGATACCTGATGTTTAAAGTAAGTTTGTATCAGGGAAGTTACGAGAAAAGTGTCATGTTTATATGAGGTGAGTGGGGGTTTTCGAGATAATTTCAGAAACAAAGAGAAATGCTATCTGAAATCTCTCCCAGAAAAATGCAAACAATAATTTTCTTCCGAGAAGGCAGCCAAAATAGTCTGTGCAGCTCTTTGCAGATGATGATATTTAATGAGCGGTTAAAATAACAGAATTCTAAAAAAAAAACATTAATCTTTCTGCCAGCTAGAAGGTGAAGAGAAACAGTCATTGACAGCATTTCCCACTGACCTGATGTGTTGTTTTCCCCTAGGTCCTGAGACAGAAGATGTTGGAAGCAGCATGTCCACGTTGGAGCGTTCCCTTGCTGCCCGCAGAGCCACCCGTGCCAAGCTCATGATCCCCATGGATTCACAACCAAACAACCCTCGTGAGTACCAGGACCTTCCCCCGGCCCTATTCTGCACCCTACAAGCCATGCTCAGCCATCTGAAGATCTCATACGGTCTTTCAAACACGATCTAGTTATGCCTCATAAAGTTAAATAGCATCAGCAATGTTCTCTTCATCAAAAAAAGATGTCCTGGAAGCTTGCCAGGGCTTCCCCACACATCCGTGGAAAAGCTGTGGAGAAGATTCAGAAATTCTATTTCTGCTCGTCTCACACCAGGCTAAGCTTAAAGAGTCATTGTTTCTATTTTTGCCAGGCGGATGGTGATGGATAAATCCCTCTGTCTCCCTACTGTAAGACTTTAAAACCAGGGGTAAGAGTTCAAGCTGCCAGAGCTTTATAGATACAAATGGTGATGTTGTGATGGGGCAAGAGGAAATGGCCTCAGGTTGCTCCAGGAGAGGTTTAGGTTGGACGTGAGGAACAATTTCTTCCCCAAAAAGATTGTCCAGGCCTGGCCCAGGCTGCCCAGGGCAGTGGTGGAGTCCCCATCCCTGGAGGGGTTTCCAAGCTGTGGAGATGTGCTGCTGAGGGACAAGGGAACAGCAGGAAGGCTGGAGAGCATTAGATGGGGTTCTTCCATCCTCCAGAGTTTATTTAAATGTCTAAAGTGACCTTGCTTCACATCTGAGCAAAGGAAGGAGAGAAACGAGAACCTTCAGGCACTGATCGAGTTCCTGGTGGTTGGGCTTGATGATCCTAGAGGTCTTTTCCAACCGTGATTCTATGATGAGGCTTTGGGTCTGGGATCCATCTCTTGGTTGTGCTCAGCTTTTAGCTAGAAGTTCTACCTTTGACTTTGCAAAATAGATCCAATCAAAAATCTGTAGGTTTGTGGAAGGGCACATCACAAATGATATAGAAGGAACTGAATGATGATGGAGAGGAGAAGGAATCACCTGCCCTGGCCTTGTGCATTAAATTACTTAGGAGGGGCTGGTGTTGGTTGCCTCAACTTGTGTTGGTTACGGGTGCAATAGGGGTCATGCTGCTCAGCCTTACGAGGATACACCACAGCTGAGCCCGGTGAGAAACTGGATTCCAGTTCTTCACACCTTGGGCTGGACTTAACACCACCTCTCAGCCTCCTCTGTCGTTATGATCTGGAAGAAAGCCCTGGGGGTTGAGGCAGAGAAAGCTCTTAGACCGCCTGGCCGTGTCATGGGCAATATTCCCATCTTGTAACCACAGCATCAGATTATTTGCCCTTTTTTTTCAGTGGGATTCCTCCTGGCTTGGCCTGGGTTGAAGGAGGGCAGCAGGCCAGGAGAATGGACAGACTCGGAGCGGTGTAAGCAAAATCAGAAGCCAATCAATTGTAATTACCGTGGGTCAATAGCAGCGTTCGTTGCGGAAGAGCCAAGTCAACATTGTTCTGTAGCTGAGAGATCAACGTGCTCTTAAATATATTTAGTTTTTCAGTCCAGTGATACCTTTTGAGGAATGGTGTCCTCTTTGCCACGTATTTCTATTTTCAGCAGTATCAGTCTAATCTCCAGCAACGGCGTATGATGATTGTTGGCAAATGATGAAACGCAGCTTTATAAAAGCCTGAGTTATGCTGGATATGTTTGGGGTTTGGTTTTTTTTCCCCCCCTCCAGAAGATAAAATTGAGGCTTTGTCAGATTAGGAGCTTTAATTAATTCCTCTCCGTCTGCTTGATACCGAAAGAAATCGTCAGCGGTGAGTGATTAAATAGATTGAAGAAGCAACATCATCATTCCGACGTGAAGAACACATACTCTTAATTGTAAAATAGCCAATCTGGAGGTGTTCACGCTCGTCACAATAATGATAATTTGCAACCTCTGAGAACAAATGTATTGCAGAACGTGCCTCTGCTTAGCGAAGGGGAAGGAGCATAAACCAGATACATCAGGTAAGGTTTTAGTGAGATCTTTGATGTCTCTGGTGCTGCTGAGATACAGATGGTCCAAGGCTGTTGTACAGAGGGGGGAGTGTTTAGGAGGAGAAAAATAGAGGAGGAAAAATAACAGCAAGTCTTTGCAGGGTATCACACTCAAATATTGTGCCTGCAGTCCTCCTGTTCTCCGTTTGTAACCTTACAGAAAATGAAAATAAAATGCTTATGGAGTCTGGAGAGCGGTCGCTGGTTGTGTTTCATGGGGAGGGTTTCCCCCCTCTCCCAAATCACCGCCGTTCTTTTCCTTCAGGGAAAGCTCTGGGGAGCTCGAATACAAATCCAGCCCGTCCCACTTTGTCATTTCTCTTGGGCGCTGCTCTTTGGAACGCGATCCAGGACATTTTAAACGGAGACCGTTGTGTTGAGGGAGCTCCCTGATTTGGTCAGGGAATTGCTGTTCTCAGTGTCTTAGTATATCAATATTAAGTGCAAATTCAATTGCTGACAGGCTCTGGCAGAAGAGATTTGTTGTCATATCTGCCTGAAATTGCAAAGATTTATTGAGAATGTTTGATGTCAGCTTCTCTCTGGCTTCTCTACAATAGAGCGCCGCAATGAATAGTAATCCCATCTTATTTTAAAAATGAAAGTGCTGGGAGTCTACAGCCTAAAAAGACAGGAAGGAATGGACTTGGAGAAACAAGTTGTTCTTTAATAGGATTCAGTAAAGAGTGACATTTTTCACGGCAGCAGCAATGTTATAAATATTGTCAATAAAAGCGTCTTATCCAGACAACACGAAGTGTCGGAGGAGTAGAAATTCTCCTCTAAGTATGAGTGAAATGAACCCAGACAGCCCTGCAGCTCAGATCACCCTGGGTAGCTTTTCTTCATGAGTTTTCTACCCCTCCACACTTGGCCGTTGCCTCTGGAAGTGCAACGTTGTCTCGCCCAAAGCCCTTGTGCTTCAAGGCTAGGCTAGACTTGATGATCTTGGAGGTCTTCTCCAGCCTCAAGAATTCTGTGAGAACACCCTCATAAAGCCTTGGCGCCGTCGTGGCTTCTTGCGTGACCTTGCAGACCTTGCCACTCTGTGAAATGGGTGCAGGAGGAGCTACAATTAATCGTTAATGACCATCTTAAAGTTCACAGCATCGTTCTTAAGTCATGTGTGAAAGGGGGCCACGTAAGCCAAACATTATCATCCATGAGCCAAAACTCTCTGCTGGGCAGAACTTTAATGAGGGTTTCCAAGTTTTTTCCTAAAAGCTACAAAGAAATGCGTGATTTGCATTATTATCTCCTACTCTTCAAGCCTTGGCTGTGGAAAATAGAGGAGAAAGCCTGAATTTAGCACACTCTGATCCCAGTTTTCAAATCGAAGCGTTTCAACTCAGCTTCAGAACTGCAGACTTTTAGCTAGTGGTTTGCTGGCACGTCTCACCCCTGGTTCTTTCAGGCTTGGACATTGCTGAGCGGGGAGTGATGCCCAGCTAAGAGGGTAAACGTTGGGGGTTTGTGAGATCGGGGACGTCTGAAGCACTCGTTTAATCTCTCTCTCCTTCTTTCCTTTTAGCTGTGGTCAGTGCCATTCCGGTGCCAACGCTAGAGAGTGCCCAGTACCCCGGGATCCTGCCGTCCCCGACCTGCGGGTACCCACACCCGCAGTTCACCCTTCGGCCGGTGCCGTTCCCGACCCTCTCTGTGGACAGGACCTTTGGAGCAGGAAGAAGTCAGTACAGTGTTTTTCTTCTGCTCTTGCCTATTAAAATAGCTTGGAAGTGCGTTGGGAGGTGTAAGATCTAGCCAATGCTTTTTGGGAGCCAGGATGTGCCAGTCGCATCCTGGGCTGCGGCGAAACAAAGTGGAGGGAGGTGGAGTTGGACTGGATGACCTTTAAAGGTCCCTTCCAACCCAAACCAGTCTACTTGGATTTGATGATCCTAGAGGTCTTTTCCAACCTAAATGATTTTCCAAGTCTGGTCTGGTAACAGCAACTTCAGCAGCTGCTGCTTCTCCAGCAGCAGCTCCAGTTGCCCCTTCCAATCTGGACCCAATCTGGCCTTCAGAGTGAAAGCTCACTGCATCTCTGATCCAGTCCTGTTGTTTCTGCAGGTCCATCAGTTGTTGGACCTGCACTTTAATTTCCTTCCTTTATTCATAAGGATACTCTCAGAAAAATGCAGGTGTCAAGAGCTCCTCCTCATCCCAAGGCAGGACCCGGTATCATCGCCTTATGAGGAAAGGTTGAGAGACCTGGGGCTTTTTAGTCTGGAGAAGAGAAGACTGAGAGGGGATCTAATGAATGTGGATCAACAGATGAGGGCTGGGGGTCAAGAAGAAAGGGGCAACCTCTTCTCACTTGTGCCCTGCGACAGGACAAGGGGCAATGGATGCAAGCGAGAGCACAGGAAGTTCCACCTCAACATGAGGAGGAACTTCTTGACTGTGAGGGTGACAGAGCACTGGAACGGGCTCCCCAGAGAGGTTTGGAGTCTCCTTCTCTGGAGACTTTCAAGACCCATCTGGATGTGTTCCTGTGTAACCTGCCCTAGATTCTATAGTCCTGCTTGGCAGGGGGTTGGACTTGATGATCTCCAGAGGCGGAGATGACCTAAAAAATCCCTTCCAACCCAAACCATTCCATGATTCCATACAGGATGGGGTTTTTTTTGTGTGTGCTTTACCACTCAGCGAAAAAAATTCACTTGAAAGTTGACCAGCCCTGTCTGCAAAAGCAACACCCAGCAATAATTCCTCTGAGCCAGAGCCTACCTGGGGTGCTGCTTGACTGAGCAGCCTATTGATCAAGACGTAGCCATCCCTGAATAAATCATGCGCCGTGCCATTAGCGAGGGTGTTGCTCGGCATCCCGCCGTACAGACAACGCTTCGACACCTTCTTTCTGTTTCTGAAGGGCTTTTTCATTGACCCGAAGCTCCGAGTGCTGTAACTTATCTTTAGGAGAAATGTTCTACTCAAGAGGAGAGTTAAAAAAAAAAAATAAAAATGAAGAGTCAGGCCCCAGCTGGAGCTTGAGTAATAAGCTGTCTTGTCTGTTTGACTGCTTCTGATGACACCACCATAAAATACAATTGCTAAATACCATTTTTTTTCCAGACAGAAGACCTCTCTGAGCCATGATGGGGCTGCTCCATCCCCTGTGGATGCTCCATCCCTGGAGGTGTTCAAAGCCAGGTTGGACGGGGCCTTGAGCAACCTGGTCTAGTGGGAGGTGTCCTGCCATGGCAGGGGGGTTGGAACTAGATGATCTTTGAGGTCCCTTCCAACCCAAACCGTTCTATGATTCTATGATAAAGTGGCTGTTGTCTGGTCGGCGATCCTTCCCACCGCTTCCCTTCTCCTCCAGGCTCCTCCAAAGCTCTGTTGCACATTTTTATCAAGACAGGTTTAGGATGGTGACAGGCTTAGTTTGCCACATGGTACAGAAGGAAGAAGATGCTCTATTTTCTCTTGTGCCACAACTATAGGAGATGCTGAACCATCGCGGAAAGAGAGCTGGAGGAAACCATCTCCTGCTTGGGAGGTACTGAGGTGGCCCCATCCCTGATCTAGCTGAACTTGTTACTGGGCTTTAGAACAGATCTTGGTGTTATACATGAATTTTCTTCACTCTGGCAAAATATTTTATAAATTCAAGAGCGAAAGATCACCACCAGAATTCAGGATGGCATCATCTGCATTTGTCCTGCCCATGGCAGGAGGCTTGGAACTAGGTGATCTTTAAGGTCCCTTCCCACCCAAACCATTCTGTGATTATCTACTTCGTCTTACAGAGTCTACTTTCTCTTAAAAAAAACCAAGATAATAATGATCAGTAGAAATAATCAGAATTCTTGGGCACTTCTGCTGAGGTGGATGACGGCAAATATCTGCCTGCCAGGCAGGGGATTGATGTGGGTGGTGTAGGCAGCAGGAGCAACGTGCTCATCTTCATCCATCCTTCCAACAAACAATCCGTCCTCTTCCTGCAGGGACCAGAGTGAATTGCAAATTGATGGTTCTCATTACATTTGCAAGCACGCACGTCATATTTTTAGGGGGGAAAAAAGTCTCCTCAAGCGTGAAGCACCTTCATTAGACCACTTACCTGCAATATTGAAATCCCGACTCTCGCTTCTGGTTTTAATAGAGTCATCACACCTTTCTTTTCAGTAATAGCCAGAGGATAACCTGAAGTCTTTTCTGTAATGATGGTTATGTAGGTGTCCAGGTTTTACGACTACATCCTTGAGCTAAAACGTACCCATGCAGTGAAGCAGGAATTTAATAGCCTGTTAATGGAGAGCCCGTTGTGCTGCTGGTAGCTGAGGAAGCTGAGGAGGCTTTGCTATCTGAGACCACCACTGCAGAAAATACCAAGAAGGTATTTGATGGTGAGCAGCACTAAGTGGCTGGTTTCACAGGTGAAGAGCCTCCCAAAAGACCTGTCCTTAAGGACACAAGGAAGAGCGTTAGGCTCCGTAGGAAGTTCGGACTTTGATGAACATGTTGAAAGACAGTTTGAGGCTAAGAGCATAGACAGAAAGCTTTATTAGTACTTTTAAGCAAAGACCTCAGCAGGGTTCATTTGCTCTAGAAAGCTTCATAACCTCAGATGTGTACCTCTGTGAGACTTACGTTCTCTTTTGCATCTTCCTTGACTTGGACAGGGTGAAGAAGAACCCAATGCCCATGGTAGCCTTAAGTAGCAACATGCTGTGACACCTTCTGAATGTGTGGGCAACAAGGAAGGGTGGAATGAGCTAAACTATCACTCCTGCTCCACCCGATTTCACAGAACCTCGGTATCTCTGGCCTTCTTAAGGAGAATTTTAGCCCTTGAAGAAGAAAAGAAAGGGGTCTGCTGGGCAAGGAAGGACACGGAAAATCAGAGCTCAGGCAATGGCGTAGTAATGCAGAGAGCCACAAAGGTGAAAATGTGGAAAATGAGCCCCAGATGAGCAAAGTTTTCCAAGCCGTAGGTGATTTTGACCTTGGTCTCATCCTGTAGTTGGGTTCCTATCCGCAGTGTTCAGTCTTGCCAGGGATGTCTGCCGGATGGCCATAGGAACAAGCGATGGGGCTGTGGAAATGAGGAGAAATCCTCATTTCTCCTCATTTCCATTCTGCCGGCTTGTTTTGCCACTGTAGCAGGTTGTAATTACTTACATACTTTGACATTAATTATTATAAACTGCCATGAGATTTGACTTGGCGGTGTAATTGCGTGTTGTTAGCACAATGACTTCTGGTGGTTGCAGCAGGCTTTGAAAGAAGCCAAAGCCTCTGGAGCATTTTGAGTCCTGGTTTAATAACTAATTGTGATCGCTGTGTGTCAGGAAGGTTGTTTTCTTCAGGAAAAGGAGGAGCTTTTCCTAGATTTCTCTTTCCTACCACAAGGACTGTTGTGCTGTGAGCCATCCTGGCTGGTGGAGATACCGTGGAGCCACCGGACAACACCAACGAGCTCAAATTAAATGAGTTCCTCTTGTGATCAGACTCTTCACCAACCAGTTTGCATCCTTCCACTGTTCTGCTGGCAAATAATGTCAGGCCTCGTGGGCCCTCTCAGCAAGAGGAGAACTTTCTCCAGTGCTGCTCCTCAGAACGGTGGGGCAGGAGCTGGGAAAGGGGCCAGGAGACACCACAGAGCCAAGCTCCTGGGAAGCCTCAACAGCACTTGTGATGGAGGATTTGGAAAAGAGGATAAGAGATGGTGTTTCTAATTCAATCCACTTATTCTTCCCCTGCAGTAGGAATAAAATGGAAGTCATAGAATCATCATAGAGTCATAGAATGGATTGGGTTGGAAGGGACCTTAAAGATCATCTAGTTCCACCCCACTGCCATGGCAGGGACACCTCCCACTAGGCCAGGTTGCTCAAAGCCCCATCCAACCTGGCCTTGAACACCTCCAGGGATGGAGCATCCACAGCTTCCCTTGGCAACCTGTGCCAGTGTCCCACCACCCTCAGAGTGAAGAACTTCTTCATAGAATGGATTGGGGTTGGAAGAGACTTTTAAAGGAAGGCTCTTTCCTGTGGCATGGATAACGAACTTCTTGCTGCCATCCATAAAGCACCACAGCGGACTTAACCTTATCAGTTCTCCTTGTAATTAATTCTTGACTACTTCAGCTTGTCATGGGAGACGTGGTGGTTGGGAAGAGATTTTAAAGGTTTGGTTATTCCAAGGACTCCTTCAAGTCTGAGTAATGTGGTGCAATCTTGTATCCTGGTGTGAGTTTCTCTTCGTGACGCAGTGTTAGGTGAAGAGCAGTGCCATAAATCCAGGCAATGCCATCGGGATGTGTGAATGCACATCCCACCTCTTGCTGTCTTCTTCTATCCCCCCTCCTACACAACATCTTCTTCACTGAACACACTCCATAGAAGATACTCTCATTTTAGAATCATAGAATGGGTTGGGTTGGAAGGGATGTTTCAAGCTCATCTTGTCCAACCCCCTGCACTGAGCAGGGACATCTGCAACTAGAGCAGGTTGCTCAGAGCCCCGGCCAACCTCACCTGGAGTGTTGCCAGGGATGGAGCATCTACCACCTCTGTAGGCAACTAGGGCCACTGTTTCACCTAGACTAAAATATTAGAAGATTTTGCATCTACTGGGTTTTAAGTAAACTCAGTTCAGAAATCACCTTTCTCTGCATTCACGGTACCGGTGGTTAGACAACACTGTGGACCACACACATCCTGAAAGCTCCAATGCAACCGTGCTCCTACACAACCATCATCATACTGCAGCTCATAGTTTGGGTACGACACGGATTTCTGGGGGGCTGTAGGAAGTAAGGGCTTTTCTTTCTCTCAACCTTTGTTTTCAGTGCTACTTCACGTCTTTACAGCTGTTTTCTGGCATGGCAAGTCCATGTCAGAGGTCGATAATGAAAGCTTCTTTTAAGAAACTCTGCAGAAGCTGTCTTTTCTGTTAGAAGGTTAACGTGGAGAATTTAAATCCCTGAGGAACTGACTTGGAATATAGGCTAGTAAAGCAGCGACCTGCTGCTTTGGCACATTGAATGAGGAAAACAGTGTCGGTGATTGGTTAGGTGGAAATTAATTAAGCCCTTTCTTTTGTCTCCAGCTTTTCTCTGCTATGACTAGAACAGCACCGGCCTGCTGAACGTAATGAGTTTCCATAGGCGCAACCTGTTTCGATCTCCAAATGATGCATTTATTGATTTTTAATATTTAGAAGCACATAGAGAGGAAAGAGAGAGAGGAGGGATAAAAATCTCATACTGGGTTATTGGGGTTTTTTAAAAAGGAAGATGTTTTGAGCTGCAAATGGCACATGTTCTCTCAGGAACGTTTGGGTTTTTAATTCATCTGCCAATAAATTTGATGGAGTTGTTTACACATTTTTGTCGAATCATCAAGGTTGGACAAGACCTCTAAGATCATCAAGTCCAACCGTCAACCCAACACCACCATGACCATGTCTTGAAGTGCCACGTCTTCTTGGAGGGCGCAGGCTAATACTGACCCTTCTGCTAAAAACGACCATAAAAGGAGGAAATGGGGCATAAAACCTTCATCCCTTTTTATTTATGGATTTTTTTTACTGTTCTCTTGCAGCTGTTACCGAAGCACCAGCACCGCAGCAGCCGTCCTTGCTCCCGCAGACGCAACCTGAGCACTCCAGCAACGAAGACGCCCCGAGCAGAACCATCCCCACCGCCTGCGTCCGCCCTACGCACCCGCTCCGCAGCTTTGCCAACCCCTTGCTACCTCCACCCATGAGTGCAATAGAACCGAAAGTCCCTTACACACCGCTTCTGTCTCAAACAGGTAAGAGATGAGGGGGGGGGAAGTCAATTCATGACAACGTAGAGGGCACAAGACTGTCCCAAACCTTGAAGAAACACCTGTAAGTGCTCCTGGATATATCCAGTTTGATGGGAACAACCCAGTATTTCATCATGACAACCTGGAATGAAAATGCAGGACAAGGCAACAGCTTCACATCAAGAGTTAGCAAGTAAGTGATAAAAATGAATTAAATGAGATGCCAAATTAATCACTTGGTCTTGTTTCCAGTCTCCTGTTATGCTACAGGAACTTGAACCGGTGCCAAATGCTTGACTCTTGTTTCAAGGCTTGGCTTTTTGATAATGAAAAGACTATTTGTGTATGCTGGAAAAGAGCTGACTGCAATCCACTCCAGTGTGCAGACTACTTAAAAATTAAATAGCAAGCGTGCGAGGAACGGAGAGAAAATGATTGTTACATATTAAAAAGAAAGGCTTTAGAATAGTGCCGCTCTTGAACGCCCTCAAAGGAGGTTGGGGTGAGGTGGGGCCGGGCTGTTCTCCCAAGGAACAAGTGATAGGGTGAGAGGAAATGGCCTCCAGTTGTGCCAGGGTTGGACATGAGGAACAGTGTCGTCATGGAAAGGGCAGTGGTGGAGTCCCCATCCCTGGAGAGGTTTCCAAGCCGTGGAGATGTGGTGCTGAGGGCCAGGGGTTAGTGGTGCCCTGGCAGTGCTGGGTTAATGGTTGGACTTGATAATCTTAAAGGTGTCTTCCAACCTAAATAACTCCATGATTCTATGAAGCTGTGGCCTTGTTTCAAGGTGAAATGGCTGCGTGTGGCTGTGGTGAAACATTCAGTCATGGCAGAGCCGGAGGGAACAGTGCTTCTCCAGCTCCTTTCTGGCTGTGTTGCCAGAGCAGCACTGTTTCTAGAGAGCTGGTTTCAAAATTCACCCATGGGTCAAAGGAGGACATCGGTGTGGTGTATCTGCTGTCTGCTTTGCTCGTAAAATAGGCCCAGGGTGAGAATTGTTAGTCACATGAACTAATATAATTTGAGGAACACTGTTTGCCTCGGTTAACCCTAACTGCCAGAGCTATTAAGGAGGGGAAAAAAAGAAAAAGGATTGGCAGACTAGTACCTTATTTTAACTGTTTGCCTTACTCCTGTCCTTGGATAATCTCCAGTTTGGCTGAGACAAGCGATTTCAGCTTTCCTCTCTTCCATTCTAACGCTGCTTTCCCAGCAGAGCTTCCCTGCCACGCAGCATATGGGAGGTCGATGTTTGCTACCAAAACATTGCTGTGTTTTTACGGGGAGCACCTGCTATCCATCAGCAAGTAATCCACTTTCTGACAGCAGACAGAAGTAGATAAATCCTTCTTTAGTGGAGAACGGCTTTTACCAAATAGTGCTGCTGAATTACTTTTTTTTTCTTTTATGTACATAACAGAGGCCATTCATCTTTACGTAGGCCTGCGCTCGACTTCACGAGGACCCAGTTCTGCTCGTGAGTTCGGCCTGGTTACCTGGGAAGGATTGTTTGTTCTCTGAAGTCCATCAGAGTTTACATTGTAATCATCCTAACTGGGAGGCGTGGCGAGGGGAGGGGAAGTTGGGGCGTGCTGTTTATCTTCATAAAGAGTCTCGTCATCCTGGAAAATAAAATTGCCTTTTTCTGAGGAGGTAATCTCATGTAAGCAGAGGCAAGGTCTTCTACAACCACCATGTAGAACCTGGGTGTTAGGGAAAATGAAGAACTGCAAGTTTCTGGCCAGAAAGCGATGGAAGCGAATGGAGCAAATGCTAAAGCAATGAAAAAATCCATTTTTCTGGCCTCCATCACACAGGCAAAAACATGTTGCTGGGCTCTCTACAGCACTCAAACTATTGTTATACTGCAACCACAGCTTTTGGATCATGTATAACTTCATTTCTGATCTGCCTCCGGCTATTTTGGGGTATTGGGAGGTGTTTATTTCTCCCTGCCTTTGGTTTCTCCTGCTTTTCTCAATGGACTTGTCCTTGGAGTCGTTAGCCAGATGGATGTTGTCTCCTTTGTCATTCTTTCGTGACTGTTAACTTTGATTTGTGCCTCTGGGCTTGAAGAACTCATGCTGGTCCTGCACATGGTGCCCTTCCAGTACCTACTGCTGAATCACAGAATCATAGAATGTTGGGGTTGGAAGGGACCTCTGGAGATCATCAAGTCCAACCCCCCTGCCAAGCAGGACCAGAGAATCTAGGGCAGGTCACACAGGAACACATCCAGACGGGTCTTGAAAGTCTCCAGAGAAGGAGACTCCACAACCTCTCTGGGGAGCCCGTTCCAGTGCTCTGTCACCCTCACAGTCAAGAAGTTCCTCCTCATGCTGAGGTGGAATTTCCTGTGCCCTCGCTTGCATCCACTGCCCCTTGTCCTATGGCAGGGCACAAGTGAGAAGAGGTTGCCCCTTTCTTCTTGACACCGAGCCCTCATTTACTGATCCACATTAATTAGAACCCAGATCTCCCTTCTTTTCACGTAAAATGGGAGTGAAGAGAGGAAATGTTGAAAAAGAGGCGTTAAGAAGGAACACTTCATTTCGCCAGTGGTTCTGAGTATTTAATACCACCCGTGACAGCTCAGCCATGGGTAGATACCAACACAAGGGAGATGCTGAAGACCTTTATGACCTGACAAAGCTCGTGATGCATTTCTCAGTCTGAACAAACCTCCTAGAAGAGAGGAGTGACACAGCCCTGCACAGCTGCTCCTGCCTGGACCCCACCATCAGAGCAAGGGTGGCCGAGCTCTCTGCTGAGACAATTCCCTTAAGGGCCACATCTGCTAATTACACCCCACTTAGGGCCAGCTCAGGTTTAAAAGGCTCTTAGCAAATTCCTATGTTGGAATAACCGTTACTTTCCTGAACCTGATGGGAAGAATTAATTAATTTTTCATTACATTTATCTTAAACTCAAGACGTTTTTACGTGGCCTGTGTACTAAAGTAATTGGACTATAAGTAATGGACTCGTCATCACTTAAACCAATTAAACTACTCTTTGCTTTGCTGTCCTATTATTTAAATTCATGTCAATCAGGTGTCTTAGCCCTTCAGACAATACATAGCTAATGGAGTGATCCTCCAGAATTCCACCGCAGAGAACCATGTGGAGTGATCCAGAGATTTCCAGCAAAGGCCTTAAAAAGCAGGAACCTGATGGTCTTAAAGGTCATAGAATCATTAAGGTTGGAAAAGACCTCTAAGATCATCAAGTCCAGCCATCAACTCAATAGTGCCATGACCACTAGACCATGTCCTGAGGTCTTCTCTAAGTTAAATGATTCTATGATTGTATGTTCAGTGGAGATTTCCCTTGAAATCCCTTCACTGCTGGTTTCCAAACTCTTCTCCCTCCAGCCCTATGAGTTTTAGGTCTCATTTTAAAGAGTAGCTTGAGTGGAAGTGCTGGGCAGTGATGTCCTGTAGTCCTCAACCAGCCCTACCGTCTGCCCCACATGCTGAAGCTCCAGATTTATTTGTATATTTAGATTACAGGAACAGCTCTCCTACAACAACAGGCTGAGAGAGTTGTGGTTGTTGAGCTGGAGAGGAGAAGGCTCTGTGGAGACCTTCTTGCAGCCTTCCAGTATCCAGGGGGCCTACAAGAAAGATGGGGAGGGACTTATATGAGGGCTTGTAGTGATAGGATGACGGGTGATGGCTTAGACTGGAAGAGGGGAGATTTACATTGGAAATTAGGAATAAGTTCTTCACTCTGAGGCTGTTGAGACACTGGCCCAGGTTGCCCAGGGAGGTTGTGGATGCTCCATCACTTCAAGACCAGGTTGGACGGGGCTTTGAGCAATGTGGTCTAGGGGGAGTGTCCCTGCCCATGGCAGGGGGGTTGGAACTAGGTGATCTTGAAGGTCCCTTCCAACCCAGATGATTCTGTGGTAGTCCTGGAGCTGATGACTCACTGGCCCTCATGTAATACTAGTATCAAAATTAATTTGTGGGTCTTGCCCAGAAGATAGATGGGCACAAGGCTGTGTCTTGGCTTTGATTGACCTGATGCTAAAAGGAGCTGACTCCTCTCCTATTTTATCTGTTCAGCATGTCTCTGACTAGATAATTAGCTGTGAAACTCTATCATATGGGTCATAAAAAAAGACATGCAGAGATCATTCTTCAGTTGGGGGGGATTTTGCCATGAGGGTATGAAATAAATATTTTTAAAGCTGTGCACTTGGTTGTGGGCCATGACAGCAGCCTAATCTGGAGCTAAATCTCCCATTTTTCTCCCCCTCCCACCCCAATAAATCTGAACTCTTCACACGAAGCCCTTCCCATTGATATTTTATAGGAGGTCTCACCTTTTCATCACTGCTTTGTGCTCGAACACTTGAGGTTCCTCATACTTATTCTGCAGGCGTGAGGATCTCTCCACGGTATTTCCAATCCCCACTGGCTCCTCTTTGCAAATCATACACAGAGGCACAGAAGTGATTGGACTTCGTCCCCTTTCAGGTTAAATAGAGAATGTTTGATGGAGTGTCGAGCTTATTGCATTATAGATCTGACATAAATTCCACAAATGGACGGGGAAGATTTTTTTTTCTTTTTTTTCTCCTTACCCTCACAAATGAAAATGCCTTTTAGGTCTTGATGATCAGCTGCACTTTAAATGAACCTGAATTAGGAGGTCGTTTTTCTTGGGCAAGAAGCAAGCGTGAGGTGATAGAAAAAAAACTGCCTGTGAAGCGGTGGGGTTTTTATTCTGTCACTGTTCTCAGAGTTCAGCCTTTCCAGGCTCCCATTTCTGCTGTGAGACTGTAAAAATGCTGCACTTTATTTTCCTATCGCTACTCCTTGTCGTCTTCTCGGTCTTCCCAGAATCACTCGGTGATACCCCAGAGCTCAAAACCACTTTATTGTAGAGCAAAATTGAGCTTGATTTTCATTCCTCTTGCTGAGCTCTAAGTTACACCCCAAACTGCGAGTGAGCAGGGGATGAGCTGCTCAAGATTTCTTTCTTTGCCTCTTTGAGGGGAAAAAAAAAATCTCCTATTGTCAGTGGCTGGGGAGGAAAAGTGAAGAAATCTGGCAGTAAACATCCCTGTGTAAAAAGCAGCAGCTGGACAAGATGACCTTTAAAGGTCCCTTCCAACCCAAAGCATCCTTGATTTTATACCCCCTGGACACCAGTACAAATCCAGACTGACCCCCAGACTGTTTCCATGACCAAATGGGATATAAAAGCATGATAGAAAATGAGCTCCCTGCAGTGGTTGACTTTTTTTTGCTGCCTTTTTTTTTTTTTCTACAGCTATTGTAGGAAAAGACCCAGAAAAAAAACAAGATAAGGCTGAAGGTTTGCAAAGCCAGCGTTGAAACCACAAGCTGTCAACTAAAAAAGGGATGAAATCAAGAGGGAGAAAAAAAAAGGGTATATAGGTGTTAAGCAGTGAGTCCTGAGCCATAATAATCTCAATAGCAAAGGTTTGGAGCCTCAGTAGATGCTGAAATTACTGTGATCCTTAGAAAAGTGAACATAGAAAAAAATATAGAAAGGCTTTTCTGTCGTGCTGATAATAGACTGCTCCTCACTGAGCTGTGGTAAAATCATGGCTACAACAAGCATCCCGAATATCGGATCTCGGGTGGAGTGTTTAGAGGTGGAAATTCCAAGAATAAAACTTCTGGCTGCAAATTAGGGACATTTTGGAGACATCGACTTAGAGGCCTCTGGTTCTTAGGCATTTAACTGCTGTTAATCCCCTCTCATGCAACGTCAGGAGTTAATTTGTGGGTGCATTTATTCTGAACTATCAATTTTATTATTTTTTTTGGAAGCTTGCCACTCAATAAATAATCCCTGTGCCACTTTATATCGGGATATAAAAAAATCCTGATATAAACCACCAAGGAAAACCTGTTGCTTCTGATGGGAATTCAGGCATTGGATTTAAAGACGAGTAAGAATTGTTTCGTTAGTAGGGTATAAAAATCTTTCTGGCGTAAGGTTTTTCTTTTCTTATTTGAATGATGAATGTAAGTGAGATTATGGACTTCTCTTTATCGTGGCCTACAGTAAGCAAGGTCTCGAAACTCCGTGAAAAATATGGGAATGAGTCATTCTTGAAGCTTTTGTTCTGAAATCCCCATTTTTTTGCACTAGTAACTCCCAGATTCAAAGGAAAATTATTCTTTTAGTTCATGAGCATTTACCTGCCCCACCTCTTTCAATTCTGAAATGTTTTCATCCATTTTTTTTTCATGAAAACCAGCTTTCTTCACTCAACTGGGAGATATATTGATGTAGAAGCATCTCTGTCTATTGGAGAAATCTGGCTGCAGTCTTGTGAAGTTTAATTAGCACAGAAAGAGCTGGAGATACCTCAGTTCTCTCATTAAAATCTCTAAAAAATGGGAGGTGTAAAGTGGATTTGGGTGCTTGGCTGGGTAAATGAATGGGTTCCCCTGTATAAATGATCAAGTTCAGTATAAGGCAGCAGTTGAATAATTTTTTTTTAAAAAAAAAATATATATAAAATATAATTATAGTTTAAATCATAGATATACTTCATGGTGGGCCAGTCTTTCTTCCTCTGTTTCATAAGCAGAGAAATCAAACTTGTTCCACTCCACGTTCACTTGGGACCATGGCTGTTTTCGCTGGGTGATTGCAGCCGAGTCACTTCTGCCCGGACACTTTATCCCACATCATCTTGCCAGCAAATAAGTTAAAAGCTTAAAGAGCGGCTGAGAAGACAGAGACCAAATCACTCCCCTATTTCCACCTATTTGAGCAGTCCGTGGGTTTCTTTTGTCTTAGAATCACAGTCATTAAGGTTGGAGAAGACCTCTGAGATCGTCAAGGCCAACCGTCAACCCAAGTTGTTTTTCCCACCTGTAACATGGACCAGCTGAGTCTTCAAATAATGTTTTTAATAAGGTTTAATATAGTTTTGTTCCCCTGTTCTTTGGAAATAAGCTTCTTTTTTTTACGAAATGGAAACTTTTCCTCTTTTTTTTTTTTTTTTGAAGGTTAAATCTTTGGTGATCGCTGTATCTTCTGCTCTTACCCTGAGATAGAGGGAAGTCTGAATTAAAGAAGTCTTTTAGCTATTAAACCAGAGCTCGAAGAGTGAAGGTGTCTTTGTGGTGAGCTCTTTTAGCTTGTTGTTGAGCTTCCAGATGTTCCTAGCAGGAGTTATCTGCGATTCTCAACCTTACAGATTCTCAACTCCCAGCCTCCAGGTTTGGGAGTCTCTCCCTCTTGGCCACTGTCTCGTAGCTCTTCACTGGAACCTACTTTTAATGACCACGCTGTTGGCAACTCAATTTCAGGAGGGCTTTTCTTCTCTCTTCTGCTCCCTTGTGTTTTCTCTGCTGTAAACTAATTAAACGTATAAACACAGGAAAATGAATCTGCAACTCTTGTCTCCTGGCTCCTTGCTGGAGCTGCACGAGTAGAAAGAGCTGTCACGACGGCGATGATTTGATGGGGCTTGGGGAGCGAGAGCTGCAGATGCTCCAGCTGCAGCAGCTGGAGCCTTCCTGCGCTGGAGTTCTTCTCCAGGCTCAGGAGCGTTGTTTTCATGATATGTTAATGATCTCTAAGAAAAAAGAGGGAATCAGGTGGGACTTTAGTGATGAAGTAAACAGAAGGGTGGTTAAACTTCGGATTCTTGAAAAGATGGTTGGGGTGTTGCATGGAAACTGGGTGGGTTTTCTGACCTGAGAGGTGGATTTTGGAGTGGATGTGGATGGAGACATCTCCCAAGCTCCCAGTCCTTCCATCTCAGCTCCGGAGCCACAGAGGCCCTCATACAAAGCTGTCCCTGGGACATCCCTTCCTCCCTGCACGTTTCATGGGTGGAGTACCTCAAGACCTCTTCCTCTCTGGGTCCAGTTCTGCTGCGATGGCCAATGGCCTACTTGACTTAGTGAGGCTGATGCCTCTTAATGCGTCTAATGAGCAAGATCAGCTACTAAAGCGGTGGCTGTTGGGATGATGATTATCACAGTACACATTTTCTTAATGGCAAAAAAAGGCAGGGAACTTGCTGAAGGTCACAGTGAAGGAATTACATAGAAAAAAAGCTCTTTTTTTATGATTCATCTTCTTGATTTCAACAGGAGTCAAATGAGCAGGATAAAAATTGTGCCCAAGTCCCATGAGAGATGGAAACTTGCCTTGTGAGACTCTAAAGTGATGCCCCATGCCAAAGGGGACCTGCTGCTACCTGGTGGGGATGGCTGGGGAAAGAGGAGGCTCCAGGGAGACCTTCAGTACTTGAAGGGGCCTAGAAGAATGATGGGGACAGACTTTTAAGTAGGGCCAATTGTGACAGGGAGATGGTTTGAAACTCAAAGAGGGTGGTGAGAGCCTGGCCCAGGTTGCCCAGAGAGGTGGTTGCTGTCCCATCCCTGGAACCATTCCACCTTCTGCTGAGTGGAGGCAGATCATCCAGGACGAAAGGTTGATTCTTTGATGTTTTAAGTCATTTAAAGAGACAAGGAATTTTGAATTCCCTCTAGAAGAGGCCTGAGACACCTCAGCTGATGCATTTTGAAAGGGCAGCTCTTCCAGCCAGGCCATGGCCAACACCTCCTGCGCCGAGCAGCAGAACTGTGGCTCCATGGGGTGGGCAGGAGGAGCTTCAGCAGAGCTGCTTAAAAAGGCAAATCCCTTTCTGTCCGAAAAAAATCAATCCATTTTGATTTGTTGCTTTTTTTTTTTTTTTCATTCCTCCTTCCAAGCTGGGCTGAAAAATCAGAAAGCACTTTTTTAACGTGGAATAAGTTGAAATGCAATTTTTTGCGTTAGCTTGTTCAGTGACCCACCTGGAGGGCTGCTGGCAGCTTGAGGGATCTCAGAATAAAAATCGAGGAGAACCGTGGAAATAACTGCCTGACCACTGCCCTCCAGTCTCACTTTCTTCCTCAACCACACCAAACAGACAGTTCCCTGCCAGGCAGGGGCCAAGGAGCCCAGGTTTTCATTATCGTCCTGGAGTGCTGGCTTTATGGGCATTTTTCTCAGGAAAAAAAATTCTTTGGTTCCACAGGAGAGCGTCTTTCATCAAAAAGTCATGTCAGCAGAAAATTGCAAAGCTGCTGCAGCCTCGCCCGACGGCGGAGGTGGCCGTGGGCTCTTCTGCGGCACGCGGGAGCTGTGGATGTTGGTGCTGCTGAGCACAGCAGCAGGGCTTAGATCTGGAATGGAATTAAAGAGGTTTTAGAAGGGATCTGTGTTGACTTTGGTGCCCCGCCTGGAAGAAGCAGCGTTAAGGCTGTCTGGGAAGGAGGCAAGGTTTAGAAGTGAAATAAAAACCAGCCTTGTTTTTGCCTATAATCTCAAAATTTCACTTTTTTATCCCTGCAGGTTCTCAGTATGAGTTTTGTTTCTTCTTCCAGGGCCTAACCTCCCCAAAGCTCAGGTTAAAACAGCATCTCTTGGCTTGGCAGGAAAAGCCAGGTCACCTCTGCTGCCCGTCTCGGTGCCCACAGCCCCAGAGGTTGCAGAAGAAGGTCACAAGCAGACGGAGGACTCAACGAATGTAAGACTTCATTCAGAGCCTGCTTCCTTGCAGGGCTCATCACCATTGAGTTGTGTTTGAGAGCCCACCTTTAGTGCTGGGACCAGCTCTGGAGTCCTCAGCACAGCAGAGGCATGGACCTGCTGGAGCGGGGCCACAGGAGGCCCCAGCAATGATGGGAGGGCTGGAACCCCTCTGCTGGGAGGCCAGGCTGGGAGAGTTGGGCTTGTTCAGCCTGGAGAAGAGAAGGCTCCAGGGAGATCTTCTGGTGGCCTTTCAGGACTTCAAGGGGACCTACAAGAAAGCTGGAGAGGGACTTTTTACAAGGGCTTGTAGGATGAGGGGTGATGGCTTCAAACTGGAAGAGGGGAGATTTAGGTAAGCAGGAAGTTCTTCGCTGTGATGGTGGTGAGAGCCTGGCCCAGGTTGCCCAGAGAGGTGGTTGCTGCCCCATCCCTGGCACCATTGCAGGTGAGGTTGGCCGGGGCTCTGAGCAACCTGCTCTAGTTGCAGATGTCCCTGCTCCCTGCAGGGGGGTTGGACTAGCTGACCTTGAAAGGTCCCTTCCAACTCGATGACCTTTGAAGGTCCTTCCAACCCAAACCATTCTATGATTCTATAACTCTCTAATCCCCAGTCTCCACATGAATTTTTAGGTAACGAGCTGTCCCTCCTTCCCTGAGCTCTTAGTAGCTATTAGAAATCAAGTCAAAACTTCTGGCAGCCCTTAAAACTTTCCTGTTGGCTTTAATGGACTTTGGCATCTGTGATACGGAGGAGAAGCGCGCGTTTAAATTCTGTGTTAATATTATCCATGGGACAACTTGCAGAGCCTCTCCTGAGCACCCTGAGATACTGGGAGAAAAGAAAGAGGGCATGAGAAGCGCGATAAGGGAAGAAAATAATTTGGGGAGGGAAAAAGAAGTATATAGTCATACCAGATAATGGTGAGGAAAATAACAGGGAAGTAGATAAGTGAAACTGAAAAGATGGTTGAAATTAGAATAATCTTTTCACTCCCATTAAGATTCTCTTAAGAGAGAAGTCTCACATGACCCAGAAGATGAAGCACTGCAAAAGAAAAGGAATAAGGGAAAGAAAGAGAAATATATTAAATACATGTTTTATATCACCTCTTTTCATCTGCTTGCACAGGAGAATCTGTTTTGCTCTGCACCATAGCAGCGATTTATCCCACGTTTTGTTAGTGAATCCTTTTACATTTTCAACCTGGCTAAAAGGGAAGGCCAAAGATTTGCTTGAGGGACATCTAAGGAGGGTTCGGGTCTGCCTGGTGAATGCAGGACATCAGTGTTTGATCCCTGCTTCTCATTATCAGTAGTATCCATTATCAAGAATTCTCATGTTGTGCTAGGAATAGAGGACGCAGGACAATGGAAGAGACGTGGAATCTCCTGCTGGAACGGGGCTGGGAAGGAAATTGCCCTCCCTGGTAAAATTGCTGCCATAAGGAGTAATTTCACAGGGGATATTTGGTAGCACAAAGTGCAATTTCAGCTCTCGGCGCCTTGTTTCCTCGCAGCAGCACGATTTAGCTCTCAGGAGAGCCACTGCTCAAGCTCCACAGGTGCCAGGGTGGTTATAGGCAATAACAGTGAGCTCAGCGGGTGGTCAGAATTTGGGGAGAAAGGCTAAAAATTTGAGGATGATGCTCTTTTTAAGCTTGGCTCTGCAGGTGCTCTTTTAAGCTGCCTGCTCCAGCCCACCTTGGGGACTTGCAAGGCTTGTACAGCACTGTCGGCTTTTTTCCTGGGTAAAACCCACATAAATCACCAACGGTTGAGCAGAGGATCATAGAATCGCAGAACCATAGAACGCTTTGGGTCGGAAGGGGCCTTTGAAGCCCATCTAGTCCAACCCCCCTGCAGGGAGCAGGGACATCTGCAACTAGAGCAGGTTGCTCAGAGCCCCAGCCAACCTCACCTGCAATGGTGCCAGGGATGGAGCAAGAGGTGGGTTCCTCTTGCTCTTGCCTTGGTCATTTTTGAGGTCAGTGGTCCCCAGGAATAGGTGCAGAAAGTCCCAAGCACCAGCAAGGGCTGAGAAGTTCAGCTGATCGCTGGACCAACTCTTGCAGCCTGCCCTAGGAGAGGATGTGTTTAGATGAGCATTTGGGGTGCTAAAAAATGTTTTCATGGTCCCCCCCAAGCATGGACACGTGTAAGGTAAGGGTGGGAGCTGGGGAAAGGGGGACTCGGGAGAGGGTCATCAACATTTCCCGTTGCTCCAGCATGGTCAGCCCTGGTTTTCAGCTCTTGTGTGTGTTTGTTCACTCGCAGGTTTATGAGCAGGACGATCTGAGCGAACAGATGGCCAGTTTGGAGGGGCTAATGAAGCAACTCAATGCTATCACAGGCTCAGCCTTCTAACAGCTCTTGACGAAGCGATAATTATCCCGGGGCATTGCAGCATACCAGGATTTCACGCATACCACCCACAGACACCACCCCATCAAATCATCTTCTTCCCACTCCTTCAGCGCAAGGAAGATTTCCTGCCAAGTCCTGAAAGGAACGATAAAGAGAAGAAAAAGGAAAGAATAAGGATGGAAACGTTGCAGAACTGTAGGTGTGGCATCTCAGGTGACGGAAAGCGTGGCAAGGCCAATGACGTCATCACCGCGGAGTCGTAGCTGATGCCACCGGATTGCTCGTTTTGATCTACTAGTCTTCATAGAGCTCAAGTTGTCATGACTAACTCATGTTTTACGCCGTAGAGGTTTGTAGCTCCTTGTAGAGGTCTAGTCTTACCTCATGTTTTGAAGCATAGACCATGCCCTTAATGAGACAGCATTGTAGGCCGCTCGTCTGGCGTTTTCCAAATACCTGATTCCCTTCTACAAAAAAAAAAGAAATAAAAAAAAAACCACCCACAGCCAATAATCCCACCAACCGCACCAAAAATTCAGAAGCTTTTCCCACCAGCACAAACCGGAAAGACAAGTCTCTAAGCCCTTTGGTCGCCTCCATCACTCATCTCGCACGAGGATCCCGTGGGATGGCTCCGATCCAAGGACCTGTCCACCTGGGATGCTGGTGGAGCAGAGGATGAGGAGGGTAGGCGCTGGGGGAAGAGCTGCAGAGGCCGGTAAATCATGGCTACATTAATTAGGAAGGTTTTTCTACAAGCATAAGATTTCCTGGTTGAGCTCCACGAGAAGAGCGGAGAGCGGCAGGACACCGTGAACCATCTTCAGGGATTCCCTCTCCTTCTCCTGGTGCTTAACGGTGTTTATTGACAACGATAATGGGTTGGATTGGGTAAATTTTGTGCGCATACGTTTTTATGGCTAAATTTTCAGCCGCATTCAGCGTTAATCCCTGTTTATGCAGCTGAATCACCAAAAGGGAAGGAATTTGCATATTTATCAGTTAGGAGGCTGCAAAACCCAATAAGGGAGTTTCAGATGAATTATTCCATTCAGCTCTGCCTTTGATTTCAAGCTTGAGTGGGTCATAATTTTAAAAGAGCATGGAAAGGATAGGATCTTTACAACCTAATAGCTCCTTTTATTAGGTGGGTAATTATATGTGAATCTCCGAATAAAATATTTTGAGTAAAATGGCACTGCAACAGAAGTAATAATTCAGATTATTTTCTATGGCCCAGCGCTGGAAGGGAAATCAGATGTCAAGGAGGGATTCAGATGCTTCATTAGGAAGTGTTTGTGAAAATACTCCTTCAAAAATGCCTTGTTATTCAATTTACTAAGGTTTGAATGAAATATTTCCCAAGAGCGAGGAGGAAATCTTGTCTGAGCTTCCCCATTCTGAAAGATTTGTGACCAAAAACCTCTGCTCAAAAAAATGAAACGCAGAAATCTTTCCTGTGGAAAACCCAGCTCAGCTGTTAGACCCGGTGAAATCCCTGCCTCCATTTTAACTTGAAAAAAGGAGGTTTAATGCAGCTTGTGAAGAGCTCCCCGTCCAGATTGGCAGAGATTGACGTGGCGCAAGGGGAACGTAAGGTCAGATCTGTCCCTCACATCGTTTATGAGATGGCTCTTGCCCTGGATTTGCAGGAGGGGACCAAACCTGCCCCCAAGAACTTGAAAGAGCAGCCCTGCACCTTTTTAATCACGAAAGACTAATCCCAGCCCAAGTGTCTAACAATCCCAAATCACCTCAAATCAGTGGAGCCACGAAGAGGCGTTCGCAGGGTGGGGTTGGGTTGGACGCCGGCGTCTGGGCGCTTTGGAATCAATCAGCCTCTTGTGTTTCCTTCAGGCGTCTCTCTTCGATTTAAACACTAAGCCCCCGAACGTCTGCGGGTTGATCCTGTGAGCTCAGCTTTTCTCCTGCCCTTTGAAGCGTGGCTAGTTCCAGGTTCAGCCCGTTTAAATCGATAGCACAGACCAAAGCCATGGTCCTCGCCCCAACAAGTCCATGGGAAGGAGCATCTCCATCGGCTCAGCCCAAGCGAGGCGCAGCCGCTTCCAACCCGCCCTTATTTGGAAAAATTAATTAGTGAGAAGTTGCTGCTTCGGTTTAAGTTTGGCATGTGTCAGTAAAAGTAAATGGTCCCGTGTAAACACTGAACGTTGGTATTTTGAAGGATTTTTCCTTCAGCCCTTCACTTGGCAGCCAAAGAAGAGCTGGACCCTTTACCTCCACTGAGACACTAAATTTGGGTGTCCTTGTCTTAAGGAGCCTTGGAGATGTTCCCAGCCTTCACTGGAGGGCGATTTTAATACAATATTTAATTAGTCAGCAGGCTTTTCTTTTAAAATCTCACCTGATCTGTGAACCACAAAACAAAACTCGCACGTTTTAGCACAAAACTTCCTCCTGCCGACGCTCGATTTCTTTGCAGGGAGCTCGGCCGAGAAGGTCTTTGGGATTTCTGACAAATTCCTCAACTGCCAGAATATTTCTAGCCCATGACGTGGACGCTCCCAGAGCAATGTAATGAGAAGTCTTATCAATGCATGACGGGCTTGTGGAGCTCCAGCGACCGTCTTTAGCTAGTCGGTGCAAGAGAGCTGCCATAAACTGGTGGGGGAAAACAACCAGCAGCCAAAAAAAGAATATATATTTTTATTTTTTAGGGTTTTTTCCCCCTTTTTTCGGCTCCAAGACCTAAAACTGACGTGGCATGTTGATGCTGCAATAAGATTCTGCCGCAGAGTGGCTGTTCTTTGAATCGTCCCTCCTTGAGCCTCTGCTTTTTAGTAGCCTTTAGGTTTTTAGAGGAGCATCTTCTCACCAACCCCTTCCCAGAGCCAGCTCCTCAAAAACTGGTTTAGCTGGGACCGCTGCTTGTCTGGCCTGATTCCTTTCTTGACATTTTTAAAGACGGGGTGATTCTTTAAAACGTTTCTCCAGGGTGTGTTTGTGATGACCGCTCACTCGCTCTGACATCTTCTGCCAACGTGCAGCCTGGGGAACACCAGGCAGAACGATGGCAGGGCTCGTTCCTAAGGGAGGATGGGAGTGAGCTAACAGTGAGGTCATGTCTGGGTCCTTCCAGCCCTTGGGAAGCATCAGGTGTTTTCTTGTCTTGCTCAACAGCTCCCTGAGAGGAGGTTGGAGCCAGGTGGGGTTGGGCTCTTCTCCCAAGGAACAAGGGATAGAACAAGAGGAAATGGCCTCAAGTTGTGGCAGGGGAGGTTTAGGTTGGACATGAGGACAAATGTCTTGCTGGCAAGGGTTGTGAAGGGCTGTGCCAGGCTGGGCGGGGCAGTGGTGGAGTCCCCATCCCAGGAGGGCTTTCAAAGCCATGGAGATGTAGTGCTGAGGGCCATGGGTTAGTGGTGCCCTGGCAGCGCTGGGGAATGGTTGGACTCGATCTTAAAGTTCTCTTCCAACCAAAATGATTCCATGATCCTACTCTACAGTCAGAGCTGATGGTGTAATTCCTGCTGGTCCTTCCCCAGGACACCTCCTAGCTGGTACCTAGTGCTAAATCCTGCAGATCCACACGTAGATGCTCTCACACGCTGCCATGAACAGGCAGGAACCACCTTTAGCCACACCAGTGGTGACACCAGGCCCAGATCTTTGCAAGGTGAGAGCTGGCAGCGCTACCGAGCCGCTCCATAAATCCCTAGATAGCTGTAGGAAGGGGAGGAGAATGGTGGGAAGCAGAAGACGGCAAATCTGCAATTCCCTCAGCCCCGTTTCTGAGAAGGATACCTGGAAGCTGGATGGAAGAAGGGCTTTTAAAACAAAACCACGGCTTCATATGTGACCAGAGATTGTTTTTCCTGTCGGCTTCATTTCCCATCACTGAGCTGCTCAGTGTCTGCTGTCGAACTGGATTCTCAGAGGCTCCACGACCGATGTTTTTGGGGTTTTGTTTCATTTTATTTTTATTTTTCCACGAAGTTCTCAGCGAAAAAAAAAAAAAAGCATTGACCACATCCTCATTCTGCTCTGGGTTGGCTGGAGAGCACGGTCCAGCGCGCCTCGCCGTATGCTGTGCAGGTCTTTCCACGCGCCAAGGAGGTGACGACGGAGGGAGAAGGGACGATGCTGTTTTTATTCGTGTAACATAGACCTTGGCAATGGCCCCGTCGGGGAATTGCCACCACCTTTGGGACGGGGCGGTTTGGGGGGCCTGGGNGGAGTGCTTTCTTTTGGATAATTTATGCTACGGAGGGATACGTGGCTAGAAACCTAGAGCAGGCGGTTAAAGCTGCAGCGTGCCCGCGGGAGGATTCGGGAGGGTTGGGCAGCAGGACCACCGGTCACCGTCAGCATCACGCCCACCCCACGGGTGGCTCCAGCCCATGAAGTCCACCTCCTGGCACCGCTGAAGGCCACTTAAAGGGCTTTTGCAAGGTAATTTGGAATTTCTTAGCGTCCTAGTGATAACGTTTATCGGGTAGCAATGGGTTCTCCTACAGCTTTAACTAGCCTTAGTTTGAGAGAAGAATGAAAAAAAAAAAAAAAAGAGAAGACTCTTGTTGTTACAAAAAGCCGAAGGGTGGCATTTTTTTGAGCCCATCAACGGTTTCTTGGAATTGTCGGACTCTAGCGTTGTTAACCAAATTAGAATAGTGACTGCAATATTTAAGTGTAAATCTTGTTCGATGGGAAAGGGACCTTGCTTACGGTTGAAGAAGAAATGACTGTTTCTACACACAATCTTGTATACTACTACGTGAGGAGAAAAAGGGGTTTTGTAATGCACTGTAGAACAGTCTCAGATTCATTTTTTTATAGAAATGTTATTCCAATGGTGCATTTTTTTGGTTTAATAAATAAAGTTTTGATACAAACTCTCCGCTCTCGTGCTGGAGTCACCATCCCTGGAGGGGTTCAAAAAACAAGTAGATGCGGCACACTGGGACATGATTTAGGGGGTCAGGGAGATGTTGGGATGAAGGTTGGACTTGATGAGCCCAGAGGTCTTTTCCAACCTAAATGATTCTGTGATTCTTTGTCCCGTACGTTGTACATCAAGCACCGGCCATCCTGGTGCAGCTCCCAGCCTGGCACATCCCATCCAGCCCTGCAGCATCTGCTGGCCCCATGGTGATGGAATTCAGGATCAATTTAAGGCAAATTTAAGGCAAATTATCAGGAAGTCATTTCTGCTCCCACCTCTTCCTGCTGCAGCTTGATCCTGGTGTTGTTTCCCAGTGGAGTCACCATCCTTGGAGCTGTTCAAGAAATAGGTAGACGTGGCACTTCACGACGTGGTCTAGTGGTCATGGTAGTGTTGGGTTGACGGTTGGACGTGATCATCCTAGAGGTCTTTTCCAACCTTGATGATTCTAGGATTGCTGAGCCTCCCTGCCCTGCCTTCCGCAGGTATCCCAAAGTCATAGTAGAGTTACCCAAAACAGCGCTGGGTGATGGGAGCGACCTCCAAATGCATTAGCATGGAGCTCTGAGGACTCAACCCATGAATCTTCATAGCTCTCCTACCTGTAAGCACCCATAGGAAGCAGCAGCCAAGACGATTCCCTGAAAGGAGGTCGGAGCTGTTTGCTCCTTCAAGGTACAGCCTTGATCCAGGTGCTGTTTACAAAGTGCATTATAAAAATGGTCTTTTTTGAGTTTCTTTTTGTTTTTTTCCTTTCAAACCCAAGTGTTTCACAAAACATGCCGTATTTTAGGGAACGCTCAGGACATGGTCGCCGTGTTTTATTTCAGCCTCCTTACAAGGTGGTGAAGTATTTGGTTCTGCTGTCGCTCTTCTGACTTTTTCTCGTGTGTCACAATTTCAAGCCGCTGATGTCGTGGCTGATGGTAGGATGCCAAAAGTCCAGGTGTAAAAAGGCAGAAGAAAACTTTGCTGAAATATACTGTAAATCCAATACCTTCAGCGTGTTTCGTTTTAAGGAAAGCTGTGAATTAGTCATTTTTCACCCCGGTTTGGGCCTAAATCAGGGTTGGCTCCGTTGTGGAGCAGCAGTTCCATTTGCTAGCAGCCTTCAACCAACATGCTCTGCTACGTTTGCTGTTGCTGGCGCCCTGGGCAAGACAGCAAACCAAGTGAAAAGCAAATAACTTTCCTTGCGTATCATGGTACCGCTGATTTGATGGCATGGTCTGCACTTGCAGATACTTGGGCTTCATCCAGAGGTCCCAAACATCACATGAACATCATGTTGTGCCCTGGCTGGGGGTGAAGCTCCAAGCAGAGTAGCAGATTGCGTTTCATAGAGTGATTTGTGTCGGAAGGGACTTTTAGAGGTCTTCTACTCCAACGTCCCTGCGAGGAGCAAGGACATCTTGAAGTAGAGCAGGTTGTGCAGAACCCCAGCCAACCTCACCTGCAATGGTGCCAGGGATGGGGCATCAACCACCTCTCTGGGCAGCCTGGGCCAGGCTCTCACCACCCTCAGGATCACAATTTCTTCCTTCTATCCACTCTGAATTCTGTGGGAGGATGCACCAGGAGAACCTTTCCAGAGGCTGGAGTCCCAGCACTGCTCTGCCAGACCATGGAGATCCCCTGCCCCCCAGGACCAGGGATGGAGAGATGCTGCAATGGCAGTTGGTGGTCGTCCCACCACAAATTCTCTGGTCCAGCTTGCTTTGCAGATCTTGGATCTTCGGTTGCACATGAACAATAATTCCTTCACCGAAAGGGTTGTGAAGGGCTGGCCCAGGGTGGTGGTGGAGTCCCCATCCTTGGAGGGGTTTCAAAGCCATGGAGATGTGGTGCTGAGGGCCATGGGTTAGTGGTGACCTGGCAGTGCTGGGGGAACGGTTGGACTCGATGATCTTCAAGGTCTCTGCCAACCTAAAGAATTCCATGATTCTATGAACTGGAGCCCAGGAAGTCAACAGCTTGCAGGGTCAGGTCATGAGATGATCTACAGAGCAAGATGCCTTTGATTGGTGTTTGTAAACACAAACATTTAACTTTCCAGATCACCACGTTTCATTAAAAAAAAAAAAAAGAAAGCCTGTTTCCTTCGAAACAATTTTATATTGCTGCTAACGAAATTGGATTAAGATAATGGGGTCTTGTCTGACTCATTACACATTTCATCTGCCGCTTGTTTTTTTCCTGCACAATTTCATTATTCAAAACTCTGCATATTTCCCGTGTTCATTAAAAAAGAGGGCAAGAGACTCAACCTCAGCACTGAAAAGAAAATAAAGCTTGTCACAGAGTTGGGGTTTTTTTTTACACTCTAAGAATTGTTTTCCTTTGTCCTTGATACGGTTGGAAAAATGGATTTATTGGGTGTAGGAGCTTCTCTTTCTTACTTCTCACCATCCAAAGCAGACACCAGTGAAGTCCCACGGGCACGTGAGACTGCTCGAATCAGCAACCTGGCAACAAAGGTGGTCCCCTGGTCATCCAGAAGCAGTAGTTAAAAAGAAAAGTGTTCTACAGAAAGGTCTGTAGCCTAAATTGAATGATTTGCACCCACAAAAATCAAGGATTCGATCCCTGCTGTTACGGCTGTTCCCGTTGGCTACTTCCATTTCCCCCGCCACTAAACCGCTTTGCGATCAGAACAAATATTATTATAGTTTAGACAACGTGCGCTTCATCCAATTAAAAAAAAAAAGTCGGTGTAATTAAACTAAAACTTAAGCTTCTTTTAAAAAAAAAATTAATAAAATCTTTAAAGGAAACTCAATTAATTACTTCTAATTGAAAACTTCCTGAGAGCTGGGGAAAAAAATATCCATTGTCCAAGACCGGGCTGATATTCAGCAAGGTAAAGGAGGTGGTGGCCTGACCTGTCACCCTCACCCCAACAGCACCACTAGCTCTGACCCCAACCCTTACAGAAAGATGGAAGAGGATGAAAAACCCAGCACTAGGGGCCTGGAAATTGTACCTTTCTGCCTTAAAATTCTCTGTTAACTTTAAAAAATAACTAAAGAGTGTTAACGAGGTGATTTGATTGCAGTACAATAGTCCTGCAACCTACCAGATGTTCAGTCTAGCAGGGAAGGGGTGGCAAGGACCACGGCTGGAAGCCAAAGCCAAAAAATAAACCAAAGAGAAGCGATCCTTATGCTTTTAGAACAAAAAAAGCTCATGGAAGGGTGGAGGCTCCCAACACCCTCAAAGCAAACCAGCCTGGTTGGGTTGAAGAACACGCCTTGATGGAACTGATGGAGAGAGTTGAGGCCACGGTGGGATGTCCTTGCATTGTTATCTTGTCTTCTGGCCCTGGAGGGGTGGTGGGGACACGTCTGGTGATAATTCGCTCGATCACTGGACGCAAAACTAAAGCTGTCCAGCTAAACCCACACTAAGGAGCTTCCCGTAGCCTGGGCTCAGGTGCAGGCTTAGTGGAAGTCAGGTACAATTTTAAGCTATTATCTCTATTGTCATGGAGAAGAGCTTAGGGGGAGTGAAGTGGATGTATTCCTAATTAAAGGTAATGAAATGGCTCCCTGAAGGCTGAGCGAGGGCTTTTAGTCACACTGGAAGTACCAAGGGCAGCAGCAGTTAAAGGTAAGTCTAAATTCAGCCGCAATGCCGAAAACATGGCTCGGTTTCTAGGGACTGCTCAAGCCCTGGGTTTAGTGACCAGCTTGGCACTGGGGTACCACTGGGCACCTCCTGGGCACATAGACATGTGGCCAGCTGGTGAGGGAGGGGATTCTGCCCCTTTCCTTCCCCCCCTCAGCAGTGCTGGGGTGAGCTCTGGAGTCCTCAGCACAAGAAGGACATGGACCTGGTGGAGCAGGGCCAGAGGAGGCCCCAGCAATGATGGGAGGGCTGGAAGCCCTCTGCTGGGAGGCCAGGCTGGGAGAGGTGGGCTTGTTCAGCCTGGAGAAGAGAAGGCTACAGGGAGACCTTGAAGCTTTTCAGGGCTTCAAGGGGGCCTAGAAGAAAGATGGGGACAATCTTTTGAGCAGGGGCTGTTGGGGCAGGACAAGGGGGGATGGTTTTGAACTAAAAGAGGGCGAGCTAACTACAGAGAAGGAAGAAATTGTGATCCTGAGGGTGGTGAGAGCCTGGCGCAGGTTGCCCAGAGAGGTGGTGGCTGCCCCATCCCTGGCACCATTGCAGGTGAGGTTGGCCGGGGCTCTGGGCAACCTGCTCTAGTTGCAGATGTCCCTGCGCACTGCGGGGGGGTTGGAGTAGAAGACCTTTAAAGGTCCCTTCCCACCCAACCCCATGTGTGAGTCTATTATTCTATGATAGGCTCTAGGAAATACATTGCTAGCCAATTCAAGCAGAAAATCCTTCAGCCAGAGAGGTGGAGGCATCTCCCCTAGCTCTGTTCTCTTCCAGCTTTGCAGGTCAACTTTCAGACCCCACAGCCCGAGGATTTCACGCCATTTTGCTTTTCTTAGTGGTCAAGAAGAGCGGTGGCTCCTCGAATGATTCTTTCTGTCATAAGTGTGACATCTCTGCAAGTAAACATCAAGAGGGCAAAGCTGAGTGGTGGGCACGTGCCAAGACACTGGGCTTTGCTTCTCCAAAACCACGTGAACTCTTTATTCCCAATAACTAGAGTTGTTGTTTTGGTTCGAAGTCAGTTGTAGTAGCTGCAATACATTAGTGTCCAGCTAAAGGAATGCCTGGTGCAAGCATAAATCTTCTGAAATATTTATAGCGTGCATGTCCTGTATTTATGGGCAAGCCATTTAAATGAATATCTGATAAGGAAAAAGACTATTAAGTTGAGAAGAATCTTCCCTTCCCAGCAGGGCTACAACGAGTATTTGAGCAGCTAAATGAATAAATCTGCTTGGCACTAATATATCAACGCTGCATGTTCTATAAACTTTCCATGCAGGAGAATACAAATATCTGACAAAGAAATAATCCTATTAAAGAAGAAAATTGACTGCAACTCAGAGCCACATGGATAACGGGCCTTTTGCGGCATTATCTGCTGGCTCTTTGATTCTCTGTCTCCACTAACTTTTTTTTTTCCTCCCCCTCCAACTCCTCAACCTCAGGGAAGGTTCTCTGAAGACATCTCCATTTAAAGCAAAGCAGCCAGAAAATCGTTCGCAGTTCTAGAAAGGACTTTTTAGCCAAGGAGGGATTTTTTTCACAGAGCTTTAAGGGCTGAAGAGATTATTTCATACGTGGGGTTTGACGTTCTCTGGTGCACTGATCAGTGACTTCAGCAGCGGTTCGTGCATCACTTTCGCTACCTGGATGGAGGTGCTGATGCGTGCTGAAGTAGCGAGACCAAGGGGGTGTGAGGGGATGAAAGTGCATTTTCAGCCTCTTTTCTGGGAGGGCAGCCAGGTTTTGAAGCTCAGCGCAAACCCCGGGCAACTGCAAGCCATGGGCAGCAGAAAACAGAGGTTGAGGTGGAGCTCAACGCTTGGGTAGACATCAAATGCCTTCGCATTGCTCCAGGATTGCAGGCACCTGAGCTTCAGGTGGCCCAGAAGGTTCTCCAGGAACGCGTTTAAAGATGAATGCGCTTGGAGAACTGCTCGGTTTTTGTCCCAAGGATTGGAGCGTTTGTGGTCTTGCGGGTTTTCATAAATTCAAGCGTGACAAAGCACGCAGTGATTTCATTAGGCCTTTAAAGCAGCATCTTGTCTTCAGGCAGCCCCCTTCTCTGCCGGGGATTCACGTGTGCCAACGTGTGAGTCAGGGAAGGCTGAGAAAATGAGAAAACTCACAATGCTGTTAAATAAACCCAGAATTTTCAAAGGCACCTGAGTGTAGTAACTGAATCTGAAAGGATTTAAGCAACCTCGTTCTTCCCTGAGAAGCTGAGTGGAAAAATAATGTGATACAGATGGTCAGAGCCTTCCCTATTAATAATAAGTTTGGGGAAAATTGGAAGCGATGGGAAGTCAGAGAGGAGAGGGCCCTGCTGTGCTCCCATGAGTGGACATCATGATATACCCAAATAAAAATACCCAATACCCTCTCCTGCAGCTTGACTCCCTCTGTAGCTGACCCACTGGTGACATGGAGGGGATGAGCTTCTCTCACTGCTCTCGCACTTGGAGCTGCAGATACCACAGAAGCTCCACTCAAGCCTCTCTTAGAAGATCATATATGGAGGGAGCAGCAAGGGTTAAAGGCAGAAAGAATGATTATCGCAAGGAAATGGGTTACCAACTAGACTTTTTCTCCAGTAAGTCCTTGGAGGTCTTCTAAGTAGGAGTGGTGGAGCACCCAAAAGCAGTGAGCCAAAACCAGTGCATCAGAAACTGGTCAGCAGGAGACAAGAAGAGCTTATGTAGGCTTGGAGACGGTGGATTGTGGTGTGATGAAGAGGCAGGAGGACAGGGCAGGACAACCTTTGGGCTCAGTATCACCTTAAAGTGAAAGTCCTGAGACAACAACCTCGGTAGACCTTTGTCAACCTGATTTTACTTTTATTTTTAATGACATCAGACCAAAGACTGGGGACCATGGGACCCGTCTCTAAGTCCTCCATGATTCCTATAATTAAAAAACCATATCATCACTGCTGTGAGCTTTTCCTTCTGGTTTTATCTCTTTTCTTTGGTCCTCTCCCTGCAATGAGAACCTGGTTTGGCCAAGGTCACTTCTGTAGAGCAAAGGCCCTTCATAAACTTGCTGGAAGCCTGCAGCCAAACAAGGCAGCAAAGCACAAGAGCCCCCAAAGATGCTGCGGGTTTGCATGGCTTGGAATGTCTGATGGGGATGGTCCATCGCTTTGTTCTCCAGCTGTGAAGGTGCTGGTGGTCCACAAATAGCAAAGAACATTTTCCAGTGTTACTGTTTATTCTGGTCCCCTCTTACACGCTCGATAGGCTTGGTTGGTATGCAGGGAAGCAGCCCAGGACTTGGAAAAAACTGCAGTAACGAGCACTCCAGCATGTTTCCGAAAACTTTTTTTATTTCCCATCTGTAGTTGTCATCCAAGCGACTCTCAAATAGGAGTTTTGTTGGTTTTTTTTTGCCTTAAACCCTCAACATTAAAAGACAAAAAGAATAAAGGATATTGCTGATAAGAATGCCTTTGTTAGCTCTTCATTGTTCAAATGCTTTGGCTGGTTTTCTTCCTTTTTTTTGGATCTTTACTAACAGATTTGAAAGATGTAGAACATCAATTATTTGCCAGAGGCCTAAGCAAACCCAGGCTTGTCTTCAAAACCCTGACCACGTTCACCTGCCGAGCACTGAACCATGGTGAGGACCCAGCAATAGTTTCAAGCCTGGTTTGGTTTTTTTTTTTCCCATGTCATAGGGAAACAAGATTGATGTTACCCTCCTGTGGACATCCAGGTCTCCCCATGGCATCATGTGGATCCTGATTTAGTCACACAGTGACTCCAGGGATGTCTCAGTGTAGAAACCAAGAGGATCCTACAAGTTCTCCATGGAGACACCTCCGACACCTGCAGGCGTGTGAATGGAGTCCTTCATTTCTTTGGGAATTTTAGGACTGCCTCAAATAAAGAAAAAAATAGAAATAACAAATAAATATAAAACCAAATATAAAAGAAGTGGGTTTCTAGACCTTGTTTACACCTGATGGAGATGAAAGGATTTATTTCCTCTTCTTCTGGTGAGATCTGCATGAACCAAAAAATGTTTTTCAATACTTTCAGTGGCTGAACTGGGGAAAAAAACCAAAAAAGTGATTAGGTCTCAGCACTGCTCCTGGGATAGTAGCTGTAGCTCTCAGCCCACATTGCAAAGCTATAGCTGGGTCCTCAGAGATCTTCTGTTTCTCCTGATCCTCCTCTCAGCTGTGGCTTGGTAGCAGCTCTTGCTCTTGCTCAACTTTTTCAAATATAATTTCGGTTTTTTTCCAGCTTAACAGCTGGCATGGGGCAAGCACATGGTTTGGGTTATGAAGAAGACAATCACCCATTTCCCCATCTGTTCCCTCACTGGTGGTTTCCGTGGAGAGGCTGGAAGGCTGGACAGGCTGTGTCCAGCCCCAGGCGTGTCCTGGTGATGCTGATGGCCACGGGTGCACGAGGGCTCGCTGAGGGACAAGCATGAAGCAGATTGTCCAGCAATGCTTGAGGAACACAACCTGCACCAAAGGAACCCCCTGTGACCTTCCAGAGCAAGCACACACGCCAAGGTGGTTGCAGAAATATTACATTTTGGAGCAGTTAAGCATCAAGCAAGTGTTTTTTTTGGGGGGGTGGGGAATTTCTTCTGTGAGTAGAGATACAGCAGAGGTGGGATGTCACAGAACATACCTTCTCTAAGCAGGCTTTTTTTGGTTCATTTTGGGGAGTTGGAGGAAGATGGGGAGAAATAACCCTTTAGGTCAGGCATAGGAGGAGCTCCATGCTCCTTGCTGTTGCTCCTTGTCTGATACCCCAGCACTTGCGTGTCTTGGATATTTTTTCACCCACAAACCTTAGGATTTTGTCTGCATTCCAGGTCAGGACACCAAGCCTGGAGCTTTTTCCTGTAGGCAGTGAAAAGCCAGGTTTCCATGTGTCTGTCAGGCAGGTGACCCGTTTGTGTAGAAACACCACACACCCATGACCCCACCTGATGTCCTGCCACAGAGGTCGCCACTCAGGTCCTCCCAGACATTGCCAATCTCCTCCAAGGGCATGCAGTGTAGAGGTGATTTGAGGTCCCTTCAATCAAAACAGGAGCATAATGTGGGTCTTTTCTGCAGGAGAAACTTTGGAACTGCCTCTTCTCAGCACTTTTGGGAAGTGAGAGGGATGAAGATGGCAGAAAGCTGAGCGGGACATGGGCAGGACCTGGCTGCAGCTCACTGCCGAGGCCTTCCATGAAGGCCACAGCTGAAATAACTCCGATACTTTAAATCTTAACAACCAGCTCCATGCTCCTAACAACAAATCATCCTTGTGAAACGCTCCCCAAGATGAGGAGCTGCGTGTTTGATTGCATTGAGGATGGGAAATGCATGAAGAAAAGAATAAAAAAAAAAAAGAAAAAAAGCACTCGTAGCTTGAGAAGCCTAAAAATAATTACGTGGGCGCAAGTGTTTTGTGGAAGCAAGGAAAGGAGAAACTCCAGACTAAAAGGACTCCACAATGAGATGGCAGTTTTAAAACAAGCTAAACATCTTGCCTGAGAGGGAAAACTCTGGATGAATTCCCACTCTAGCTGGCTAACAGCTCAAGTTCACGGTCCAGTGAGGAAATAAAATTGCTCCTAACCAGATATTCCCATTTCAGCTCTTGGATGGAAGGTCTTGATCCTGCTTCTATGGAAGTTAGAGGAGCCTTCCCATGGGTAGAGCTCAAAAACCTTTCCAAAGCAGTTGTGGAAATGTCCAAACAGAATAAGCCAAGGTAAATGTAGACCTTGATCCAGCGAGCAGCCTGTTGACGTGTTTAACTTTGAAGTGCACAGGCTTCTAAAGCATGAAAAATTAAAGATCCCCATAAGTTACTGCCTCAGATCAAAGCTGAGGTGAGTGACAACCTGGCCCTCAAGCACCAGAGAAGGAATTTTTTTAATTAGCCAAGAGAAAGAGGCTGAGGCAGCAAGAAGAGGAGCATGACCAACATTGCCTACAATTCTTTGGCTCTGTTGCAGCTCAAAGACACACAGTGTCCAAAAAAATAAGTTTGGCTTTTGTGAAGGTCACGTAAAAGTTGCTGAAGTTCTAATTTGGAGAGAAAGAAAGCCTGGAAGTAGCCCAAGGGTGAAAGATGAAATTGGTAGGAAGTAGAAGGAAGACCTAAAGTAGAATTGGTGTGAAGTAGAATGATTCTATACAGAGATCTGAGAGAAGGGAAGGGCACAAGTAGCTTCTTATTGCAGAAGAGACGACTCCAACCTTCCTTCACCAATAGCTTGTATTTAACTGGCCACTAAAATGAACGAATGAGGGAATTGTTTGGGTAGAAAAAGTTATACAATTCTTATACATAATTTTTAATATATTTATTATGCTCCATGGCAAGGTCCAAAGCAAGTTAGGGTAGCTGCCACCATGATTGTCACAGGACAGGCCATCTTTTTGCAATGTAAAGAGTTCTGCACAATTTTATATAAAAAAAATCTAACCAGAGAGGCCAAATAAAACTGGGGTGTGGAGATGGTACAGAAGCAGAGTGAAGAATGATGATAGTAAACGTTGTGTTCAGCAAATCAGTTGCATGGTGTTTGTGAGCCATTGGCCCAGGGAAGCTGTGGATGCTCCATCCCTGGATGGGTTCAAGGCCAGTTTGGATGGGACTTTGAGCAACCAGGTCTAGTGGGAGGTGTTCCTGCCATGGCAGGGGGGGTTAGAACTAGAGGATCTTTGAAAGCTGTGTAGATGTGGTCCTGAGGGCCATGGATTAGTGGTGCCCTGGCAGTGCTGGGTTAATGGTTGAACTTGATGATCTTAAAGGTCTCTTCCAACCAAAATGATTCTATGATTATTTGATCTGACCTTCACAGCAGAGGCCATGTAGTTTCATCTGATTATCTTAATACCTTATGAGATACGTTTGACTGAATTTCACCTTCTGGTAAAACATACAATCTTGATGTGAGAACTTTGACCACCAGAACTAGAAGAGTCAGACCCATGACCAGTGAGGTCCTGGCTCAGGAGCAGAGCTTTGTCGGTGAGCAGAGGTCCAACATAGACCTGGCTTCTGGGCTTTGCAGCTCATGGACTTCCAGAGATGTGCAACCTACTTCTTCTATCAGTAGGTCATTCCACCAGGTGGTAGCTTCAGTGAAGGAAGGGTGAAAGCCAGCGGAGCTGTTTATAATCCTCATGCTTTTTTTTTGCTGTTCTTACAAATAGAAAAAAAAAAAAGTCAGCAGGAACGAGAAGGGTTGTGTTTCTGCTGTTGAAAGCTCATTAAAAGTATTTATTGTTAAATAAGTTAATTGTTCATTCCTTTCCCATGGAATTTATTTTTTTGTTCCTGCTGCTTTACGACTCTCATTTGCTCTGATGTTCAAACAGGGTGAGATTGCACATCAGGTCTCTGAAGGGACTTAGATTTAACGATTTTTCCTTCTAGCCCAAAGAGGTGATTAAGACAAATTATAGGCGTGTTTTCTGGCCAGCTTTGTAAATACAAATAAACCACATTTGAAAGCATTTTAAGAATCGCCCATCATGATTAATCTTGTTCTTCAGCAGCATGGTAGAGATGATACCGTAGGATGCAAAATATCAGCTAAATCAATACCTCACACCAGCTTGGCCACCTTCTCTCCTGAGTTTGTGGTAAGTTGAGTAAGTTACAGAAGATCTGCAGAACTTGGTGTTCCTGAGTGAAGAAAAGACAGAACTTAAGCCCTTGAACTTTTGATGACTTCAAGGGGTTGCACACTGTGACAGAGGAGCATCTTTAGCTACTTCCTGGTCTTTTTAGTCACAAAGATCATGAGCCAATACAAAGATAAAAGGTCTTCTCTACAGTCTTCAGAAGCACCAGGCTGTCCTGGCTCAGGAGATAATGAGTCCACAAGTTAGGAGACATGGTCCACACATTAGCTTTTATGAATGAAAATAGATATTGAGCATCACTGCCTATTCATCCCAGTGCAGGTTCTCCTGAGCCTATTGGAATAAAGTTTTCTTATAGGAAAACCTCCGTGGAAGTCAACATTATTCTCTGGAATGACTTAAGAGATTTTGGACCATATCTCCACATCATGCCTGTTAGTGCCTCCTTTTTCCTTTTCCCATTTGACATGTATTATTTTGTATTTTCTTTGCTTTTTCATGTGGTAGATGGGCAACAACATTCCTGGACTACGGTTTGGAACCAGATGAAGGTTTCTGCCAACGTGTGGTAACCCATTTCCCTGCCTCCTCTCTCTGTTTATTTTCCATGAATGACTTGACACTTACCTTGCTGTAGGAGATCATTACCAGTCACAACATTTATTTTCAATGACATTATTACTTTGAAATTTCATTTTCATAAAAAGGCATCTATTTACTGCTGCCTTGTGGAAAAAAAAAATAAAAGATCAGCAATTTAATTAACTAGTAACTCTGGCTTGAATATTTCATGGAACTCTGGCTGTGAATTCCTGCAAAGTGAGTGTTTTCAGAGAACTTGCTGAAGAGCCCACTTCAGCTGAGTCTCAGACGGATGTTAACCGCGGCAGAAAGCATTCCGCTCTTGCTCTACATGGTGGCTGGTTTTTCCATTATCTCCCAACATTAGTATTTACAGCAGCACCAGGAAGCCTCAGGTGCCACAGTGAGTCCTTTGGGATGGGCACAGGAAGAAGCACTTAATAAGAGAGCATCTCGACTCTGCTTCCAACCTGGACAAAGAGTGCAAATCAATGACAAGAAGGAAAAAAACCCAAGGTAAACCATGCCAATAGGATGACCTGCTAGGTCATCTCTGGAGCCAGGAATACAGCCTGGGTCCTCAGGCATGTTCTCCAGCTCCGGAGATGTATATAGGGTGGTGAGACACTGGCACAGGTTGCCCAGGGAGGTTGTGGGCATCCCATCCCTGGAGGTGTTCAAGGCCAGGTTGGATGAGGCTTTGAGCAACCTGGTCTTGTGGGAGGTGTCCCTGCCCATGGCAGGGGGGGTTGGGACTAGATGATCTCTAAGGGGAGTAATCCTTCAGTGTCCTTTGTACTTTTTTGCATTTTGATGGCAATACATCTAGCAAGGAGCATCATTTGACCCAAGGTATAGAAAGGAAAGATGCTGAAGCCAGAGATCAGCAAAAGACATTGAAAGCCTTCAGTAGCTCACAGGGGAGAGCAGCAACAGCAAGGACTTCAGAACTCAGTAGGGAGCACCACAGCAGCGAAATCCTGGAGATTAATCGCAGCAAGCGCCGGCAAAGGAAATACAATTGAAAAATCAAACCAAAATGAAAATAAAACCCTACCAGGATCCCTCAGAGCTCTGGGAGTTGGGGAGAGGCAGATCCAGCAATAGCCCCATGCAGAACCTGCCAGAACACTGACTAGAAAAAAATGGGAGAGGTGGGGTCGGTCTCTTCTCCTAAGGAACAAGTGATAGGACAAGAGGAAAGTTGTGCCAGGGAAGGTTTAGGTTGGATATTAGGAAAACGACAGGTGATTTTGTGAGAAGGAGGGAAAGGTTGGCAGCCGGGAGAAAGGTAAAAAAGAAAATCAGAATTTTTCTTGGAACAGCTACGAGTTAGAAGAACAGCTTTAAATGTACCTGTGTTCATTTATTGAATGAAATTAGATTTAAAAAATACCTATTTAAATGTTCCTCCCTGGGAGGAGATAGTGTACACAACCAGGCAATTAGAACGCCAAGCATGAGAAATTATATAAATTAGAAGAAGACACGTGAGGTGCGTAGAACAAAGGGCTCGAAGGACAACAGTCCCCTGAAACCCAGAGGGAAGAAAATAAATCCCAGGAAAATGAGCTCAGTGAATTAATTATAGTTGATAAAGAAGGTCGTAGAGAAAGGTAAAGATAACACAGAAAGCACAAGAAGCACTGGAAGTTGAGCAAAGGGGTATCAGGCCCCAGAAACCTGGAATTTGGTCTATGCAGCTAAATTGTTCTTCCCAGTGGGATCTGCAATGTGATTAAAGGAACAAAAGGAACAAAAATTTGGTCTGTCAAAAATACCCCTGAGGTTTTAGGTCCAGGTGTTTGCTCTCATGCAACTACAGGGTCGAGCACAGGTATTACCCAAAACGCCCATCTCTAATAAATGCCCAGTGGTCCAAGTGGCCCATGGGACATCTCAGACCAGTGATGGAGCATCCCCAGGGTTAGAAACAATCAGCTGCCAGAGCTGTGCAAACGATGGCAACGGATTAACCCCTGCTTAGCTGGCAGAAGAAAAAGAGCACTTTTAAAACTGGCGCATCTCTGAAATTCGTGGGGTATTTGCTGTGAAACGAAGCGCAGGTTTCATAGACGAGGCAAGACACGCCAGGCCAGGTAAGAAGCTTTGGAACCTGACTAGAATGTCTTTATTGGGGAAAAACTGGCTGATTTTCACAGCTCTAGCTGGAAGATGGATCTCTTTCTGTCTGCACGCTGTATGAAGCCTGCAAAAATACAATGCGTTAATATTTTACCTCTCTGGCTCCTTTACAGGGAAGCACATTTCCTAGCGATGCCCTTGTAAAGAGCAGGAGTTCATTAGCAGCTCCAGCTCCAGGTGGTGGTTTTGTGGACCTCCTAGACATAACATGGGAACTCTGACCCACTCTGCCAGCTCCCAGCCGATGTTATTCTTAAATAAAATTAACAGCTGCAATGCGGATTTGCCAGGTGATCTCGTGAATATGGGGCCAAAAGCAGCGCACAGGATTATTTATGGATGCAACTGAAAATTAGGTGTTTGGTAATTTTTCTCACTGAGACACCAGCCCTCCTTTTCATCCCTACATGTTTGTCATTCCTTGGCTCTCATTGCTTTTAATGCTTACGTGATAATCCGGCCATAGAGAGGTTGAGGACACTTCAGCAGATACCAACCACCACAGTTCTACTTTCATCAAAAGGGGCTTCAGAAAAAAAGGGTCAGAGTCCTGCCCCTCTTCTGCAGAAGCCAGGTTTGGTCCTACCTTGTCATTGTTCTCGATTTCATGACGCTCTCCGTCTGCAAACAGACGAGTAAATATCTATTTAGGGAGATACGGATGAGGTCAACACAGGGATTGCCTCACAAGAAGACTAGCAAATTGGAGTCTGAAGGGTGAAGACACTGATGCCTTCAGAGAGTTGAGAGCAGGTTGGAGGGTCAGCACAGAGTGATGCGCAGGAGGAATGTAATGAAAGGTTTGGTGGGAAGTAGAGGAAGATGCAGCATTGTGGAGCAGAGCAGAAAGCATCACCAACTGTTTGTATTTTGTTATTCCCTGAATTACCACGTGGCCTTTCTGTTGGCGCTCTGTCTTCTTCTGCCACCCTTACCTTTGTACCTTCTCCCCCATGCTCCACCTTGATGTGAAGCTATCACTTGCTTCTTCTGCACCACAAAGCTAACTGCTTCTGAACTTACCTTCATTCACCCGAACATCTCCTTCCCACAGGTCCTTTCCTTACTGACAGCCAACCTCTGCACTCCTACCACCACCTGTGGACTTAGGGTCCACCTCAGAGATAAAGGCAGAAAGCTCTCCAAAAGTAGAGTTCAGCCCTAGAAGAGATTAAGACCGGAAGTCTCTAAGGATAAAATAGAGAAGCTCTGCTAAGAAATGAAGGGTCTTACTGGATCATGCTTTGGAAGACTTTCTTTCCAAGAGATAACAAGAACAGGCAAATCACCCCGTCTTTGACCTGGCTCTTAATTTTCTGACAAAGCCCTTGGTTGCACATCCGCACATAAAATCCACTCGGTAGGAAATAATCCTTAGTAAATCTAGATTTCCATGCAACAAAGGGAAGATCAATGTTCACTCAAATATGCAAGATGAGGGAGGAAACTTTCCTGATGGCTGCTTGAGCACGGGAACATTTTTTTTCACAGCGTTATCTTCTGAATTAATTTTATTTGCGGCATTAGCTTTATTTCTTCTTTGGAAAGATTTCCACATGACTTGCAGAGCTTTCTCATTTGTCTGTATGTCTTGTCAGGATCAGACTTAATTACCTTTCCTTTCAAGGCTTTAAAAACTAACCTGCCCTCCAGTCTTGCATGAAAGTTGTGTTGGCATGGTTACCCAACCCATTACTTCATGAGTATTGATTGTATTACTCGCACGGCTTGAAATAATTCACTAACTAATACTATCCGTTGAATTAAGAGTTGCAACTACAGCATAATGAATGGCTTCTAACTCTAGAAATCCCATCCAAAAATGAGAATGGGGAATCAGCTGATAGACTATTTTAATGGCTGTTGCCAGAAATATCGGAATATTGAAATACGGAGGCGGTGCCGAGATGCCAGCTCACGGACCTCACATTGAAATGTGGATGTTTGAGGAAATCACGCAACTGTTTGTAGTTAGGAAGAGGAGAGTGAAGGAATTGTGGCGCAGAATTAAAGCAGAGCCGAATGTGATGCTGCATCCTCATATTGACACGCGTGTCAGAGAAGGTCTCACTGCAGTGGAGTAATGTGCCCCTGAGGCTTTCTGCTAAAAATTCACTTGGACGAGGGGCTTCCACAACTACAAGTTTAGTGAAAGGATCCATCCCTCAAGCTAGAGCAGTGCTGTGGAGCAGACAGTCTGCAAACCTCACCCTACCAACCTGTGCTCACTGAAAGATGTCCCACCACGCCTGACCCTTCTCCTGAGGTGCCAATTACAGCTCCCGGCTGCTCCTTCTCTGCTTCTTGCTTTTGTTTTCCAGACTAGCACCTCATCAAGCAGCGTCCTGAAGGGTGAAAGGCTAATGTTCTCTTTGCACCACCCTGTGTCAGCTCACAGTAAGAAGCTAGAGTGGAATTAACCCTCCGGTAAGACAGTTCCCATGTGCAAGAGCCTTTGCTGCATAATCATTCTTGATTGCTGTTTAGTGCTTGGAACGGAGAACTCATAATTAGGACTCCTGGGTACTATTTTCAGCTCTGTCAGTCACTTCATCTGCAACCTTGGGTAAGCTACTTCTCCTTACTCTCCCTGCCTGTGCCTCATCTTACCTACCTGGGAGACAGCAATAGCACTTAAAATAAGATGCTCGGGAAGTTGTGAGCCTGACCCATCCAGGGCTCAAGCATGTAGAGCTGTGGAGCACTGTGTCCTGCTCTGAAGTGCTCAGCACAAGGACATGAACCTGTTGGAGCAGGTCCAGAGGAACCCGCAAAAGTGATGCAAGGATGGAACCCCTCTGCTAGGAGACCAGGCTGAGAGAGTTGGAGTTGTGCAGCCTGGAGAAGAGAAGGCTCCAAGGAGACCTTCCTGTGGTCTTTCAGTACCTGAGAAGTTGAACTCTACGGGGTCCCCTGCAGAGGGGTCAGGCTGATCAACATCAGATTTTGTGTTCTTTACAGAATTTGGAACTGCGCTTTGGAAGCCAAACTTGCTACTGGATGCAGATCCTGGAATGTCCCCTCTCTTTTCCATTTCCATAAGATATCATGGGCAATCTGGAACAAATTTGGACGTTTCATCTTGCTTCTCAGCTTGGCTCTATAATATTTGCTGAGAAACTTTACATTTCTGATGTTGGAAAACTGATGATGTGGTTTAAGCCTTTAAATGATGATGTTCTAAACGCGTGATTGTTTTAAGTATTCATCCCCTTGGCAACTTGGAAATGATCAGCTGGAACAAATGTATTGATCACGAGGCCAGGGCTCTTCTCCTGTCCCAGAAGTGGCCAGAACACCTGATTCACTGGAACATTTTGATAAGGCAAGAGCTATTGCAGCACAATTATAATGACTAGATAATGACTCCTATATACCACAGTAACTAAGCTGCAGCTATTTATTGTATTGTCAAATATTTTATTTTTTTTCTTGAAAACTTGTGAAATCTGTATTTCACACTGTATTTCCCTTCCATGGTGGACCCTCATTAGCATGTGCTTTCTAAGCAAGGGCCATTAGGAGTAAGAATCCCTTGAAGTTTCATGACCTGGCAAGGTCCTTATCTCCTGTGGGGCTCATTGAAGGCCCATTTGTGGAAATAAGCAGTGAAAGGCTTCATGAGTAATTCCATGGCCCAACTTTTTGGTCTCACCATCTGCTGCAATATCTGGCATTTGGGAGATGAGGGGATGGTTTTGCAAAGAGGCAGCTGAGTGATGTAAAAGCCAGCTGCAGTCAAAAGCTGAGGCCAATTTTCAATACACTTTAAAAATGAATTTTCTTTCAAGAAAAGAGCAATTATACACTTTCCTCCTCACGGGAGTACCTGATTATCTCCTGCCGCTGATGTCTATGTCATTGCCTCATCTTCTCAAGAGGGAATAAAGGGTAAGAAACTTTGTTCACCAGGATATGAAGTGCTGGAGAGGTTTGTCTCTAAACCGCAGGCGCTAGCTGGTAGTGGTATTATGGCAGGCAGGCCAAAAAAGTACATTTTGTGCTTGGAATCCAGACCAATGAGGTTTGCAGTGGTCAATCATTCCTGCTGAATATCATCCCTACGAAAGGAAGGAAGGAAGGTCTCCTGCAGAGAGGACCTTCACCCTTATTGCTGTACCAATCTGAGAAATCAATTATCATTCTCAGCCTTCATCCAGGAACTTCAGTAGGTCTTTTAGCACCTTGGACCCAGACCATCATGGAAGCTGAAGATCAAAACTGAGAGACCTTGCACTTGATTCTGTGCGCTCCAGGTGGGTATTGATGTACCCATTGGAGGCAGGCCAAAGTATTTTATTTACTGAAGTCTTGCATGGAAGGACTTCTTATTAATCAGCTTCTGAATGACTGATAGCTTGAACACCTCATTGCTGAAGTTCAGGGAAGAGGTGAAAAGGTATGTAAAAGATGGTGAGAAAGGTGTTTAAGAGATGAGGTGGCATTTCCTTGGCAACTGGAGAGGATAGAAGGAATTTCAGATTTTTCGATGAGAGCTGGTAATCGGACAAAAACCAAAGGACAGTTCTTGGACTGAACTGTTTGTACCTTCAGCCAAGCTACACAATATCAGAACATCAACACCATCCTGGTTTCAGCCGGGATGGAGTTAATTTTCTTCCTAGGAGCTGGTGTAGTGCTGTGCTTTGGATTTTGGCTGTGAATAATGTTGATAGCACAGCAACGTTTTAGTTTTCCAAGCGTTTGCCTCTTTAATGAGGCTCACTTTTAATCGTCTCTTTTGATCCAAGCCATCTTCACGCAGCTAGATATTGAACAGGGCCAGAGAGCAAGTGACCTTCATGGGCTTCCGAGATGAGCGACATAATGCTGAAGACGTATTTTTCGATCCCTGTCCTTTGATGGCATCCCTTTGGAGGCACAGCAGCTATTCCTACAGCTTTCCTGGCACTCTCTCAAGTGGGAGGCAATATCTCATGGCTGACAACATGAAGGGCTGCAGGGAGGGCTAAAATAATGAAAATGTTTACTAACAAGAGGAAATCATCCATCATTGCCACTCGAGCTGTTCAAGACGGAATTCCAGCCGGAATCCAGAATGTGCCAAGTACTAGATACGGGGTTCAGTGAGATGAATTTGTATTTAATCTTTCGACAGGTTCTGCACGGATTTGGCACAGGAATGTCAGGTGTGGCTCTGGAGCGACCACAGGGAAGATCTGATGTACCAAGGTTAATTCCTTCAGTACCTGGCTGTGCTGCCAGTTGAACGGAAAGGAAAGAGAAGTTTCTTTTGTTAAACAACCATTTTCTGGTCAGGAATTGCTGCTCATGACTCTCTGCGTCAGCTGGGAAAAGCAGGGGATTAATCACACGTGTTGGGTCAAGCATCCTCTGGGCCATCCAGGGCTTTTTGAAGCTTCCTGACCTCAGAAACCCTGGCTGTTTGATAAGATGCTGTGGGCACCATGAGGGTTATAGCATTTTGCCAAACACTTAGGAGAAAAACAAGGAGACAGCCGTCACTGGGGGTTTTTTTTTAGGAACAAATCATGTCAAACAAATCTAATTTCCTTCCATGACAGGGTCATGGCCTTGGAGATAAGGAAGAAGCAGGAGATGACTACAAAAACACTTAGAAAGGCTTTTAGCACTGTATCACCTGCCGTTCTTAGAAGAAAGGGAGGCAGAACAGTCTCGCTAGGGCTCTGCCTCGAGCCTGAGAGGAAAGCAGGAAAAACAGGCATAGAGCGTGAGAATATTGTATTTCTGTGCACTTTTATCTTAAATGCATATGCGTGAGAGACCTTCAACGGCAGGTGTTGCCTTTCTGATGTGTAGCAAAGCCAAGCGTTGGCTTGCACTGACATTGCTATTTCAGCTGGAGAAAGTCACAGAATCACACAGAAACCCTGCGTGGTGGGGGTTGGAAGGGACCTCTGGAGATCATCTCATCCAACCCCCCCTGCTCCAGCAGGTCACCCAGAGCAGGGGGCCCAGGATCACATCCAGGTGGGTTTGGAATCTCTGCAGAGAAGGAGACTCCACAACCTCTCTGGGCAGCCTGGGCCAGGCTCCCACACCCTCACACCAAACAAGTTTCTCCTCCTGCTCCCATGGAACCTCCTGGGTTCCAGTTGGTGCCCGTTGCCCCTTGTCCTGTCACTGGGCACCACTGACAAGAGTCTGGCCCCATCCTCTTGCCCCCCATGGGCCCTTTAGCTCTTGATCAGCATTGATCAGATCCCCTCTGAGGCTTCTCTTCTGCAGCTCAGCAGCCCCAGGGCTCTCAGCCTTTCCTCAGCACAGAGATGTTCCAGTCCCATCAGCATCTTTGGAGCTTGCACTCTACTCTCCAGTAGTTCCTTGTCTCTCCTGAACTGGAGAGCCCAGAACTGGACCCAATACTCCAGAGGTGGCCTCACCAGGGCAGAGTATAGGGGCAGGAGAACCTCCCTCAACCTGATGGCCATACTCTTCTTCATGTACCAATGAGACCATTGGCCTTCTTGGCCACAAGAGCCCATTTCTGGCTCACGGGCAACTTATTTTCAACCAGGTCTCCCAGGTTCTTCTCTGCAGAGCTGCTTACCAGCAGGTCAACCTCTCACCTATACTGCTGCAAGTCATCATATCGGTACCAAGCAGAGTTTTGCCATCAGTGCTTTACAAATAGAGTAAAGAAGCTTTCTTGTAACAAGGAAGCCTCAGAGGCTACAGCTGTAGTCTTGGCTCTACCATGTTACAGTAGAGGAGACATGTCCTCTCCTAATGGACCCTTGAGATGGTGTAATAGTAGGCTTCACCTTGAGCAGGGCTCTCCTGTCCTTAATTGCACTCTCCTGTATAGTTATCTCTTTAGTAAAATAGCCGGTGTTATCATCATCCTGCCTTATTACGGATGGTCCAGAGGCACCACAAAGTTAAACACCTCATTGAAGGTAATAGAAATCAGGTTAAAGCTCCTATTTCAGGCTCCCCAGCTCTGGGTCCTGCTCTCAACCATGAAACATCCCCCCGCAATGAAAGCTTCCAGCCCCAGTTTTAATGTGATATACATATCACTTCCACCGCCCAAGATTTGGTCAAACCACAACGACCAACGTTCCAACCAGCGAGTCCTCTATTAAATAGTAACATTTGTTTTACGACTGCAAGGACAAAGTTCCTCAATGTTTTTTTTCCAACTGGTTACCTTCTGGGAAATGATTTTTTTCTGTGGCTAAGAAGTTTGTTTCCTGGGATAGCAACATATACAGTTTCTGGGCTTTTATGTATTCTTTTATAAAACATTTTGTGCCCTGAACCAACTAATGCGTCATATTTGTGTCCTTCTTTTAGGAAAAAAAGGGCAGAAAAAGTTAACAGTATGGAAAGATGGTCTTCCTACGTAATAATGACTTTTAAACCAAAGTTTCAAATATTTAATGGAGTTATTTAGTAGCCAAAACTTCAGGAGGGTGAATGTCATTTTATCAGCCCACCTTTAAAAAGTTCTTGGATTTTTTTTCAAGTTTGGATTCAAGATTACACTTGGATAAATGGATTAGATAAATCGGAGTTTAATCACAGTACTGCAGAATGAGAAAAAGCGTATTTGAATTTCCTTTAAAATATTTCACTTAAATTTAATTAGCTTAGAGAATCTTACAGCAACATATTTGTCTATATGGCTTGGCTTCTGTTACTGAAGCTTTTGACCATCATCAATTTTTAAGAAGACAGAGACAGAAATAGAACTGAAACAAAAAAAGGGGAGAAAATGGAGAGACTTTGTAGCCTACCTTAAGGTACCAACTTTGGATTGTAGTCTTGTCTTCCAGAACGTTTTAGTTGTGTTCCACGCACAAGGATAAGATACAGTCAAACCAAAACATGTCAAATCTTGACCAATATCTTTATCTTAGATAAGGCAACTGAGGCTCCCAAGACGTTGCCTAGTCCCTTTATCATGAGGAATCTTTCTTGTCAAGCTCTTAGAAAACATCTGTGGCTGTGCCTACATTGGCTGGTTGGAGAACATTGCAGAACATCATGGCTGATGCTTGAGGTCTTCATGCCTCAGTGCATTTCCACGGGGTTTTGATTCGGCCTCGTGCTGCTCTGGTCCCATGGGCTGGTTGCCACTCATGGTAGAAGAGCATGAGCTGTGCTCCAGGAGCTTAGTTCCACCTGGAAGTCACCCAGCTCCTGTCCTTCAGGACAACTCCTCAGCCTGCCAAAGCATGGAAAGCAGAAAGCTTGGTCCAATTTTTGGCAATTTTTTCCGAAAGGAATTTTTCCTAATGTCCATTCTAAACACCCCCTGGTGCAACTGGAGGCTGTTTCCTCTTGTCCTATCACTTGTAGTGCTTATATTAAATCTAGCCTCAGCTATACCAATTAACCCACCCATTAATAGGTGGTTAACCCTTCTTGAAAATGAAGTGCGTACAGCATAAAGAGATGTTCTTTCTTGATGAAGCTTTTGTTAGCCATTCTGAGACACCCAGGAAGCCTTCTTAGGCTTCAATATTGACAATATTCAAAGCTCCAAATACATTCAGATTTTTAACCTGATAAAAACCATACAAACCACTGTAAGTGGACTTCCAAGCTCCAGTTCAAAAATGAATGCTCAGAGATGATTATTGCCCACTTGGCTTAACAAACAAACTTGAAAAAAAAAAGCTTTTTGATCTTTCCTAACCTGATTTAAGAGACAAAACACCTTCCTTTCATTTAACCAGGTTAGCTCAAGCGCAGAACAGCAATTGTCTTATTTATGCTCTTGTCCCTGACAAAAACAACTTCTTCTGAATAAGAATACGGAGTTATGGCTTCATACTAAAATGCGAGATAACTTAGCATGAAGGAAAATAATCCTTTGGCTATGTATCACAATGAAAGCTAAATCCAGATTTATTTCCTCTCACTGGCTAAATGATGGAGCTACAAGCCTAATTCTATGTTACCTGTTCAGTCGAAGGTTGGACTAGGTGATCCTAGAGGTCTTTCCCAACCTAAACGATTCTATGACTCTATGTTGAGAAAAAGAGAGATATTTTCCTCTCTGGCCATAAGTCAGAACCAACAGTGACTAAATGACCTGATGAAGGTCTCTTCATTGGCTGCAGCAGAAGATAGATGGGTCAAACCAAAGCTTTCATCCAATGTAGTCTACTGGTGTTGTCTATATTGGCTAAGAATCCTTTATATTGGCTGAGAATCATGTTTGTTATTTATATTCCTCATATCTCCCCTCTACTTGTCTTGCCTGAGGTGAGGTACTTGCTCCACACACTTTCTCTTTGGTCCTGAGTCAGGCACTGCTGGAGCTCAGCAACGCTGGGGCGAATTCACAGGTAGCGATGGGGCTGCTTTGTGAGTAAAAGGGGGTTTGTAGGTTTGCCAGAGTAAAAAAAAAAAGATTTTTTGAAGGTAAAAAAAAAAAACAAGAAAGAAAATTCATGCTGATAGTCCCAGGCAAATCCATGTTTATCTGATATCCTCTATCAGAGGAAATGTTCAAGAGCAGCTCATGTTTCTTTCTGAATTGGCTCAGGGAATAACACACGCCAGAGAAAGCTGCCCACAGGCAAGCTCGAATAAACAGATTTTTAACATTTTTATTTTTTATTTTTTTAGTTCCTTGTTTAGTAGGCTAATTGGAGACCATTCCTCCTCCTTTCCCCCAATCCCCTCCCCGCGCCTCTTCAAAAATCTGTGCACATAGTCGTTATGTAAGGGGCTTATATTTCAATGCTTGATTAGAAAAATACCTAGAGGTAATTCTGGTTTGAAACAAGTTCACAGAACTGTTTTCTATCAGTCACCCGTTCAAACAAAATGAAAATTCAATGTGCATGAGAATTAGGCATCAGTTCCCTTAAACTGCCCTTTTATGACTGTATACTTTAATTGGACATTGCAGATAAATCCTTTTAAAAAGCATAAAAACAACATTTTCATCAGCCTAGAGCAGCTCGTACGTTGTTCCAAGCAGCTGAACAAACACATTGAGCTTCTTCTTCCTCCTCAAAGCTTTTTAAGCCCCGCTCCACTCCTAAACAGAGCCTGCACGTTACACGCATGAATTAGGCAAAGCAGATTCAAGTAAATTGTCTATTGACTGAAATGGAGTAGAGATAATTTCTTGCAGAAGGGAAGGGATAGAATACATTTTATTTGGTGAGGGAAAAAAAAAATTCAGTCCCTTTTTCTGTTCATGGTAAAAAGCTAGTGTTAGATATAACAGTAATCCAGTTGTCATAGGCAACTGCAGCATCGTGTTGATGTCCATCTCATGAGAGGGTTGGGGTGGAGGGTTCCCCGTGGCTGGTCCTCCTCCCAGATCCCTCTTCCAGAAGCTCACAGCACTGATGTGCTTCTCTGGGCATCGATCCAGAGTGGAAGGACTTTCTCTCCAGGTCATTTTTTACAACTGATAGTTGCAACCACTGAGGAGTTTTTGAAAAGGGATGGTGTCCGTCAGAAAAAAAACAGCATACAAAAGGGGCTGTGTCTAATAGGGTGAGTGGGCGTGAAGATCCATCTGGAGTAACACCATAAATCAAAAGTCAGGTTGTTTCCAGCCAGGGAAAACAGCAAAGCACAAGAAAAATCAAGTAAAGTGTAGGTTGCCTTGGCTGCTAACTTTGTGGTGGGATAGTACCTTGCTTTGGGCAAGAGAAGAGCTGGAGAAGACAATCCAATCCAATTCAAGCCTCAAAGCCCAGGTGAATCCTTCCACCACTGCTCCTTTCCCCACCACACTCTTCATTCAGCTTCACAGACTCAGATACAACATACCCCATACTAAGCTGCTGTTTTGATTTATTTTCCTTCCTGCATCCTCCTTTACTAATTATCCAATGCTAAGAAATATTGAGGATTTATTTCTGCATTTTTTTTTCCATTGTGCATTTCGACCAAAGCGAAGGAGCTTTAATGAAGTATGTTGTTTATATTCAGCCCGCCTGAACATAACTGGATTTTAAGTGATGACCATGAAAAACATCATTATCTCCATTGCTTGTCTGGTGTTCTGCAACACCACTCGAAATCCTGTGCTAGAAATGTTCATTTCTTTTCACTGGAAGAGGGACCTAGACAGCTAGCTTGTCTAAACCGGTGGCTTCTTACAGGCATGAGCTTCTTGCTCAAGCCCAGAGAGAAACTTTCATATGATTAAAAACTTGCACACTTCAAGGGTGTTGAAAAAGAGATGCATCAAAGTGGCTTTTAATGGATCTGACTAGAAAAATATTACTCCTGTTTCCACAGAAATGTCCTGTATTTCTACATTTGACTTTTTTTTTCCCCAAAATTGCACTAAGATTGTCACAAGTGTAAATTGGGAAATATCAGGATACAGAGCACTGAAAATCAGATTCTTCTGCCAAATCAACACATTCATTTTTACGAGATGAGTTTAGCAATGAAAGTCTAATAAAACTATATCAGTTTTGCATATTTTCAAAATTATCTTCTTTTTTTTTTCCCCTCCAAATAGGTGTATAGAACATCTCAATTTATCAAACAGTGCTTTGACCCTTTTTCTTGACCAGTCCTGCTTACAGGCAACATTGGCAGGCAGATTAGATGGCCTGGTAGGATTTTTTGAATGTCTAACTTTGATAATCCAGGAGTGATGACTACGTGAATTTGGCAGTTAGAGGATTATCCTTCCATGATATGAGTCTATTCGACCCTTCACTTGCAATCAAATGATCGATAACCCATTAGCTGACACCTATTGAACCTCAGAGCAGCAAGGAATTGATGTCACCACTAAGGAAGCCCATAGGCATGTTCATAACTGTCGCAGACCTTCAAATTAAAAAAAAAAAAAGGCACTAAATTTTAATTTTGTGTAACAATATACCTGCTATTTGATGCTGCGCTAATTTCCTACTAAAGATCAGAATTTGGCATGTAGTGATTAAATCACCTCCTTGTGACATTTGAAAGTCCCACAAGCTGATGCTGAGCGACCATTCTGACCTGGGACACTTTATTCCAAGCCAACACAGTCTCTTTACCACTTCTTCAAGTATTTTTCTCGAGCACTTCTCTCTGATGAGAAGCACTTGGATTCCTATTCCCTTTTTTTTTAACTGCAGCACTGAACTTGACTCACTTAGAGGCTCAAAAACTCTGATCTGTTTTTTTTTCCTAATTAAATGATAAGCTTTTCCTGTACCATCATTTCCATAGGGAAGACCTATCTACGTAAGTATACCCACCTCTTCAGTGCAGAAGAGCTTGCTATATTTGCAGAGGGTAATCTAAAGAACATACCATTTATGAAGCAGCTATTTTTTCCATAGTCACCTGATGAGAGCCAGCAGCACAAGTACGTGCAGATACAACAGATACAAGATTTGATTTCATAGAATCACAGACTGGTCTGGGTGGGAAGGGATGATTAAAGCCCATCTAGTCCAACCCCCCTGCACTGAGCAGGTTGCTCAGAGCCCCGGCCAACCTCACCTGGAATCCTTCCAGGGATGGGGCAGCGACCACCTCTCTGGGCAACCTGGGCCAGGCTCTCACAACCCTCAGCAGCAACAACTTCTTCCTTCTCTCTAGTCTAAATCTCCCTCTTTTAGTTTCAAACCATCCCCCCTTGTCCTGTCCCAACAGGCCCTGCTCAAATGACTCTCCCCAGCTTTCTTCTAGGCCCCCTTGAAGTCCTACAAGGCCACAAGAAGGTCTCCCCAGAGTCTTCTCTTCTCGAGGCTGAAGAACCCCAGCTCTCTCTGTCTGGCCTCATGGTGTTCCAAATCTCTGATCATTTAATTTCTATTGACTCGCTACCTGCCTTCTTTCCAGGGACTTGTTACCTTTTTGGTGACATTTTCTCACAAGGAGGTAGAGCAAAGAAGCAGCTCCAGCGACAAGAGTGTGCGTGTGTTTGTTTTTGAGATGAAAAAAATCTCATATTACTTCCGTAAGTCACACTTTCAGGCTGCTGTACTTCTTCAACGTATTGAGCACCACCACCACTGCAGTTACAGAAATTGCTCCGTTTAACAGCGCACAGAATAACTCTTTATCACCGGTGCCACAAGACAACCGTGACTTGGCGCTGGAGAGCCGAATATATGAGCAGGCCTCGTCTCCAAAAAGCAGAGCCAGCAATTCCCCGGGTACTCTCATGCACTGGTCTAGATGATGCTGGATATTTGAGAGCTAAATGGGCCATTGCAGAATGACTCCCAGAAGACTTGCTCAAATTGTCGGTAGCAGTCACAGCGAGCCACTCCCATCCCAGCAGATATCTAGCAATAAAGCCTTGATTAAGAAAAAAAAACCCCAAACCACCTTTGATTCAAAAGATCTGCAGGTTTTTTTTTTAACAGGAAAGTAACAAATCTCACAATGGATCTAGGGGACTGGCCAACGCTGTCCTCAGCTTCTTTTCTTATTGATGAGAAATTCAATACTGGAAAAGATTTTAGCATTAAAGTATAGAAGTCTGGGACCTGCAAGCACAAATTAAACCCCCCAACAACCTCAGCTCCCAGAACCAAGAAGAGAGTGGGTAGGGAGTGAGCAGGGAGACATCAGATGTACTTGTGCATGGACAGTCTTGTAGGAAGATTAATTTTCTTCTTGCTCGTGTAGATGTGGTGCTGAGTAACACAGTTTAGCAGTGGACTTGTAGAGTTAGGTTGATGGTTGGACTCGATGATATTAAAGGTCTTTTCCAACCTGCTGTGACTCAAGGATGCAAACGTCTACCTTGAATGCGCTGGTCAATGTTATGAGGGTTATATATTTTTCTTCAGAATTGGAAATTTCTTTATTGGAGGCTTTCTGCAAGTTCATCCTTTTTGTCCCTACAGAGGACTTCTGGCATATGTTCTTCGTTAGCAGAACACCAGCCTAAATCCTCTTCCTTGGGAGAGACACTTGGCACAATCACCTCTTGGATCTGTTTCTTTTGGCCCTGAGTGTTCCCACGGACACTCGGCAGCAGCGCCCTTGAATCGTCTTGAAGCCACCTGAGTACTTGAGAGAGGAGGTTTTCAGTTAATTAGATTTTGCTGCCTAAACTGTGAACTTTTCCATCATTTTCCCTTACCGTCTTGGCTTCCAGCTTAGCAAAATTTGCAGAGATTCTGATTTCTTTCACCTTCTGGAGGTGGTAACGCAGAGAGTGCCTTGCTCAGCATTAATCTTCAGCAGCTTTCCTCCAACCAAGGGTGCAGCCCAAGTTACGCTGCTGAACTGTTGGAAAAACCCTAGATTAAAGTCTTAATGACCACTTGAGTTCTTCTTTTAACCGGCTATTTTTGGCAGTTTGGTTTTACTGCCTTGAAAGGATCTCATTTCACTTTTTCACAAGTCCCAATTTCTGCAGGTGGGTGGAAAAAAAAATAGAAAAATGGGAAAGCCAAGCTCAGCGAAGATGATGGTCTAATTTATCTTTGCTCTTCTTGCCTTCCCCCATTTTCCACTATTATTCCACTAATATTCCCATTATTAGTTCTCGGTAGATGTGGAAAATCCACAGAAACACACTTAGTGTGAGAAACACAAGCATAATTAATTGCAACACATGTTGATGAGGTTTTCCAAACTAGTTGTTGCATTAAAAAAGAAGACGACACACATGGCTGGCCGGGTGAATGTAGCTGTTAGAAAGACAAATAGAAGCATGTCATATTGATTGACATCGGTTTTGGAGAGAGAAATGTGCAGGTTCAGGGAAATCACCAGCCTGCCTCAAGCTTCTTCAGCATGGACCATTCCTCTTGCTCTGACAGCCCATGCCTACTTCACTGGAAGCACTTCAGGCTTTTCAACCTACTGGAGCAGCTTTTAAGCATCTCTCGTGGTTCTGTTGTACATAGAAACTATGGTAAGAAACACTAAAAGTGCTTCTCTGCACTTCAGCCTAGTAAGAATCCCACCAAGGACATCTCTCATTTACCCACAGACTGGCCAATTAACCGTGATAAAGTGTCTATCAAGCCTCTGATAACACAGCTTGCTGAACCTTCCCCATATCTTTCCTGCCCATCAGCTGCCCTGTCTGATTGTGACAAGTATCCTTTTGTTTCCCATTAATCAACAGAGCAGCTTGCTTAATAATTTCCTGGCCCTTGGTCCTGTAATTTAGGTCGTTTAAGCTTTTTTTTTCCCCCTTTCTATCATAAGCCTAATGGGCACTTTCAGGATCGTGATGGAGAGCAAAGCTCCTGATAAATGGCAGCCATCTCGTGAGCTTTAACTAAAGTGAGTTTGCAACAGCGATGAACAAGGAGGTGCAGCTCTACCTCAGTCACATGGAGGGAGGCGGTTCCCCAAATCCTGAGCTTCCAGCAAGTGTTGGAAAGTTTGCCAAGCACCAAGTGTTAGCAAAAAACAAGTCCAGAAGCACATCGGGTACATGGAAGTGGTTTTTGAGATTTTGTTTGTTTGTTTTCACAGAATCCCAGCATCGTGGGGGTTGGAAGGGACCTCTGGAGATCATCTCATCCAACGCCCCTGCTCCGGCAGGTCACCAAGAACAGGGGGCCTAGGATCACATCCAGGTGGGTTTGGAATCTCTGCAGAGAAGGAGACTCCACAACCTCTCTGGGCAGCCTGGGCCAGGCTGGGACACCCTCACAGCAAAGTTTTTCCTTTACTAAATTTATACCTTCTCATTTCTTCTGTGAAACTCATAACCCAAAAGTCCTAGCACACAAATTGCCAGAAAGGAGCATCCTCCAGTGAAAGTCTCTCAGTATAAAAATACAGCTGGAACTATTATCTGGAATTATTAGCACCAAATTTACAGTACTGATTGTAGGGACCACGGGTGCTTCCACACCCGTATATGTCAATTTTAGGGCATCTTCATCGCCACTGTTTTCCTCTTAACTGACTAAGGGAGCGTATATTATTTATGGGGTAATGAGAGATCCTTTAAGAACATATTTTATAGATGGATCCAAAAGCTTCATAGCAGAAATCAGTATTTCTGTATTGTTGTTATTTTTATACTTGTATATCATTGTTATTCCAGTCTTCACATGAAAAAAAGCCGAGGGTCAGAGGGGTGGAATTACTTAGCCAATAACACCTGGCAAACAAGCGATAGGATCAGAAATGGAGCCCAGATCTCCTGAAAGCACCTGGGAAGGAAGCCAACCCCAATGGCTGCTAACTACAGGAACCCAGAAGAGTTTGGATATTGATTAGGAGGTCGCTGAGTGAAACCATTCATTCCTGACTTTCCTGGAGCCAGCAGCTGCAGGCACTAATCACAAATATCCTCCAGTAATCTCATCGTTTGATTTGTGTCTTTAAGAATGTGATGAGCTGATTAATTGGCAACCCGATAATGCTGTAAATTCTTTAAGTTATTGAATCAATTGTGACCTTAATCTGGTAATTATTCCAGATAAGTTCTAGTTAGGTCAGTGGAAGTTTTTAGCTCATAACGTTTACACATTCTGCAAGAAAAGCTGCTGAGCCTTCATTTGCTTGTTTACCAATTTATGCTTAAATTCCATGTAAGCTCCACAGGTTTTCTTTTAAATTTCAGAATAGACCAGTAAGACAAGGCACTTAGCTCTGGCTTTCACAGAGGTGCAGCACAGTTTCTAAACCAGGACCTTGCTCCTCATCCAACTGGACCATCATAGAATCATGGTTTGGGTTGGAAGGGACTTTGAAGACCACCTGGTTCCAAACCACTGCCATGGGCATGGACACCTCCCACTAGACCAGGTTGTTCAGAGCCACATCCAGCCTGGCCTTGAATGCATGCAGTGATGGAGCATCCACAACTTCTCTGGGCAACCAGTTCCAGGGTCTCACCACCCTCAGAGTGAAGAGCTTCTTCCTAATTTCTAATCTAAGTCTCCCCTCTTCCCGTTTGAAGCCATCAGCCCTCATCCTATCACTACAAGCCCTTGTAAAATGTCCCTCCCCAGCTTTCTTGTAGGCACCCTTCAGATATTGAAAGGCCACTAGAAGGTCTCCCCGGAATCTTCTCTCCTCCAGGCTGAAGAATCCCAACTCTCTCAGTTTGGCCTCATAGGGCAGGTGCTCCAGCCCCTTGATCATCTCTGGGGCACTCCTCTGGACCTACTTGAGCAGGTCCACATCTAATAAAGCTCATAATTCCCATGGTGGTTCCTGCTGCCTCCCAGGTACCCTCAACCTTGAGGTGATGGAGCAGCTCCCCCAGGGTTGTCACTGAGCCACCCTTGCCTGGTCTGCAGACCAGGGAGAAGAGAGCTTCTCACTTTTTCTCTAAGTAGAAGCCCTAACTCTTTTCTGCTAGAACTCATCTGAGAGTCTGAAGTCTGCACAAAACCAAAAATTTCACTGACTCCACTGGCTACACTCAGTCATGAGCAGGGAAATGGTTTTAACACTTGAGTTAATTCCCATTAAGCATATTGGCTTCTCTCCTTAGAGAGCGTAAAAGAACATTGATTCCTTGGCTTGAAGAATACATGGATTCATGGCCACTGGAAATCTAGTTAATGTCAAGGCTAAATATTTAAAATTTAGCCCTATGTAAGCTTTTTTAAAAAGTATCTTAAAGTCTCCTTCCGTTCCAAAGTAATACATCTGTACAAACACCAGAAAACCAGATTATTTTTTAGCTTGTTCTGCTGTAATCATACGAATTTAGTCTCAGTTCTAGGATTTATGCTCTGCATTCATTTTTTTTAGGTAAAGCAGATGAAATGGAGTAATCTGCCTAAATATTAAGGCTTCTCAGCTAAATCTTAAATGTAAACTAGGCATAATAGTCAAGAATAATAATGAGAATAATGCAAGGGAAGGCATAACAGTCCATAATATCCCCTGCTGCAGAACAGAGCAGAGGAGTGAGAGTTTTCGTGCAATATTAAATGTCCTGCAAGGATAGTTAACTGTCCTTGTTGTCACAGTTGCTAATTCTAAGTGTACACAATGGGATAGGAAGGGAAGCGAGATGTTTGCTCCTTCACCCGACATCTCCACGGGCCTTCAGCTGCAAAACCGTTAGGGCCAGAAATAAAAGATCTTTTTAAATAACTTCAAAATGCTTGGCCCCTTGAGTAGAAACCAAATCCTGCAGTAGGCAACTACTGCACAACATGCAGGGAAATCTGGGAGCTTCCAAACAGAAATGCAAACCCGGTCTAGGCTGCTCTGGGGGCATCAGCTTTATCTCCTCTTAAAAGTGAAAAAATTAAAGACTCCTGAGCCTGGCAGAAAGCACAAAGGAAAATACACCTGGTTTTCAGCCCCTGTTTGGCTGAGGTGAGTCCGTACCTTTCTCCAGGGCTTGCCTCACTTCAGTACTTAAAGGGTTCTACCGGAAAGATGGGGCCTGCTGGGACAGGACAAGGGGTGATGGTTTGAAACTAAAAGAGGGAGATTTAGACAAGACAGAAGGAAGGATTTTTTTTACACTGAGGATGGTGAGAGCCTGGCCCAGGTTGCCCAGAGAGGTGGTTGATGCCCCATCCTGGAACCATTGCAGATGAGGTTGGCCGGGGCTCTGAGCAACCTGCTCTGGTTGCAGATGTCCCTGCTCAGTGCAGGGGGTTGGATGAGATGACCTTCAAAGGTCCCTTCCCACCCAAACCAGTCTGTGATTCTATGACTCCAGCAGACATAGGCCTAAGGAAGAGGTCAGATGCCATACATCCTTTTTCTAAAGTGTTTTAACCATTAGGCAACAGTTCCTTCATTAGCTCTTGTTGAAGTGGCCTCCAGCTACATGATGCTTTCCTCAAGGCACCCTCCCACTGACTGCATCGATACATCTGTCTGATGTTGAGAATTCCTCCCAGGAGTCTGTAAAAAAGCTGAATTAGGATTTGGATGGCTGTATTCTGTGATGATGGGCTAGGTCTCCATGGAAAGAGGGTCTACAGCCTTCTATCTGGGGGGTTACAACCTTTTTGCTTCTCCTATGGAGAATCTGAGGAGCCTAACAAGCTGCAACCTCCTGGGAACTGAGGATAAAACAAAATAAATGATTAAAAAAATATTTTTTTCAGTGCCTAGGTGCAAGCTGAACACGTTCACAGCCTTGGGAGCGCACGGAAAACTTCAGATGAGGAAAAAAAGGTAAAGCAGAACCAGCGTTTGATCACTTACAAAGAGCAGCAGCAACTTTTCTAGCAGTGCTTGGGATACAGGCCGCCCAAAATGCTGCCTTGAACTCCCAACCACTGTTTTTAACGAGAGCGACTATTATTTAAAGCTTTTTCTTGTTGTTGTTGCTCAGCAACTTGTCTGTAATGAAGGATGCACTGCTAGCGGGCTTCCTCGTAGATGGAAGCCTGAGCATCTGTCAACACAGCATCCAATCAGGTGTACGCCGGCCAAGGCGGTGATGGATTCGGTGTCAATCTGCTTTGTTATATTTAACCTCAATGAAGTCAGCAGCAGCGGCAGCACAGCTGCTGCTCTGCAGCATCACACCAGCGAGGGCGTAAAAGGCGGTGGACTGGGTCACCAGTTCGGAATGAAAGAGAGAACCGTGGTGTGAAAAGCTGAGCAGATGTTGTGTGGAATGGTTCCCTCCTGGACCGCTGCCACACTGCCCGGTTCACAGCGAGTGCAAGGGTTTGGGGTCACCAGCTGGGTCTTCTCCCATCGCCATCAGCTGTTGGGTTAACTGAGAGCTGAAATTTTCTGTTTGCAAGAGACATCTTTTCCAGGCCCAATTTCAGAACAGGTCCAAACCTATCTATCAGAATTTACCCATAAGCCTTCCAAATGGGAAATTCGAGATACAAAGTGTTGGGACACATCAGAACGTTGCATTTCCAAAACAAAATCTCCTTTCCATCTGCCACCGTGCTTAATACCTGAATGTCAGATTCGTTCTTCAGCCGATACTATTTCTTTTTAAATCCAAGAATGTGGATAATTTCCAGCCTTGAGGCCAATAAAACTCATCTTCCTGCTGAAGGATATTGCAAATTTCTCCCTATACTTCATCATGCAGTAGAGGAGGACTTGGATCATGAAGGTTTCTAAAGCAGAATCATAGAGCACTTCAGGCTGGAAGGAGTGCCTGGAGGTCAAGCAGTCCTGCTCAGGGCTGTGTTCCATCCAGCTTTGAACACCTCCAAAGCTAGAGATTCCAAGGTCTCCCTCAGCAATCCTTTCCAGTGGTTGGCCACCCTGATAGTAAAACATTTCCAGTGTCTAATTAGAGCCCACCATGTCCCAGCTTGCGCCTCTCACCCTATAGCCACTCACCTCTGAGAGGAGTTTGGCTCCATTGTTGCTGTGTCCTCTGATCAGGTAGTTGTAGATAGTCATAACATCTCCCCAAGACTTTTGCCCTCCAAATTGAGCAAACATAGTCATCTCCTTCTCTTCTCTGAGGTCAGGTCCACCTCACCAACCATCCTGATGGCCTCCACTGGGCTCACTCCTGGATGGCAATGCCTTTCTTTCGATGGGCAGCCCAAAGCTGGAGACATCACTCCAGGTAGACCCACAGAAGTCACTGGGTGATTTTATCCTCGTTATGGTGGGCAATGCTACTGCAGCTGAGCAGAAAGGTTTGGGAACAGACATTAAGACGTGGCTAAAAACCATCTTGGCACCGGTTCTCTTGTTACCAAGACAGCAGCAGGTAAGCCTAAGCCAGTAGAACTGTGATTTCTTTGCTGTTTACAAAGTAAAAGTTTGTTTTTCCTAAGCTGGTTTAAAAATCAAATTAGCTGCAAGTGAATCAAAATTCAATTTTAGACAGAAAATGCATCTGTGATGGAAACAGAATATCAATCACCAAACCTCCACGCTGTCTCAATAATCCCTCTGTTTGCTAAAAGTTCATGTTGGCTCTAAGAAATGTGACATTTCCCACGCAAATTTTATTACTTTCTCCTTATTCACCTCTTGCAATAAAATTGTGGTGGGTTCCCCCCACCCATAAATCATATCTAATTTAAGCCTAAAAAGAACTCTGTTCTAACAAGCTGAGCTTTCAAAATAACACATTCCACTGTTCCTCTTGCAAAAATAACATGTCATTCCTATGGAGCAGCCTCGTACGTAACAGCTCTTCTCTGTCACTAAGCTTCTGCCATCAAGCAGAGGCTGAGACAGGCAATTTCCTCCTAAGCACCTCTCGCCTGGCAGTTACAACCTCCCAAAAAATGTTCTTCAGGCCACAGCTCCTCCTGTCTTTCTGAAAATTATTCTTCAGACCACAGCTCTTCACTTCTTTGAACCTGCAGTCAATATTCTAGGATATTTGAGCAGGAGAACAGTCCCAACAGTTTTATGAGCATCTACATGGTCCTGCTTCATCACCACATAGTGTCACGGCCTTCATCTATCTATGTATGAACCTTCCTACTTCTCTAATTACATATGGCCCAAGTAGTAGAATGTTAATTTATTTAATCATAGACTTTTTTTGGGAAAATATAGAATCATAGAATGGTTTGGGTTGGAAGGGACCTTCAAGATCTTCTAGTTCCAAGCCCCTTGCCATGGGCAGGGACATCTCCCACTAGACCAGGTTGCTCAAAGTCCCATCTAACCCGGTCTTGAGCACATCCAGTGATGGAACACCCATATATCAAAACCAATCCCTCCCCTCTGTAGCCTATTATGAGACATCGGAGCTGCATGGAATAATTCATAATGAAGAGACAAAGTTAATTCCTGAGCCCCTAGCTGTGGTTCATCTGATCAGAAGAGAGATTTTCAGCAGAACTTCTTGTGCTTTGTTTTGGTAGACCTCAGTACTGCTTTGCTTTTAAAAAATTTAATGCGTGCTTTTCTCCAGCCGTAAAATATTTCTGTATAAATGTGTTATCTGTCTATTAGTTTCTTAAGTGAAAAATGTATTGGAATCTCGGATTAAAAGAGACAAAGATATCCCTCATTGGTTTTGACAGGTTGGATATTGCCGAGCAATATTTCCCCCTCCTCTGCCAGCAGAGCAGCCATTATGAAGCCAGGGAACAATCTCACCAATGGATGGGCTGCACTATATCTATTTTTTTTATTTCATATTTTTATTGCTCTGGGATCGAGCATCAGTATGTTCTGGCTTTCAGCTTATTTTACTCCCGTGCAACCAAATTCAGGTATAAAAGTGTCCTCTTGCTTAGGGGACAATTCCCTGCTGCAAGTGCTGCTCTCCTGGCAAGGGAGACGTCCTTCCACGTGTCTAGATGGCTCTGGAGTCATGCCACTGCATAAAAAGGGCTTTTAATAACTAGTGTGTGAGTTATTCTAGCTAATAAAAGACAGTTAATAGACATGGAATCAATCATAAAAGCATTTTGATTGAAAAAGACAATTAAGGTCATCAAGTTCAACCATTAGCCCAGCACTGCCAGGGCACCACTAAACCACATCCCTCAGCACCACATCTCCACAGCTTGGAAACCCCTCCAGGGATGGAGACTCCACCACTGCCCTGCCCAGCCTGGCACAGCCCTTCACAACCCCTTCCAGGAAGAAATTTCTCCTCATGTCCAACCTAAACCTCCTCTGGTGCAACCTGAGGCCCTTTCCTCTTGATCTGTCACTTGTTCCTTGGGAGAAGAGCCCGACCCCACCTGGCTCCAACCTCCTTTCAGGGAGTTGTCGAGAGCCAGAAGGTCTCCCCTGAGCCTCCTTTGCTTCAGGCTCAAGCAGCCTCAGCCACTCCTCACCACACTTGTGCTCTAGACCCTTCCCCAGCTTCCTTGCCCTTCTCTGGCCACGCTCCAGCCCCTCAAGGTCCTTCTTGGCGTAAGGGCCTCAAAACTGACCCCAGGATTTGAGGTGTAGCCTTCCCAGTGCCCAGTCCAGGGGGACAATCCCTGCTCTATTCATGCTGGCTACACTAGTGTTGATCCAAGCCAGGATGCTGGTGACCTTCTTGTCCACCTGGGCACCCTGCTTAGTTATCCAATGAGACAGGTGAGCATGGATTTAAAACGTTTTCAGTTTCCCCACCATAGGCAAACATGGATAACACATCAAGTCATCCCTGTGCTGCTGGCACACCCAGCTACCTCAGGGTAACGGAGAAGGAATCTGCTGTCCTCCATCACTGTCAATAATTGTTGTTCGACAAGCACAAGTTTTGTTTAGAAAGAAGGAAAGGAAACCAAAGCTTCCGTTCGCTACTTCACCCCCCAGCACCTCGGCAGACGGTGTGAAGGGCCATTTGGCCATTGTGCAGGAAATGGGCTCTAACAAACCCAAGTCAGAAGATTTCAAGGTTTTCTTTCAAGGCTTTCACCCTCATTTTAAATTCCCTGACCTGCGAGCTAGCTCGCTGCCATCTCCAAGTGCATTGTTCACTAAATGAGGTTTCAACCTGCCACGGGTTTTTCATTAGCAATCTCACAACCAGGAGCATCCTTTTCATGGCTGAAGTTTGTGCCAGCATCTGTTTCAAAAGCCTCTGTTGAATTACGTTCCTCCTGACAATAAAAACAGTCCTGTCATTTTGTTCCAAGTTTGCTTGGTAGGGTTGTTTGGTTTTTTGGTTTTTTGTAGTAGACAGTAATGAGGAAAACCTGTAACAAAAATGCTTTTAAAAAAAAATTTATGCCATACCAGATACTAGTGCGTTGTAGAAATTAAACTTAAACTAATAGGGACCCAGCTCTGATTCTAAATCATTTACCTGAGGATGGTCCAGGATGCGTTACAGAAGAGACCTGAAATGAAATGTATTTTGTAACTTAGTTTACAGCTATAATTTAATCACAATTAATTGGCTTCCAAGATATCGAGATATTCTCCAACAAGATGAGATCCTTTCACTGTCGCTGAATGGCACAGGATGAGAAGGCTCTAGAGACAAGAACAGCAGCTGAGGAAGCGGAAAATACTAGCTTAGGGAAAAGAGAAAATAAATGTTTACCTAGGTGACAAGGGCAGTCAAGTGATACAAACCAGAAGGAACCATCCTTGTCATCCAGCCTGAATTTGGAGCCTTTCATTGTGTCTTTCAGGGACCTTCAGAAACCAGCTGGAACATGTCATCCTCTCAGGCGTTGGCTCACGCTGCTCCATGCCAAATGGCAAAGCAGCAGATATCTGTCCAGCTGCCTGGCTCCGAGGGACTGTCAGGCAGCAGAGCCCAGCTCCTTGCTGTCATGAGCGTCCACATCCTACAACATTTATAAAACAAAGTCCAGCTTGTGGTCTTCACCTTTATTCTGCTTGCAGAAAACCATTCTTGAAGTTTACCCCATCAGTGGCTGGCAACCTTAGAATCATAGAACGCCAGGTTGGAATGGACCACAAGGATCATCTAGTCCAACCTGTCAAGGTAAAAAAGACACAGTTTAAGTGAGATGGGCCAGCGCTCTGTCCAATGTCGGGGAATCCACCACTTCCCTTGGGAGACTATCCCAATGTCTTCTCCTAATTTCACAATTTTTGCTCACGACTAATTTTAACACGGCATGTTTCTCTAAACCACCCTCCAGCTTGAAGATCTCTACAGCTTAACAAGCTTTTGATGTTCATCGTTCCTCCTCCCAATGAAGTCAATACTCCCACATGCAATCAACACACCGCTCGGGTAGCTGAACTTAAACTAAGAGATAAAGTGGAATTACTCGAATAGTATGTGGAGAAAAATAAGTGCAGCTACTTAAATTTTGATTTACAACTAATCCTCCTTAGAATTCAATGACAAAATTGCTATAATCTTCAGCTGGACCAAAATTTGTCTCCCAGCACATTCTGGGGAGCACTGGAACACAAGCGCACGCTGCCAAACAAGCCTCTACTCAGCTCTTTTCCATTCCTCTTACTTGCAAAAAACTATCCCAAAGTGTCCAAAGTCATAAATTTCAGGCTGTTTTGAACTAGAGATGGCAAGAAAATCCTAACAGGCCTAACAACCAGGACCTGACTTCAACATCTCCGCTGGTGACAGTGATGGCAAGGAGACACAAAGAGCGAGCTGACATTTTCTTTATTTTAAAATGCCACCGAAACGTTGACAGGAGCATGGACAAAATGAAGGCTGATGGAGTGTTTCTGATATATCCTGCCTTGTTTTTCCAGATTGGGCTGGAAAAACCTCATCTCCACCTTTCTTTACAAGTCCAAGATGTGCACGACAGCAGCAGAGCTGTAGGAGTGAGGCAGGGACAGTCCTAGTAGAAGAGCTGATTTATGAGGTCTGCTGAAGCACGGAATACATCTGGGACTAAGGAAGAGTTTATCGGTGAGGTGATTAAGTGAAATTTTGCACATTGTTTTTACAGCACTGCAGAAAACCTGAGGGCTTAGGGAAAGTGTTGAGTTGAACCCAACAGGTCTTAGTAAGAGGCAATGAAAAAGCTCTGGTGAATTATTTTCTTATTCTCTAGGCATGGTCTTAAAAGCAATAGATTAGTCAATTGGTGTTTTGATGAGGTCACAGTGATGGCCGACTCTGGATGGAACAAAGAGGTGTCGTTTCAGGAAGAAAAGCTACACAAGCGATGGAGGTTTCTGCACTTTCAAATTATAGTCCATGAGGAAATGATGCCTCAACACACAATGTCCTCATTGCCGCCACACCGATTTCAGCTTCTCTTAATGGTGAGTATTCAGGACACGTCAGGTTCTGGTCACCCTCCCAAAACAGAGAGGTGGAAGGACTCCGAAGTGCCCAAATTACCTGTCAAACCAGTAGAGAAGGTCAGAAGCCTCTGAAGGCATCCAAAGACATCTGATGCCCAGTGTAAAGCTGAAGGTAGGAAGGTTGGATCCCAACCTTAGACATCTAATGCCCAGTTAGTAAACAGTCCACATATTCTGCATTATGGGCTTGGGTCAAAAGGGACTTGCCAAAGCCAGGGGAAATCAGTGGTCCAACACTGAACATCTTTATCGCCTAACCTCCTCTCTGAATCCTTGGAAATTACGCTCTGCACAGACCCTCCAAAAAAAGTCCAATGCCCTGAGCCTGATGAGGTGTGTAGAGAAACTAATGGAACCATCAACTTATTTCTCCTTTTCATCTTTTTGTTGCCAACAGTGAAAAAAAAATTCTTCATAATTCCTTCCTAACTTTCTACAATACAGAGTTAGAAACTTTAAACACACGATCATCTTCTTCTATTGCCCAAAGGAGCTTCTTTTCTTCTCCTTCAAAGTGATTTTTCTCCCCACAGAGCTGCTAAAAGCCCACTTCACCCCTTGGAGTCTATTATTTGTGAAGGCTCTCCGTCATCCTGACAAACACTGCTCACCAGGAGCACTTGGCAAGCTCGCCCCGCAGATTTTCCACAACATTCACTCCTTTTCCATCTTCTTTACTACAGCCTGATGTTTTTCAGCACTGTAGAAAAAGTGACTTATTGATAGGCACAGCTTGGGAGAGATCTAGCTGCTTTTGATGGGATGTTCCTGGTTACAAACACATCACCCTGCCACTTAGCTCCAGCAGTGAGCTGTATTATCAGGCAGGCGGGTTATCGATGTGCCATCTTGCTTGTAGCAGCACATTGTAGATCACAGAACTTCCCTTCCTATCAGGGGTGACAAGAAGGTATGACAAAAGTGCGACAGTAAAGGTGACAACACTCAGATGCCTCTCCCAGGAGTAACCCGGTCCTACCTTTCCTGCAGGACTGTATCCAGGCCAGGCTTGGAAGCCAGGAGATGGAGATGTTAGTGCTGTAGTCACAGTCTGTTTTCCCAGGACGTGCTTTACCCCCATCACCACACTTTCCAGCACGTGGACTTCTTGGCAGGGTTTTAATCCAGGAGCAATAGTTGTAGAGTCACAGCTCTGGCTTTGCTTCAACTCTTGATCGATGTCATTCTTGCTCACGCTGCTTCTGCAAATACATCGACAGGGAAATTCACTCCAGAGGAGAGTTTGCACAGAACTTAACCAACATGGTTATCTTCTGGTTGGGTTACAGCAGCAGCTCAGAGCCCCATTAACCACTCTAAAATGCCCTTTTTTTTTTTTGGTGCAGTAGGCACACAGTACAACAGGGAAAGGGTTTCAGCAGTGCACGTGTGAGATATTTTTTTGCTGTCTGAGCATAAATTTGACCTCAAGTCTTTGCTAAATTCCACTGTTATCTTTTGCTCAGTAGATTTTTTGCATTTATCATAATAGGCCATTAAAAGAAATGCTAAGAAAGCAAGCATGAGGATTAGCGATCCCATCTGCGAGGATACTGTGACAGGAAGAAAAAGGGCAAAATCCCTCCCTTGTACAGAAAGGGATATTAAAGGTAATTTTCAGGTGGAGTCCAAAGGTTGAGTAATTCCACATCTCTGCACCATGACACCTGATAACCCTCCCCCCGTGCAGGACAAAGGCAGGGCAACCTCAGAGTCACCCATTATCTCTCTGTTTCAACCTTCTCCCTCTAAACTCTCCTATTGTCATCTCTAATTTAAACTTCTTCAAGGCTTTGACCAACTCCACCTCAGCTCAAAGCTGCGCTAGAAAATTAACTCCTTTGTAACTGGCTGGCCCATTCCTTTCTCTTAAGGAGAAGCATGACTGGTTTCCTCTCAAAATCCACCCACAGGTCCCACGTACGTGGTCTTTGCAGACCAGACTGTCTTTGAAGGTGTGCACAAGATGTAAACCCTCTGGTGTAAGAGTATGTAGTGTATCCTGCCCATCCCTGTTGGGTGAGAACCAGAGCTCCCATTACACAGAGAGATGTTGCATACTGGGAAGGATTTCAGCCTCTTGATTGCTCTTACCTCACTACAGAGAGCATCCTCAGTGTATCCTTCCAACAGCCTCTCTTCAGCTATGAAGCATCTCCATGGATGCCACGGAGCTCAGAAATACCCAGGGACACCTAAAACTGGGTTCAGCCTCAGATCACAAGTGTGACTTGAGCGCCAACCCCTGGGATTTCTCTGGTGCTTTCAGCTTCATTTCACCCCACCCCTTGCCAACACGCTCCAGTTTCCGTGTCCCTCATGGAATTTTCCCTTTTTGGAGCTGTTTATACTGGCAAATGCCTTCTTTTTTCTCCATTATTTGTTAAAGATAAGGGATAGAATTATTGTCCAGGATGGGAGACAAGACTATTACCTCTTTCACTGCAGTAATGTTTGTTCTTCTTCAGTTTTAAATGAATGACCACAGTCCTTTCAAGGTATTAACTTCTGTTTTCTTTTTCTTGTAGGACTACCAAAGAAAAGAGATGGAAGATAAAAAATTTCTCATGGAAGAGAAGTTCAACAGCAACTTAGGTATTTGTTTGCATTTCTTGGTAAAGCTTAATTATAAAGCCTTCACAGAAGTAGCTTAAAAATAGATGTCTCATCTAGCAGCAATAATGATGCTGGTAATCTCTTCTCTTTTTTTCTCCTTTTAAGAGATTAGAGTCTGACAAAGACTGGGATAACAAAAAAGAAATTGGTTACGGTTAATTTTAATGCAGTAAGGCAGAAAAGAACAGCAGATAAATCTTTCAACACAGGAAACCCCAAAGCTTTCTTTGGCGTCTATGTAGATAGAGCCGAATTGAGAACCCCTGTTCATTAATAAATTTAATACCAGACATCTCCACTGAACTAATCCTGTCCAGATATTGTCAATCCCCCAGCCGAAGCCTTTTGAGGAAAAATATCCTAAAAAGCCCCTCAAGGTCCTTCTTGGAGTGAGGGGCCCAAAAGTGACCCCTGGATTCGAGGTGCAGTCTCCCCAGTGCTCAATCCAGGGGAACAATCCTTGCCCTAGTCCTACTGGCCACACAAGCCAGGATGCTGATGGCCCTCTTGGCACACACTGGCTCATCTCCAGCTGGCTGTTGACCAACAACCCCAGGTCCTTTTCCACCAGGCACTTTCCAGTCACTCTTCCCCCAGCCTGGAGTGCTGCAGGGGGTTGTTGTGACCCAACTGCAGGACCCAGCACTTGACCTTGTTGAACCTCATACAATTTTCTTTAACAGGAGTTTCTCAGCACCCCTCCGGCAGTGTTTTCATGAGCTCTGCATAACACCACCCTGAGAGGCTCAGCCCAGGAACCACCATAAAAGTTCATTGCAGCTGCGGAAGCGAGAGCAAACTGAAAAATCACCCATTAGCATCATCCCATCCAGCACAAACACACTTGGAAATCCTCTGGCTGGTTCAGAGCCGTTCCCGGGCTCCTGCTTCATTATACACCAGGGAACTCATTTTCTGATAAACAGAACTTGCCACTTGTTTTTAAAAAGGGTGAGCGTAACAACTTCATTAGAGCAGCTGGCATTTTGATGGTGCTCCTCGTAGCTCACCTCAGCCACCACCGTCCTCCCTCTGATAGGAGAGGGAAGAGCAGCCAGTTTATTTATTTATTTTGATAGGCAGCATTTTTCTGTAATCAAGTGTTACATTTTAAGAAGCTGATTTTCTGAAGCATGAAATGGGTATATAAATACAATTCCATGACCTGTAACATCCAATTTTCAGAATCTTTTCCCGAGCAACCGCTATCGAACAGGGAACTAAAGATTCTCATTTCTTGGAAAGTTGAACGTAAATATTCAAGAGCATTAATCATGCAAAGTGAATTTTGGAACCTTACATTTATTTCAGGTGTTTTGGGCTATTTGAATAAATCCAAAATGCAATGTTTGATTTGTTTGGGGTTGGTGTTTGGGTTTTTTTCCCCTCAAAGCTTGGGCATGTGTATCAAATTGCTTTTTCACCCTTTTTCTTTCTGTATCATGCATGGACATAACAGATCAAAAACATGACTCATGCCCGATAGCCCTGGGGAACGAAGCTGCCATTCCAACCCCCTCATGAGAACAAGAACTGTCTGACCTTAGAGGTCCCAAAGCCTCGCTGAACAGCGTCAGACCTTCAGGGCAAGGTCACGCTGGGGATGGGAGAAGTTTGGAGGCATCAGACATGGATTTTAGTGCAATGCACTAAACTTGGAGCTCAGCTGGTCCTCATTCTTGGCTTTTACCTATGCTTACCTTCAGGCTTTTCTCCTAGATCTAAACATCCCCGTCTTACAGTTCTTCCAATAAACTGAGCTTGGCTTTTTCCAGCTAAATGGCGCGTTGCTTTTTCTCTATCTTCAGTCTCAAAGGAGCTTGTTTTCCCCTGAACAGCGCGATTCCCCTGGCTCTTACAGCGGGTGGTTATTAGTTGGAGTGCAGTGGTCTGGAGCAGGCCCAGGCTGCAATCAGGACCTCGGTGAACCAAGCTGAACACATCTGGAAATAAAGCAGATGAAGCACTTCTTTCTGCATTTCACCCCGCCAAAGTGGAGGTGCTTGTTTGCTAACCCAGGTTGTGGCAGTTTTATCATAGAATGGTTTGGATTATCTAGTTGCAACCCCCCTGCCATGGCAGGGACACCTCCCACTAGACCAGGTTGCTCCAAGCCCCGTCCAAACTGGTCTTGAACCCATCCAGAGACTGAGCATCCACAACTCCCCTGGGCAACGTGTGCCAGCGTCTCACCACCCTCAAAGTGAAGAATTTCCTCCTCATTTCCAATCTAAATCTCCTCTTTTCCAGTTTGAGCCCATTACCCCTTGTCCTATCATTCCAGGCCTTTGTAAAAAGGTGATAAAGTTTCTCTTCACTGAGTTACATTTTTAAAATTCCTTTAAAATCCTAATGGCATTTTCCAGTCCAGCTTTACATGAAAACCCATTGCTCTCCCACACTGCCAGGTGTTGGGTGCAGTCCCAGCTCTGGAAATGGCTACAGCCAGAACAGCCTTGCTTGGGAAGCTGTAAAACAGTTTGGGTGGGAAGAGACCTTTCAAGGTCATCTAGTCCAACCCCCCTGCAGTGAGCAGGGACATCTGCAACTAGAGCAGGTTGCTCAGAGCCCCGGCCAACCTCACCTGCAATGGTGCCAGGGATGGGGCAGCGACCACCTCTCTGGGCAACCTCAACCAGAGCCTCACCATCCTCAACGTCAAAAATTTCTTCTTTCTCTCTGGTCTAAACCTCCCTTCCACCACCCCTGCTCACATCAAATCAATGGCAAAACTCCTGTAAAGATCCTACCCCTTATCCTGCAGCACTAATAAAACCATCTCAGCAAAGCAAACAGCACAGTCACCGGACTGCTTTAAATTCAAGCCACAGCTTCCTCCAAAAAGCTGTTGATGGAGTAAAAATTTTAGTGCGAGCTAACAGGCTGTGATGAGCCTCAGCGTTATTCACATGCTGTCGGGTAAGAACTCCCACTCTGAAAAGGTGGAAGACAGGGTAGCCTGGGACGGATATTTTGTGATCACACCAGCTTGGGGAAAACGGCATCCAGGCTTTATTTAAAGCCAAGATTTTTAATAAGGTTGAAAAATAGTAATTAAAGAAAAACACCACCCAAAAAAAAAAAAAATATATATATCTCCCACCACTTTAGGGTATGCAAATCAAGAGCAAGCTCTGCTATTTTTTTCACACTCACATTAATGCCATACAGAACAAAAAATGATATACAATTTTTTTTTTTTTTTAACCTGAGAGCTTTATCACCAGCAGCAAGGTACATATTGCAGCAGCACAAGGCTCCGGGAGCGATCAAGAAGAGCAATAACCTGTTCCCAAAGCTCACAGCCTTTCAGCAGAGTTTTTTCCTCTGTTCAAAGGAGCCAATCTGGCAAAATTCATGTGTTCTTACAGAAGGTGCACACACCTTTTGTTGGAAAGCAACTATGGAGTCACCATCCTGCTGCCAGACCTCCTTGAGAACATGCTTCTGGTCTACAGCAGAGACTGGAGCAGCACAACCAGCACCTGGGGAGACCCAGGTGGAAACCTCAGGGATTTGAGATCTCCAGACCCCTTCCCCCAACAAACCTGAGCTGTACCTTGCAACAGATGACCTCTAGTAAGTTCTTGCAGGCCCAGGAGAAACCACCCATAGTGGCACCTCCTCCAAGATAAATAACCTGAGTGCCCACCCACTGCAGCTGTGGGCAAGCCCATTTATTTAAAGTTAACTCAGGGGCTGGTTTAGCTTAAGCAGCTCCTACGTTTGGCCAAGAAGGGCAAAACAAGGAAACAGAATTATGGAATGGGTTGGATTGGAAGGCACCTTCAAAGGTCATCTAGTGCAACCCTCCTACACTCAGCAGGGACATCTGCAACTAGAGCAGGTTGCTCAGAGCCCCGGCCAACCTCACCTGCAATGGTTCCAGAGATGGGACACCAACCACCTCTCTGGGCAACTCCAAAGGAATGCCAGGAATAACATGTTAGTTAAAAAGCGAGTGGATGTAGCACTTGAGGCTATGGTCTGGTGGTTAGGGAGATGTTGGGATGAAGATTGGACTTGATGATCCTGGAGGTCTTTTCCAACCATAATGATTCTATGATTCTAAGAGACCACCTGCCCTCACTCTTGTCTTCCATCTGTTGTGGTAAATACTCATTCTCCAGCTCCACACAAAGTAGTCTCCAAGAGTTATGTCTGTGCTGGGGGAACTAAATGGTATCAGTAAGTGAATTCCACATGGCACTGCCTGAATTGTCTCGGTGAGCAGCTGGGAAATGGGATTGGGGTCTGGAGGCAGAGAAGCAGGCTGTGCCTTGACTGGTGCCACCAAGGATCACCCAGTAAGTCACCAGAAATCTGCTGGGGTGCAGCAATGTCATCAACAAGGGATTTGGGCCCCGGGCTTTCAAGAGATGGACCAAGGAGCCGTGAAGGTGTGATCGGTGAGACTCTTGCTTGCTTCTCCTGCTGGTTCAGCACCGGGGGTAGAGACACAATTCATATTTCCCTTTCAAAGTTGGGTTGGGTTCTCTGCGGAGTGTTCAAACGCCGCAGCTCCCTTTCATGACAGCTTGTGAAAGTCAAAGTGTGCCAGCAACAGCTTTGACCTTTTCAGTGCTCACTGATTTGATTAGCTGACTATTCATGTCCTGCTCTTTCACAACCTTGATATCCTCTTGGAGAGAAGAAGGGGAGTGGGGGGGGGGGGAGAAGTGCAGCTCAGGCAGCTCATTAAACACGCACGGGAGAGTCACACCACCGGATTTGGGATGTCTGCCTGGAAGACACGTGAGCTACAGGCTTGGTGGCCGTCGGAGCCCTCCAGCCAGCCATGCATTTCTGGGGTACATGGTGACAGCCCAGTTTTCACGGACTTGATCCTGCTGCAAAGCATTCGAATCAGGACACGGCTTCTCATTTCATCCCCATTTTCACGAGCTAAGTGGCAAGGGCAAGCCCGACACAAGAAGTCTTGTATAAATAATTACAGTGCTTTATTTCTCTTACTTAGCACTTCAAGGGGTTTGATTTCAGGCTCCGGTCTTGGCAACTACTTAGCAACTGATCTATTTTCCTTTTCAACAGTTCTCGCGGCCAAGAATTCTTCCCCTCTCCAAAGAGTGGCACGCACAGTAATTGCTGGTTTATTGTTGTTTAATCATGGCAGGGTTCCGCTTCCCTGAAGGTATCCAAAGAAATTTAGGGTTTCTCATACGTTATATACATATACGGGTCTAATTTGGGTCCCGTCTCACCATTTACTTGGACTGAAGCACGTCTGATGTGGCAGCCTGATATGGTAAATCGCTCATTGCTTATGAAGCATCATTAATGGAGTCACTGCTAATATCTTGGTATGAAAGGCCACACAAGTTACAAGTCACTTATCATAAGAATTTTGGATGAGCCTCTACGTAGAAAGTGTTAAAATAATCAGGAGGTAGCTCTACCAAGGGAGGTGTTACCAAAATGGTCATTAAAGAGACCTCCCAAGGGGCAGTTCTCATTGAAGTTTGTTTGGTCTCAGTTCACAACACCTAAGTTCAAGTACCAAAAGCTCTGCAGTCATGTTGGCCAATAAGTGGAGAGAAGCGATGTCTCCACAGACACATTCAGACCTTAGGTGGCCTGGATTGCTCCTTGAAAGTACCTGCTCCTATCAAACTTCAGTGTATAGATGAAGAGATCTGTAGACCTAGCTCTGATCCTCACCAACGTTCTGGAAGCCACGTGAGATGGAGCTAGACCTCAACGTTGCAAAAAGTTTGCACAAGTGGGTAGTTTTTCTGGTTGGAACTGGAGTTCTTACTTCCATAGCAAACAACCATTAAATGCAAGGACAGATCTGGGAGCCTTGGTGTACCTACTGCCATTGCAACTAGGAGGAAGAGTTTGCCTACAAGCTATGGGTAGGAATGTCTTGGAGGAACAGAATGGATTACCTCCAAGGAGTCCTGTGAGCTGGTCTGAAAGCAACTAGTTCCCACAAGGTCCTGCCTGTGAATTGTTTAGGTTAGAAAAGACCTTTAAGATCATCAAGTCCAACCATTAACCTAACTCTGCCAAGTCCACTGCTAACCCATGTCCCTCAGTACCATATCTACGTGACTTTTAAACCCCTCCAGGGATGGTGATTTAACCATCGTCCTGGACAGCCTGGTCCAGGGCTTGACAACCCTTTTGGTGAAGACATTTTCTCTCATGTCCAACCTCAACCTCCCCTGACATAACTTGAAGTCATTTCCTCTTGTCCTGTCACTTGTCCCTTGAGAGAAGAGCCCAACCCCACCTGGCTCCAACCTCCTTTCAGGGAGTTGTTGGGAGCAAGAAGGTCTCCCCTGAGCCTCCTTTTCTTCAGACTAAATAGCCTCAGTTCCCTCAGTGAAAGTTCCATCAAAACTGCTGCATTTTCTGCAAAATGTTCTCATTTCAGTAAGTCAGCATTTGCTGATGAAATCAGGTCAAGCAACTCGAATCCTTATTCCATCTTCACAAGCCTCTGCAAAAGGATTATTTTCAAAGGTCATGGCCACGTGCTGCGTAGGTCTTCTAGATTAGGGAATAATTGAGAGTCGGAGCAACGTCTGCGCCCAGCCAAGCTCAAAGCTGACAGCTGAATATGTCTTTCAGCTCTCGAACTGTAGTTCATGGATGGGCTGCCTGAAGAGATCAGGTGGAAAAAAATCAATGCAAGATGCGACGGAGCAGCCTCTGTAGCTAATGTTTATCTGCTATATGCCCATCAAACATGCCATTAATCTGCACAATTTTACTCCATACCAACAAGAATTTTACCTGTGTGTGTGTGTGAGGAATACAGACCTTGGTCTAGTCCCACAGTGCAAGTGGGTTTTATGCTCCCAAATTTAGCATCAATCACCTTAAATACACAAGAATCTGAAGCTGTGGATTTCATTAGGTGGACTTAGCTTCTGCTATCTCCCTTTAATTGGATGGATAAACCCTCCGGTTTTGCAAAGACCCTGCTTAGTCCTTCACCAAACTTTTAACATTTGTCATCCAACACGCTCATGTCCTGCCTCTCTGTGGATTCCAGTAGCAGCTAAAAACATTCTCATTCTGTGGGTAAAGTGACCGTGAATGCCAACTTCAGTGTAATAAAGCTGACGACATTTTTTAAAGCAATGTCGTTTTATTAATTATTAAGGATCCTTGCCCATTTTTTCTTAGAATCAGGTTAAGTGGGGTATTTCTTGACAAAGGTAATTACATTGCTATAATAAAAAGTCCAGAGCAGAACAGGTGCTTCATAGCTCTCTGATAAATCACCATAGAATGGTTTGGGTTGGAAGGGACCTCAAAGATCATCTAGTTCCAACCCCTCTGTCATGGCAGCGACACCTCCCACTAGACCAGGTTGCTCCAAGCCCCGTCCAACCTGACCTTGAACACCTCCAGGGATGGAAGGGTGGGGTGGGAGAGTAGTTTGTGTCCTAGTTTTTTCCCCTTTTTACCAAGGGGTGAAGGGCAAATTTCACGGATCTCCCCTCCACCCACAGTTAGTAGATTGTGACCTCATCAATCCTGGTTGGGTCATGGGGGCCTGAGAAAATTATATGGTTGCTTCTTGGCTGAAAGTGTGAGAATTCACTTTCCTCCAAATTTTCAGAGGTCTGCATGAGCATGAGATGATGTGCAGGTACCTGTCTAAGCACTCTAAGAGATTTCCTAGGCAGATGGTAGATTATCCAACCTGAGAAGAAGCTTTAAGAACAGATCAAATATTAGTCGGGAATGACAAAAAAAATCATTTTGGCCCACTTAGCCTCTGAATCTCCGATCTGAGCAAAGAGCAAAACCAAAACACGGTCCATTCTGTGTGGCCTCTTGTCTGAACTACCTGGATTTTGAGCTGGTTTAGTTCACTTAGGTTCAAAAAACGAGTAGATGTGGTGCTTCGAGACATGGTCTAGGGGTCAAGGAGATGTTGGACAAAGGTTGGACTTGATGATCCTAGAGGTCTTTTCCAACCTAAATGATTCTATGATTCTATGATTTTAGTTCATTCAGGTATTCACCAGGTTATGATGGTTTTATTTCCTCATCTAACTAGACAGATCTTTATATTTTGAGCTCAGAGAATTTGGAATAGGGTCCGATCAACAGGGCAATCATAAATCTTCGTCCCTTCCTAGAACTCATTTCTCCCTATCAAAATAAATGAATATCCCAGTCTTTCTGAAATGGCACATATCAGAGATAATGCCCTTCATAAAATGTGGCGCGTAACTGGCCCATCATCACGGAATGCACAAGAACTTTATTTTGCTTTCCAAGGCAAACAGGAGCTGCTCCTCCAGGGATTTGCTAATAAGATTCTGCGTTGAAAGGAGTTGATTAGGCACAAAGATAGAGCAGTGCAATGAATTCCTCTCTCTATTGCTAAAGAGGGTTTCAAATTAAATACTCTTTCTTCAGTAACAGCTATATAAACGCATTTGAGATTAATACTTAGGGATGGAAAGGTCAGTTGGGATAATATGATAACCATAAATGTAGCTAAACTTCTCTAAATTAAATAAGTTTGCCTGTGGAGAAACTTAAATCTGAGGTTTTTTTGACATTCACCAGGTCTCTATTCCATTGTAGTGTCCTTTCCCTTGATAAATCCAGGGTAAACTGCTCCATCCCATGGTCAACACCTGACTGCTGGGGTGGGATGCCCGTGTGCTGACCTCACCTTTGGAAAGCTCTTTTGAAGGCAGAAAGAGTGAAACCAGTTTAGATTGAGGAGAACGTGAATCAAACCAATCACCACGAGGAAGTGATTCTATAAAAATAAGTGACTACTTCCAGGCATTCAAAGTGCTGCATTTTGTCAGCGTGTTCTTGACACAGGCCACTTGAGTATATTGATTTTTAAACATCATGATCTTCTCCTTGAGTAAAATCCCGAGTGTTCAGTACGTGTTTGCAGTATGCATAGTGCCAATGAAGTGATGCAAAGAGGTCCTTGGGTGGTGGATTGCACCACCATCCCCAAGAGTGTTGGTCCATCCATGTTGTGTGAAGCCAGCCTGATAAGAACACTGTAATTATCCAACAACTGGTTAATGATCGCTGAAGAAGGTTGAGAGGAACTTTGTCAATGGCTGAAGGTGCTTGTCTTTTGCTCAATGTTCTATTCTCTGTCAGCTCAGATGTTTCACTCCATCCACCTCATGTAAGGGAACACTCTGACATGTTCATCTATTTGTTTTCAGATGGATTTTTGTTCATATTTTTCCAACATAACAGTTCATTGCTCGCTGTGTTTGGGTGAATGAAGAAGAGTGTGGCCAGCAGGTCAAGGGAGGTTCTCTTCCCACTCTAACCCAGTGAGGCCACCTTTATTGAGTCCAGTTCTGGGCTCCTCAGGTCAAGAGAGACAAGGAACTACTGCAGAAAGTCCAGTGCAAGCTCCAAAGATGCGGAGGGGGTTGGAGCATCTCTGTGCCAAGGAAAGGCTGAGAGCCCTGGGGCTGCTGAGCTGGAGAAGAGAAGCCTCAAAGGGGATCTGATCAATGCTGATCAAGAGCTAAAGGGTGGGGGGTAAGAAGATGGGGCCAGACTCTTGTCAGTGGTGCCCAGTGACAGGACAAGGGGCAACGGGCACCAACTGGAACCCAGGAGGTTCCATCTGAACAGGAGGAGAAACTTGTTTGGTGTGAGGGTGTGGGAGCCTGGCCCAGGCTGCCCAGAGATGTTGTGGAGTCTCCTTCTCTGGAGAGATTCCAAAGGCACTTGGACGTGATCCTGAGCACCCTGCTGTGGGTGAGCTGCTGGAGCAGGGAGGTTGGATGAGATGATCTCCAGAGGCCCCTTCCATTCCCTAGCATGCTGGGATTCTGTATTTAAAGACACTCTTGTCTTTCATCTAATTAGGTCCCTGAACTCTGTGTGTTTCGTCACTCACCTTTGCAGTACATTCTTCCTTGCTACCACTATTTTCTTTATGGCTTTTGTAGCTGCACGAATTGCTTTCTGCAAGTAGTCTTCATTTCTCTCAGCACTGAAAATACATTCCTTGCCTTGAGGCTAATGAATATTATCTTCATCTCTAAGAACATTTTGCTATCGACACTGATTTGCTCGTTTATCTTCAGAGGTATCTCATGTATTACTTATTGCCCTCCACCACAAACAGATGTTGAGCTGGGAGGTGGATTAGCTCCTCCACAGGCTTCAGCAGCATTCCTGCAAGTGGATGTCCAAGTACCTGCTACAAGGAAATGAATCAAAGCATTCACATCTTATTTTTATACAGCTGATTAATATCTTTTTTTAATCTGCAGGAATTTTCGATGAGTCAGCCTGGCTTACATTAGCTTGATTGCAGCATTTTATGCTTCCAGTGGAGGTCTATATGATCCTTTTGAGCATTTAGGTCCTCAAAGCTAGAGTCACAAAGGGAATTTAGGCTCAGGGTTGTATGAATAGAGAAAGTACACAGCAATAAGCCAACCAGGAGTCTGACAGTCATGGCCATGGACAGCCTGGTCTAGTTAGTCCTCCTAGTTTCCCTCTGCTTAGTGGGGGCTAGACCACACAACCCCCAGAGGTCCTTTCAACCTAAATTATTCCATAATTCTTGGAGTAAAGTGGTGTCAAGTGGCTCAGGAGCTGCAAGACTTCCAACCTGCCTATGAAGATTGTACTGGCTTGGTTTTGGGGTTCTTGAACTGGATAGCCTCTGCATAGAAGAGATGACAGCACTTCTCCACCTAGAAGGGTTGGCGAGCAGAAAGGCTCTGTGTCTGCTGCTGAGCAGAGGCAAGGGAGGTGAGAGCTGGTGTTCCTTGTCTGGCTGAGACAATCTCTCAAAGCCTGTGCCATGGAGAGTTTCCAGAGCATGCAACTGCCTGACTTGGAGCCTGCTTCACAGGAAGATGGGCTCTTCAACCACTTGTGTACATCAAGAAGTGAAGATGAGTTTCAGGATGTCGTGATGAATGATTTCATTTCCCTCCTGTGCTTGTTTGTCTTCCCTCTCCATCCTCTTGTCTTTATGAGCTGAAGTTTCCTGAGATGATATAACTGCCAGATGACTATATGAGAGCTCTGTTGATGATGGTGGGTAGAACTGTAAGAACAACAGAAAAATAATTGTGCTGTGTCTTCACAACATGTATTTTCCTTTTCCTTCTGAACATAACTAAACTAACTGTCATGGCTTACCTGAGAAAGCCTTAAATGGCTCCTAGTGTAGAATCATGGAATCATTTAGGTTGGAAGAGACCCTTAAAATCAAGTCCAACCATTAACCCAGCACTGCCAGGGCACCACTAACCCATGGCCCTCAGCACCACATCTCCATGGCTTTGAAACTCCTCCAGGGATGGGGACTCCACCACTGCCCTGGGCAGCCTGGGCAGTCCTTCTTCTTGCCCTTCTTGAAGACAGATTTGATTTTTATCTTTATCCAGCAAGGAACATCTCCCAGCCACCACGTGGTTTCCAAAATGACAACCAGATGCTTAACAACCATATTAACCACCTCTTTTGGCACCTTCAAGTGCATCCGATCTGGTCCAGGGGACTCCTAGGGATAAAACTTAAGTAGTCCATAACTCAAGCTCCTTCTTCTCTACAAAGTTCGCCACTTTCCTAGACTATCTCTAAGGGAGCTGGGAGGCTTGAGGGGAGAATTTGTAAAGCCTGAGGCTTATAGCTCTAACCAACGCTTGCTGCATATAGTTTAGACATATTATATTCATATAGTGTCTGTGCAGAGCTTGTATACTCGTATGATTTTTGTGTTTGAAGAGGATGCTACACTCATTGGGCTAATCAAAGTGATGCCTTTTCCTGCACACCCTTAATTTATGTGCATAGGCTTCACAAATTTAACTGATTTGCTTCAGCTATCTTTGTGTTTACGTGGCAAAAGCTTCCAGTGATCTGATTGTCCTGGCAGCGCCGTTCTTTAATATTGATTGCTGTGCGCATAACTGCGCAAGCAAATAGCTGTGCATGAAAAAATTGCTGAGTTAGAGGCTGCCTTCTCACTTAAGGTCCTTGATTTTCAGCTTGTTTCCATTTCCACCAGCGCGTTTTTCCTCTAGGAAATAAAATAATGATAGAGAAATAATAAAAGACCTCATCGAAGCAGAGAAATTCAGGGAAGGTTTAAGGATCCACAACAAATTCTGTCTCTACAAGGTTTCCAGAAATGGTGGTTTGCCTAAGAAGCCACACACAATGCCTGCTGAGATGAGACAGCAGAAGTTCTACCTCCCTAAACTTATCTCCATGGTACCCCAGGCCAGGTTTTTGATGTGTATACGTCACTCATGTCCATGACCTTATTGCAAAAGGATAGTCTGTTATCTGTGTTTCCTCTCTGCTGTTGCTGAACATGGACACACCAATGGCAAACAAATGCATGGAACCCAATTCCTGTTTCGTCTTGTATCCTTCATTCCATGAGAAGGAACAGCACTCAAGACAGTGCCTGGTTCATCTACCTTGAGCTATTTACTAAACAGAAATGTTGAAAAATGTTTCTGTCTTTCTCCAAGGCACCCATTTTTTTAACATACGTTAAGAAAAACATCATTTCATACAAGATTTTCTGTCACCTCCTATACTCGTGTTTGAGCTTGTCCCATATTGCTGTGTCCTGCAACGTCCTTGATGGATTTGGTGTTCTACTGCCATGTTCCACAAAAGCATGGGCGTGATGCTCATGAGAAGAATCAGATGTTTCCTAATGGTGATATTGCAGCTTTTGCTACAGGACATGTTCAGCAATGAGCAATGCTGGTCTGATTCACACCTGAACAGATTCTGTATCTCTCACACCTCTCCCATTTCCTGCAAGAACATATTTCCACTTGATACCCTCAAGTACCCCTAAACTCATCTAATTTAGCAGAAATGGGACATCCAAAGTGAAGAACCATATAGACATCAGTGAATCAGCAAGACACCGCTGTCACCAATAAGGGATTTCAGTGTTATTTACGATGTCCTAGTCTAACTGGCCTCGATCATATTTGTGGCTGTTGACAGCAAGGAAATAATGTTCATACCAATAGCTGTGGAGGTACAAGTCAGGAATTCCAAGCTGGCTGGAGGAAGTCCTTCCACCTAACTAGATACTTAATCATCCCACTTTCAAAATATAGACCAAACTGTGGTTTTGGTGAGTGAAGAAATGGAGAGGTGGATCCTGTTTTCGTGAAAACATCTTACGAAGGCGCACCACAGTTCCTGGTGGGAGTCAGAGAAGGTTCTGGTTGCTGTCCATCGTGCAAGAACCTAGAAAGGGAGAAGTGCTCTTTGCCAACCTGATGCACTTCTAAAAAAGCAGCAAATTTAAGGCAATCATTCTTGGTGACACCCTTATTTTTGGGCCTTAATGTTTCAAGAGCAACTTGCAGTTACAGCCGTTATGTTTGAGCTTCTTCGCCTCTGTTTCTGTCAAAGCCTTCAGAGCTAACATAATAGGGTGTGAGCACAAATTTCCTCAAGTTCCACCAGTTTAATTTAGAATAGCTATTAACGAAAGACATTATGACCTTTTTGTTAGAAGTCTAGTGTTCTCTTCTCATCAGAATGACAGTAAAAATGAGAAACTCACAGCAATGTTGTCCCAATGACTCTTCTCTAAGGCTGTCCCAAGGAAGGGATAAGTGGGACTGTGGTTATTTCAGCAAAGACCTTAACAAGAAGGGGAAAGAACTCTTAATATTATTCAAGGTGACCTTCAGGCAACTTGGTCAAGAAGATTCTGTAATAAGATTTTTCTGCTGAATAGGTTGAAAATACAAGCGCTGCCTCGTCTAGGACAGTAAAGCAGATAACATGGATCATTAGGAAGCGCAACATTCTCAGGGTGTTAAAGACAATCAGAGACAGAAAGTTGGAAAAGCAATTTTGCCAAGTTCTCTCTTCTATAAATTGAAGTTAATACTGTGCTTCTGAAACTAGGAACAGTTTTACTCTTTAATTTCTCATTTAACAAACTGCGTAGGCTCTGTTTTAAGGCAGATGTAGAAATGATGTATTAAGCTGAGTTCTTGAAAATATTACAGAAATAATTCTGATGAAGTTCTGGGCGTTTTTAGGATCCTAACTTTTAGATTTCTTGAAGGTCTTTGTCTACCATGGTATAGCTGGCATGAAGTTGAAATCAACCCTACATTATGTTGTCAGTGTCAATCTTGTTGAGTTAGAAGAGCGCATCTTAATTCTCACACTTCAATCATAACAACCAAGGAATAAATCCAGGAGCCTTAGGGGAAAATACGAATTGGAAGAACCCAGAAGAATGTATCCTGGTTTTGATCACATGCACCACACTTACCTTTTGTGGCCAAGCATCAAACAGGGGTGGCTGACAAATATCAACAATACCGATTCCTCCCCCTGGAAGACAAATTGTTTTGCTTATAAATGATTAATAGAAATGAATGTCCCTCAGCAAATTTTACCGAGCAACAGTCTTCTGTTGGGAGTAAATGAATCAGTGGATGAATCCACTACGAGGTCTAAAACTTCCTGAAATTTCTTGCTGCCACTCTTTTCTGAAGGACCTTTTAGGATCTGCACCGGTGGGTGTCTGGTTTAATTGTAACTTCACAGGGCAAAAATTGTAACCTAATTCTGGGCAGATGAGTCAAAGACAAGTCACAGGGGTCCCGTGTAAGCGAAAGGGGATGAGGGTGAATCCGAGAATGAGAGCCCACATGGCACTAAGGGGATTTTTTTCTGATGTACCCACTTCCATGTCTTTCCTACCACAGGCAGAACTGATGGGATGAGAAAACATAATACTTTTCATGTGAACTAAATTCCTTTACCGTGTCACAAATAAAATCTTAACAACTTAGTACTGGAAAAAAACTTTACACTGTGGTTATTCTGCTTACTTTAACTCAGCATTTATGGTGGTTTACTTATCCCTCAGTATTTTCCTTCGTGTGGACACCAGCGATACGTTACCTCTTCCCTTATCATTAGCTGCCAGGAGCTGTACTTGGTGTGCTAACAAAACGCTGCGATGTTTGGATCATTCTATCTACTTAGAGGCTTGAGGAGAAAATTATTTGGGGAAATTATTTGGCCTACACATCCTCCACAGTCTGGGAGCTGATCCCTGTGGTCCCTTCAAGCCTTTAAGCCTGTAAATAAAAATGATGAGGAAGAGATATTTGTTTAAAAGTCTCTCATACACTCACGTGCACTCTAGGATCTACAGACAGCTCCGTTTCCACTGCAATTAAGATACACGCTGAAACCTTCCCAGTGATCTTCCAACAAAAGCTTGGGTTCTTGGAAAATCAGGGTAGGGGCAAAATTAACCTGACATTTGTATTTGACAAGTAAGTTAATGCTGTGCTAATCCCCTTTGGGATGCGGCAATTTTCACCTGTCAGAGATGTTGTAGTCCAAAGGGAATATTGCTCCTTTCCCTTCCTGCTCTGTTTGAACAGGAGGAGGAGGGGAAAAAAAGAAAAGAAGAAGAAAAATGCTCCTTACCCTGAAAAATAAGACCCAGTGAAGGTGAGCTTGACGTTTACATGACAACCACATGGATCCAAACCTGAGGGTGGAATATCCAGCTGCTATCAAGGGGATGTTCTGGATGTGGCCAGAAGCCACTCATTGCTTTTTTTCCATGCTCTTAGTCTCTACTATCCATGATTTAGGATACACATCTATAGGGAAAAGGGAGCGTGGAAGGATCTGGACATCCCAATGGAGACTTGAAAAGGAGAAGGAAGGTGGAAAACTGCCAAGCACTCGGTTGAGAACTTTGTCTTCCCAAAAACAGGGGAGGTGGGAGACTGGGGTGTAAATGTATATATATATATGCTTATTAATTGTTTTTTTTAATCACAGATAAAAATAAGTTTCACTGGAGACTCTTAATTGTTAATTAGTCCACTTTAAAAGTAGATATGTTAAATTCATTACAGCACTAACCCAGTTTGAAGTGCATTAGTATTCACCTCCGATGCTTAATCACTACAGTGTTCATTTAAAATTCTTTCAGTAATCTAGTCTGCAAAATTTCAAGTTGATGTAAATGTCAAAAAGCAGAAGACAGAAATGTCTAATTAGCTAAGTACCTTGGTTGTTGCTATTTCTTGGCAAATAGTAAGTGAACTTATGTAACGCGTGTTGTGAGAGGGTAAGGTATTTGATGGGAGTCTTTGAAGGAGACAACGAATAGCTTGTGATGACCAATGGTCTTTGCGTGCCTGGAGGCTTTATTTCTGTCTAGTGGGCAGAAACAGAGCTCCTCACACGGCCCCTTCACAGAGGGTTTCTATTCATCACACATCTGTTTGCAAGGATGGGCTTTCCATCCTCTGAAATTTTGAGAACTCAGCTGGAGAAGCTCCAGAGCACTATGATTAATTTTGAGTCGGGGCATTGGACCAGATGATCTCCGCAGGTGTTTTCCAACTGGAGTAATTCTAAGGTTAGAATCAGGGTTCTACTCGAAGCAGGGCCATTTCGATCAAATGGCTCAGGACCTCATCCAGGAGAGTCCTAATGGTCTCCAAAGAGAAGCATCCCACTGCCTCTCTGGTCCCTCTTCCAGTATCTGACTCTGATTCTGGTGTTATCCATCTCCTACAGGTAAACCAACCACGGAAGAAAAAAAAAAGTGAATTTTTCTATTTCCGATTCCTCAAAAAAGGTTTTTTTTAAAAAAAATGTTTGACTCATTAAACCAATTTTTATTATTTTTTTTTTAATGAAAGTGGGTTGTATGTGTTTACAAATGGCCCAAGGAATGTGTACATTCTTGGGTAGTTTTTGTAACTATTGTTTCCATATTGTGTTTACTCTTTCCTTCCTTGAGGCTAGCTTTTAACTCCAAGTGTAAATTAAATCAGATCAAATCTTGGAGCGTATCAGATCTTCAAACGCTGTATATTTGTTTGGGGAGGCACAGATTATAAATAAATAGTAATTAGTACTACCCACTAATGAATTCTGTTGTTTCTATCTCTTGTTAAATGTTAGTCAAAGTCTCAAGCTCCTTTATTTTCCTTTCATGAACTTAGTAACCAAACATTTTGGAGCAAGGAAATTCATGATCTCATTAAGTGAGAGCCATAGACCTTTCCTGGTTTCATTTTTGTTCCGTCTGAAATTATGATGTCTGCCATTAAAGTGTCAACATTCACCACAAGTTACACAAGCCTGGAACACACAATGCTGCAATTATTTCCTCCTCTTGATCTAAGAAGTGCTGAGAAGTTTTGGACGCCGGTGTAAATGATTTTTTTAATGGTGACTACTGTGCATCAGGGTAACATCAAATATCTGCTAGCAGTGATAGAATGCCAGCAGGGGTAGGAAAAAAATGTGTTTGTGGCCTAATTTTCAATTCCTAGAAGCACAAAGGAGTTTGAAGAATTGAGTCCCCATTGCAATCAGGTAGGTTCAGGTTCTGTTAGGGGAAGGCTGGGCGTTGAGTAAAGATGTTAGAGTAGAAAACGATGAACGACAAAAAACAGTGGGAAAAGAAAGATGGGGAAAAGGGTAAAGGATAATGAAAATCTAAACAGGAAACATGAATCAGCCAAGAGTTATTCGTGATTTTGGCTTGAAATAGCTTACCCGGGACTTGTTTTTCAAAGGCTGTCCAGCATCTTTTGACTTTGAGAGTCACTCAGGGCTGTGATGAGAATGCAACCTGAAATTACCAGTCACTTTTCTAAAGAGCTTGTTGGCCAGCCTGAAAAGTGCATCCATGGGTGGAGAAGGTTCTTCCATGCCCCATTTCCATTTCACTTTGATGGATCCCTTGAGCCGCCCCTTGCTTTTACAACCCTTTCATATGTTGTGTTCCTCCTGCTCTTGTGAGCTCTGTTTTGTATCTGAACTTGCAATCAAATCCATGGGAAAAGCTTCCTAATGATGTGGTCATCTCCCGCTGTGGTTTTAGGGCTTTAGATTGAAAGCTGTTAAGGACACCAGTGATGCTCTAGAAATGTAAACGGTAATAACAAACTTACAGAGCACGGTTCTGTCCTTTGCTAAAGAAAAAAAACCCCAATAAAATCATACACGGTTCGATTCAAAACAGAAAGTTTCTTGGAAAATAAAAAAAGGGTAAGGTCTCATTTGCTACAAACTCACTCAGCCCCCAGCACTTCAGCAGTTCTACTGAATTAAGTCAGGAGACTTCACACAATTTGAAACCCTCTGAGATTCATCTGACCAGATTAATCAAATTCTTCCCGCTCTTCTATTGCGACTCTTTGTGTATGCGGTGATGGATTTATTATATCACTGAATTAAAATTCAATGGCAGCCTCTTAAATCTGCTACATTGATCTCTACATCAAGTGTCTCACTGTAAGTCACGTTTAAATAATACTTTGTTAATTTAAAAGGAAAAAAAAAGTGAAATGTAACAAGTTCTGTGTTATGGCAAAATTCCTTAGGGAGAGCTCCATAAAAGGAAAAGAAGCAGCAAGGAGGCAATGGTAATGTGAATAATATGAATAATTGCTTAGGGTAAAATGAGGGAGGAAGAAGTAATTCTGCACCGGGAGAAGCTGGATTCTCAGTGCCACAAAGAGAGCAAGCTAAATCATTCATGATCTTCAAATAAACACCTCTGGCATGAGTTTAGAAACCAAAAGGCCATCCTTGTGATCCCAGCTGGGGCAAAGCTCTTGTTTACTTCTATGGAAATGGTTCCTCAGCTGAAGGTATGAATCACTGCTAACGGCATTTGCAGGAGGACTCGGCGCAAGGGAAACAAGCTGTTCCGTCTAAAGTGCTGATTAATGAGTGATAACGAAACACAGAAAAAAAAAGCCAAAAAACTTAAACACGCACCAGAATGCCAGTGGTAGATGAGCAGGGAGAAAGGGAGGCTTGAGGATCAGCTGGGAAAAAATAAGTAGGATCCAGTGAGGAGGACAGATATCTTCAGAAAATGCACTATTAAAAGTAAAATACAACTAAAGCTAGACTCCTAAAAAAAAAAAAGGAACAATCTGAGGCGAAACACAATGTTTTTTAGGCTTTTTCTATTTCTGTAAAGAGTAGAAAATTGTAGCTGTAACCAGGCGGGTTTGATTTTTACCTTAAATGCTGTATTTATGGCCTCCTGCTTTGTCCCCTGGAAGACTGTGACTTGTCAGAGGCAGTCTCATGACAAAGGGTGGCTCAGCCTGCCTGAAAGCAGGATTTGATCCCTTTGGAGAGGTGATCAACCACAGCTAATGGCCTCCAGCCACCTCCCTCCCTTGGCATTATGTGGCAGCAGTTACAGAAGAAGCTTTAGGGAAGTAAAACCACGAAGCGCTTCCAGCAGAGGCTGGATACACTGTGGAAGCTGAAAAACAGACATTTTAGTAGGAAATAATACAACGGGATGCACAAGAATGCTTCTTAAAGCCTTCAGGTCTATGGAACAAACCCCCAACCCCTGTCCTCCAATTCCACCACCAGTGGCCTACGTCCACCAAGAACCCAACCCATAACGTTAAACAGGAACCCGAGGCACAAGATTTTTTGAGCAGGCCTATAGAACCTTCCTGCAGGGGATAGTGTTTGTATTAAACACTGCTGGGTGGCACAAGATCCCTATGGATAACGTTTGGATGGCGGTCTTTCTGTCCTACCAAGGTCTTTTCTGGAAAGCACAAAAAGGAAGCTATGAAAGTCACTGCTACCATTATAAAAAGAGGTTTGTGTTTATTCCTGCGCAGAAAGAGAGACAAGTGAAGTTCAAGAGGATTCACTGTCATTAAATATGAGCATGGTTTAGTTAAGTAAATAACGGCATTTAGCAGAACCCGGGAAAATTAAGGGACTCGGATTATTACAGCCTTAACTCGCAATATGAAGTTATAAAGATACACAGCTTTCCTCCAAAAATCTCAGAGGAAATCTCAATATAAAACCATTTAATACTGAAAAATCAGACAACATGAGAAAGAATAAAGATTTCTTAAGCTAGAGGTTAACTGCATAAATCAAAGAAATGACAATCACAGCTACTTTAAATTCAGAATATAAAGTTAGTGAAGGGGAAGGACACTAAAACTGGCTCTGAATCTGCCAGACAGACAGACAACCCCTCTTTTCAGAAGTTTTAATAAAAAGCTGATTAAACCCAGAATAATAAGTCCCACCAGAGAGGAGTTATGGTTATATAGAAACAGGTCAGTAATCACAATGAATATCTCAAATGGGAAAGAACCAGCTAGAAGGGAAAAGACGGGGGGGGGGGGGGNNNNGGGGGGGGGAAATGAGAAATATTAGATGTTAGCTGGCTGCTGTTGGCAGTTCCACAACTGGACTGCGTCATCCTCCCACCACTTGGTCAGGACACAGGAGAGGAGTCTGGGAACCACCCTGGACAGAAGAAGCCCCAGCTCCAGAGCCCTTCACGTGATGCTTCCCAGCTTGGATGGCAGTGTGAGAGCAAGATTTCACAGGTCCCTTTGAATTCCCTGTGCTGCTACAGGCCCAGTGACAACTTATCCTTTAGCCATCTGATCCTACCATCTAATTTTAACTATTCCCCCTTATTAATAAAGACATTTTGCTATTATTTTCTTGATAGATAGAAGGGCCATGGACCTCTGTCCTCACTGCCGTTCCTTCAAACCATTTCTGCAGCCCAAAGGGGTGTCGAGGATGGCTTGGTAAAATCCTTTCTAAGATGCTGCTTCGGTGGAGTTTGCCAGAGAACTGGATTTTTAAAAGAATAAAGGAAAAACCTCAAACCACATTAAAATCAAGAGGTGATTTAGCCCGAGCTCTCTTGGGTTTCCCGTTCCCACCTGAGGACAGCAGAAGAGGTGAGAGAAAAAGGGAATGCATGGCACCGTGCTCGGAATGTTTCTCTGCCTAATTTGCTGAGATTTATGAGTGCATAGCAACAGAATTTATCAATTTTTGGCACAGTCACCATTACAGAAGAAGCCTGGGTAATGTTCACTCTTTGTTTTATGGAGCTTTTTCTAAGAGAACACTGTAATCTGAGCAGATGTTTACTCCTCTTGCTGCAGCAAGAAAATTCACGTTCAGAATGCAAAAGATTTATGATTAGGCGGAATAACAAGTTATTTCAATGAAAGGAAAATTCACTTTTTTCAGAACACCAGGCTAAAAATAAGGCAGTTGTTAAGCTATGGGGGTGTTGAGATCAGCAGTTGTGTTGTCTCGTGCTTGTCTCTGATTTCCTAACTGCATCTGTCCATCTGTTAAACTCCTATATTTAGATTATAAACATTTGTTTGGATGTTTCGAGCACTTGGATCTCTTGGTCCTGATCCATGACCAATATTCCGAGATACTGTCGTCGTATTAATAGTGAGCACGTTATAGCAAACCAAAGCACAAGCAATTTTGGCATGTCTGAGCGGTCTCCGGTGAACTAAAATAGCCATCTGTTGCAACAACACTAAGGTAAAATCTTGCCAAAACAGAAAAAAAAAAAAGTAATGGTTTTTGTATTTCCTTTCCAGTATTTTAGAGGTGGTTAATACTAGAAGATTATCAACGCTGAGCATGTAATATCTTAATGTCACCGTCATTCAGTAGAAAGGCTACTCCCTAATTTATCCTCTCTGGTAGCCTGAGCTATCGAAGACTTCTTAAGCCATTAAATATTGCCCCCAAAAGTCCCACCTATAATTCTCCAGAGCTCAAGGTCCTGCTGGCCACACTAGTGTTGATCCAAGCCAGGATGCTGGTGGCCTTCTTGGCCACCTGGGCAGTGTGATCTGTCAAGACTGTTTGGTCAACTGCTGGGATCTCTTCTCCCAAGTAATAAGCAATAGGACAAGCGGAAAAGGCCTCAGGTTACACCAGGGGAGGTTTAAGTTGTATATGAGAAACAATTTCTTCATGGCAAGGGTTGTGAAGGGCTGTCCCAGGCTGGGCAGGGCAGTGGTGGAGTCCCCATCCCTGGAGGGGTTTCCAAGCCGTGGAGATGTGGTGCTGAGGGCCAGGGGTTAGTGGTGCCCTGGCAGTGCTGGGGGAACTGTTGGACTCAATGATCTGAAAGGTCTTTTCCAACCAAAACAATTCACATTCACGCAATAACAATCCCTCCATGCTTTAGCAGGAGAGAATGTTTGCCTTCCATTTACACGCCCCTTTCCTCTTACTCCCTGCATCAGCTGTCTTTAAGGTCATTGTTGTTTTTCTGAGCATTTCCAAAGATCACATTGACAGATTTCAGCTGGCTGGCTTGCAGACGGGAAAAAACCTGCACTTTATGAGCAATGTGCTGCTCATATTTTTAAGAATTATATCTAAAAGCAAGGGAGGAAGAATATCTTGCATTGTACTTTCCCAAGGCTAGGTCCTTCAAAATCATTCTCTTTATATCGCCCAACTCTAAACATGGAAAGCTGGTAAAGAGAACTCTGATCTGCTGCCTCTTTTAAACTCAAAAAAAAAAGAAGAAAAAAACAAATTCAAAAGCAGGCCCAATTTAACAGAACAGTTGTTGCAAACAGCTGTTTCGAAATGGAAATGGCGATTTGCATAAATTCATATTCAGATCCCTCGGCTTTGCTGTACTATAAACGAGGAAGTTTTGTCAAGTGCCCAGGGATGGCTTTGTTGTGCTGGGTGCTAAACAAATACAATTTGCTGTGGTGGTGGTGGTTTGTTCCTTCCTCCCAGGTTGCTGGAGGCTGTTACACGAAGCCGTTTCCGTCAAACTCATTTTGACGGAAAGCTCTTTTTGAGCTAATCCTCCGTGGTCTGAGAGCTGTAAAAAAACCACGTGGTCAGGAGAAAAAGTTCCAACCCATGGATGAAGGCTGTGTTTGGAGAAGTAAAAAAAAAAGTTTCCACTGCAAATCTGATGTTTCTGGGAGCTAGGCATGTGAGAATTGCAAGACAAGAGTTTACTCCTTGTTGTAACTGATAATAAGGGACTCCTCTGCATGCTCTGATTTGCGGGACATTTTGGGTTACTCCACAAATGCTGCCTTTCAAGACTTTTCATTGAAATCTCTCTCTCGCAAAGCTGTGCTTTGCCTTCAGGACGCTGTTTAGACACCTTTCCAGCCATTCAAGCACAAGGACGTGCTGGTGAAGTGGCGAATTTGACAGCCCCCCATTTAGGTCTGTCTCTGCAATCACAGCAGAGATGGCAAACGGCAAAAGTAACGGTGCTGTGAAGCTCTAATAATGTATTTTTAAGCTGTTAACTGTACAAAGCCTTTTGGTAGAATGCACTAAGCCGCTGGAGAGCTTTGACTGTCCAGTGATACGTCAAACCATCGCTACAAGAGCATACGTTGCTCTGGGGAGGAGAAAGAAGAGGAGGAGAAAGTGCAACTACTCCATTAAATCAGCAGCCATTGAAGTTCGCTTAATTAAGCCATCCCCTTGTAACAAAATATCACCCAATTACTTATTACAATAAAGAGAAAGCCACGCAACCGTTTTGGAATTAGGTTGGCTTACACTACCTCTCCTATGAGGAAAGGCTGAGAGAGTTGGGGTTGTTCAGTCTAGAGAAGAGAAGGCTCCAGGAAGACCTTCTTGTAGCCTTTCAGGACTTCAAGAAGGCCTAGAAGAAAGATGGGCCAGGCTTTTTATCAGGGCCTGTTATGACAGGACAAGGGGGGGGGATGGTTTGAAACTGAAAGAGGAAGATTTAGACTAGAGAGAAGGAAGAAATATTTGATGCTGAGGGTGGCGAGAACCTGGCCCAGGTTGCCCAGAGAGGTGGTCGCTGCCCCATCCCTGGCACCATTGCAGGTGAGGTTGGCCAGGGCTCTGAGCAACTTGCTCTAGTTGCAGATGTCCCTGCTCCCTGCAGAGGGGTTGGACTAGCTGACCTTGAAAGGTCTCTTTCAACCCAAACAATTCAGTGGTTCTATGCTTCTACACTTCAGGACCCTGGCCAAATGACTGAAGCTTTACAAATAAACATGCATCTTACAGTCATTAGAAGTCAAACATAATAATAATCACCATAATGATAATCTGCTAATTATTATAAACAGATTATAAACAGGCTTCCAGACTGTTGCTATGGCTCCTCAAACTCCATCAACCTCCTATGATCAAATCTATGAGTTTTGATTTCTTCCCAAACCTGGAACTTTTACCGTTGAAAACACATCATTCCTCAAAGACAGATGTGAATGAGTTAGTGTTTGAGCTGTGAGGAAGGTTCAACACTACCTCAGCCTCTTGGGTTGTCTGTTCTTCCACATTTTCCATGTCACAAGGAGAAGTGGTGAGTCGGTGCTGTCGTGACATTTTCACCAGTCGGGATAATCACAGACTAGTCTTCACCGAGAGACTCTGACCTCACCCACATGCAAACCACAACATAAGCCCCTTCTAGATTAACTTTTTTACATTATAAGCCATGAAAACCCACAAGGAGATTCCTCTACAATCTTCTAAAACCCATACACATTTTTGGGGACAAAAATCTAGATTTTTCCACATTTCTGCCGATAACACAAGCAAAAAAAAATCCCCGGATTTTCACTGTGATAAAAATATTGCACATACCTTTATGTTTTTTTTTTACACCTACTTGTAAGTCATTAGACAAAGCTCACAGCAGTATCCATTAAATTCCAACCTTAGGACACAAACTGTTCTCCCACACCTTCTTCCCTATGGTGATATTATCTAAGAGTTACAAAAGGCCATTAATATTCAGAAGTGAAGTGATGAAGAAACCAAATTATTGCAAAAAAAATTTTAAAAAGGCCTTGCTTATTTATTATAGACCCGCAAAAGGAAGTAGGAACCAGAATAAGCACAAAAGAATGAAAGGAGGCTGATGAGTTATAAGACCGCGGCAAAAATTTACAACCTCGTGAATCCTTTCTCTACTAGAGCTTTGAAGGAATTGTCTTCTTTGCTTCAAAAATACCTGTAAGGATAAAATAAATGCAAAGTGGTGTACGGGTTGTTTCTTATTTGGGCTGCTGCTACTCTTAAATTGATTTTTCCAGGTTCTGCTTTCTTTTTTCCCCTCCAGCAGTCGGAGAACAATGGCATCATGAAACAGCCCAGTTCACAACACTGTATAAAAAGGCTCATTAAAATGCAGCCTCATTAATTACTTCTGAAATTAAGTTATACTGGCTATCACTATCTCAGCGCTTCAGATTCTTGAGGCATACATAAAAGAAAAGTTATTATCTCACCTTGAGAAAGTGGTTAAAGAATAATAACAGCAAGAGGCTGATACCAAAACCTATACGAGATACACCATGGCAGAATCAGTACAAGTATTTAAGTCCCAGAGTGGTGGGGCTTGGAAGGGACCTCTGGAGATCATCTGGTCCAACCCCCCTGCTCCAGCAAGTCACCCAGAGCAGGGGGCACAGGATCATGTCCAGGCACCTTTGGAATCTCTCCAGAGAAGGAGACTCCACAACCTCTCTGGGCAGCCTGGGCCAGGCTCCGACACCCTCACATCAAACAAGTTTCTCCTCCTGCTCCCATGGAACCTCCTGGGTTCCAACTAGTGCCCGTTGCCTCTTGTCCTGTCACTGGGCACCACTGACAAGAGTCTGGCCCCATCCTCTTGCCTCCCATGGGCCCTTTAGCTCTTGCTCAGCATTGATCAGATCCCCTCTGAGGCTTCTCTTCTCCAGCTTAGCAGCCATATTCTTGGCCACCTGGGCAATGTGTTGAGTCAGGATGTTTCTACTCCTAGGATCTCTTCTCCCAAGGAACAAGTGATAGGACAAAAGGGAACAGCCTCTAGTTATTCCAGGGGAGGTTCAGGTCAGATATTAGGAGAAATATCTTCTCTGGAAGGGCTGTGAAGGGCTGTGCCAGGCTGGGCAGGGCAGTGATGGAGTCCCCATCCCTGGAGGGGTTTCAGAGCCATGGAGATGTGGTGCTGAGGGCCAGGGGTTAGTGGTGCCCTGGCAGTGCTGGGTTAATGGTTGGAGTGGACGATATTAAAAGTCTCTTCCAAGCAAAATCATTCTATGATTCTATAATTAAAAGTAAGGAATTATTTAGAAACAACACACGTACTTAGATGCGACTACAAGAGATAACAGGATTAGGAAGGCTCACTGACCTCGTAAACATTAAATTCCAGTTTTTAATCAGCAGAAGCTCTACTGGCACAAGGACGCAGGAATTCAGCCAAACCTTTTAAACTGTATCAGTCTTAGGCTGCTCCGGAGGAACGGGAGAGTAGCTTGCAGACTTATCTCCATCTCCCTCACGTAAATCTACAGCAGTGCACGAGCTAACGCTAATTATTTCGTTTTTCTCAATAAGCCCCCAGTATTTTGGAGCCTCGGAATTTTGAGAAGATATTTCCCAAGCCATATGTAGACACAACTGCGCATCTGTTTTGCGGGAGCAGGTTCTGTTGGGGTGCTGGTAGGGCAAGTAAAGGGTGCCAAGAGTCTGAGCTCCTGCACAGCACGTCTGTGGGGGACCTGCCATGTTCTGATCTCAGTCTTGTACCAAATGAGGCAAGAGGGGATTTATCTGAGAAATAAATAAAAAAAACCCTCAGCTTTTTTGCTAGTCTATTATTTTCAGAATTTCTTTTCAGAAGTGCTTGATTTTATACATGTTCAGAGAGCAGAGAAATAACTAAATCCCTCTGAAATATCTTTATCTTAGCCTGTTTGTTATTGAGATTACGCTACAAAAATATCTTGTACAGCAAAGGTTGAAATTCCATCTCAACCTTTTAACACGGTCATGGCTTGTTTCCATAGTCATGGGTTATTCCCACAAAGCCTGTAGCAGATCACTCTGTAAAACAACACAGAAGTTTGTAGAATCCTAGAATGGTTTGGGTGGGAATGGACCTTTCAAGGCCATCTCGTCCAACCCCCTGCAGGGAGCAGGGACATCTGCAGCTAGAGCAGGTTGCTCAGAGCCCTGGCCAACCTCACCTGCAATGGTGCCAGGGATGGAGAGTCTATCAAGTTCTCCATTTCTTCTGGCCTTGGTCTGTTTTGTCTACTCAGAATGGGGGCAGAAACCTTGATTTTACTGCAGGTTGTGCTATGGTCACCATCAGCTCTTGACCTCCCAAATATCCAGGAAGAAATATTTCAGAAGCTGGCAAATATGTCATTCTTTCATTTGGGGAAAGCTGCCTGGATTTAGAGCTCACAGAGCATCTGATGAGAGGGAGCTACAAGAAACAGGGGTCACCTGGTGATAGTCCACCCTTTTTTAATGCAGTTTTACTTGTGATGAACAATCACAGAATCATAGAATGTGGGGGGTTGGAAGGGACCTCTGGAGATCGAGCCCAACCCCCTGCCAAGCAGGACCAGAGAATCTAGGGCAGGTTACACAGGAACGCATCCAGACGGGTCTTGAAAGTCTCCAGAGAAGGAGCCTCCACAACCTCCCTGGGGAGCCCGTTCCAGTGCTCTGGAACCCTCACAGGAAAGAAGTTCCTCCTCATGTTGAGGTGGAACTTCCTGTGCTCTCGCTTGCATCCATTGCCCTTTGTCCTATCGCAGGGCACAAGTGAGAAGAGGTTGCCCCTTTCTTCTTGACACCCAGCCCTCATCTACTGATACACATTAATTAGATCCCCTCTCAGTCTTCTCTTCTCCAAAGCCAACAATAGTGGTGGGACTTTCTCAGATTGTTTTAGAGATGGGCAGGATCCATTTTCTTTAGAAGGGGAATTTCCGTTGTCTCAGTTGTTTCCGCTAAATACTTTCAGGCATACCATAATTAATTTCTTATCGGAAAAAAAATTCTAAATGTTAAGTGGTTTACAATTACAGAAATGTATTATTTGATTTTCTATCAATAATTTAACCGCCTGTAGTTTTAATTTCACACGCTATCAAGTTCTCTTGTAACACACGGAAGCAGCATCTTAATATTACAAGGAAGAAAAAAATGCCACGAATTACATTTGTACAATTACATGAGTTGTTTAAGGCCATTCTGCTCTGCTCACTCTTAATTTTTTATTTCTGACTTCTCTGCCAAGAAGAAGTAAAGTCTCTTTACACACTTTGGCCTTAATTAAATCCAAGCTAACAACTTCTTAGTGGGCACAGAGACCCAGCAGGCCAAGAAGAGCTTCTGCAGCTCTCAGGGGTGAAAGTTTCTCACGAGGAAGATGAGTGGGACCTCTGTTCTAGTATCTTTCCGCACTAGTTACGTCATATCCACGTACATATGCTTCAACAGCCTGAGAGGGAATTTGGCTATTTTGTCTTATTATGGAAGATCTGAATTTCCCCCGTTGATTTTGATGGCCACCAGGTCAGGAATGAAAGCCACGTGCTTCTGCTTACTAAGGCAAACTGCTACAGGCACCTTCTCATTACTTTCTGCACCCATCCGAAGTTGGCCAAAGTCTATTTTTTCCCCTCTTTACTGATGGAAAACTCATTTGTTTCCTTCTTTTTATCCATCTCCCACAATTACTGAAAGCAGCTGAGGGCTCTCACAGCTTGCACCAAAGCACTTCACTCACGTACACCCCCACCAGTAATATTTTGAAGGCCATACATCTTTAGACACCAGTCTCCCCTGATCCAGGCACATTTTTTATGTTAGCAAGAGAAGAATGATGAAAAAGAGAATTATTCATGTCCACGTTCTTATTTGAACAATAATCAGGAAAACAAATCACTGCCACCTTAGAACGCCAGGAGTTTCTGTCTTGTACCTCATGCAAACACAGTGCTCTCAAAGAAAAAAAGAAATCAAGATCCTAAGGGTCATTTGCCTTGAAATGTATTAATATTAAGCGTGACTACAACACCTCCTATAAATATACATCATATAAATGCATGGGTTTATGGAGTTCATGAATTGGGCAATGGTTTTTCATCACTCAAAAGTCAGAGCTGCCAAGGAACAGCAGCCGGCAAGATTTTATAGCCCCATGCAAATGGATGATGACATTGTCATCAGCAAAATCCTGTACTCAGCAAATCAGCACTGCAATTGAGGATAGAATCAAAGGATGGATCGGGTTGGAAGGGACCTTTAAAGATCTAGTCCAACCCATCTGTATCGAGCTGGGATATCTTCAACTAGAGTTGAGGGTTAGGTTCAACTAGGGGCTGCTCAGAGCCTTGTCCAACCTCACATAGAATGAGACAGCCACACAAATCTACAGCTAAGAGGACTGACAGAGCACTGATTTTTCAGCACGTGGTCACTTTAGCCTGTTCATTTTCCTGGTTAGGTACCAGTATAAAGATGTTACCATGCTAACATCAAACCACTAGGCATCAGGACAGTTAGCGTCACCTGCACTGGCCACATTCCAGCCAAGGCAGATGTAGGTTGGGATTGTAAAATGCATGAGATCTGGAGAACAACTGGACAGCCATGAGTGATCAACACAGAACGTGCCCTTGGACGGTAAGAGCTTTGCCAGCTGATGAAATCCATCACGGTTCTACACGGAGCTCCAGCAGACACAGAAGGAGCAACTGTCAAGTCCCACATAACTGGTTTTGCAAAAGAGAATGAGTTCTTGTGTGGCCCAGCTGAAACATGAAAAATGCATCACAACTGTGAATTTCTTTCCCACTAAATCCATAAAAATAAAGATCCAAATACTTAAGCTGCCAAAAGCTACAAGGGCAAGTGTTGGCTGTGTACTGCTAGGTTAAATGAAGGGGAAAGATATTTTCCAAGTAAAAAAAATATAATTAAAAAAGCAAATAAATCACTGATTGTCCAGGCTTGTAGAAGTGGCAAGGGGTGACCTTTAAGGACTCTTTGGCACTTGACCCTTTTTTGGAGCAAAAGCAGTAGCGTGACATGAAAAGCTGGTCTGTTGAGATAAGGGGGTGCGTGGGCTGCTAGTGCATTAATTACTTTTGAAGAGCATTTCGTGGCATAAAATAATTTAGCCTGCAATTATTTTTCTTAAAAGCCTGGATAAAATAATTCAGTAGATGAGTGACTAAGAGAAACAAAGAGATTTGGAAGGAAAAAAAGAAAGAAAGAAAAAAAAATCAAGTTCTCTTGCCCAGCATCTCCATCTAACAAGTTGAGGCTCTGCAGTGGTTAACATGCTTGGGATGTTCTCAGACCACATCATCATACATTTTTAGATGAACAGAAATCAAAACAAGCTTGATATCTTCATGTGATTCTTTAGATTTTGGCTAATCATTCAAGTTTAAAAGAATAACATTACTGCGAGAGTGTTATTCTTTAACGTGGGCTGGAGTCCAAGGAGAGGGACTGAATTTGGATCATTGATGAAAGGAGGTGGAGGTAGTGATGAAGCTGTTTTCAGAGATCAAAAGTGCTCAGAAGAGTGTTAAAGACAAAAGCAAAATGGGAAAAACACACACAAAATAAAACCAGCTTCTTGAAAGACAACGAAAAGAAATGTCTCGCTGTTTAGCAGAGTAAAATGAAGTGAGCAATAATGGGACTGACAAGAGCAGATCTGAGGATCAAAAGAAAAAATCCATTTTTCCCATCTTGCCTTTTCTAGACCCAAACCTTTATGTTTAGTTTAAGCAAACCAAGAATGAAGAACTTTTTTTGGCAGTCCCTCTAGAACTGTACAACTCGGGCGTAACTTTACATCAAGAAGAGACTCGAGTTCAAAAGGCAATGGCCCAGTCTACGGATGTTCGGCTAGACTGGGTTTCCAAGTCAGGCTTATCAAAGGCACCTTAGGAGCCTGGCTTTTGCCAGACAACTTGGATCTTTCTATCAGCGCTGCACACTGAGGAGATAAGAAACAGGGCAGCAGACAGACAGAAATGGGGAATGATAAAGCGCAGCTCAAACACGACATTATCTTTTCCAAAGAGCACGAGGGAAATGAGTTTTGTGGGGTGGCTGCCAGCTGAAAGACCAGCGTGCAGGGAAGCATAAACTGGAACCGCGTGTGCAAGACGAGACTTCATCTCTTTGTAACCAGAACCGCATCCGTCACCTCATGCCATGGACGGTTTTTCCCTCTTTCGAGCAAAATACTCCAAAAAATTCTGACTTCAAAAATGTACGACTTCAAACACAATTTTAGTCTGACTGGTTTGAGTTTTCGTGAAAGATTATGAGGGTATTTTCCCCCCTCGTGGAAGGAAAGAATGAGGATTTTTTTTCCCCTACATAACTTGCTCGATGACCTGGTCTATTGTGGGCTCTAGGAAATGGTAGAAGAACGGCATACAAATCGGAAGTGAACCTCCTTTTCTCCAGAAAATAAAGAAAAGGTGTAAACAACACTTTAAAATATACAAGGCAGCTGCTGAATTTTACAGTATGTTTCTGTGTATGACAAGGGCTTTTTTTTTCCTGCAGCTCTTTCTAGGTCTGTTGAGGTATTATCTGATCCTGAGATGTTTCCTCTGGCACTTCCCAGGAGAAGCAGCAGGAACCATGCTGTCAACAGGTCTCAAAAGGTTTGGAAGGCAGGCTGATTTCACAGAACTCTGGAGATTTGGTCAAAATACTTAGGCATTAAACACAAATTAAATGTATGTTGAAAACAGTGGTATTTGGCCAAGAGCCAGAAGGTCTCCCCTGAACCTCCTTTTCTCCAGGCTCAACAGCTCCAGGTCCCTCAGCTGCTCCTCACCACACTTGTGCTCTAGACCCTTTACCCTCATGTTCTGTTCTTCATTTGCCATTTGTGGACGTGTGCCTACAAATAAAAGTTCCTTTGCAGAGCTCTTTGATACCAGAACACATCAGCGCTAATTCCCATGCAAGCCTCAGTGTTCAAAGGATTTTCATTATTATTCATCAATCACTATCCATCATTTATCCTGTTTGAGAAATGTTTTCCTTATTTATTCAGAGAGAAAGAAAAAAAAATAATAAATTAATGTAAGTGGTGACACTTCAAAAAACCTAAATAATGAATAGCTCTGCAATCCACCCCGGGGAGAAAAATGCAGCTTTAGTAGGTCTGGAACAAACACAGCAATGGAAGGTCAGTAGGGATCTTAAATGCTTTAGAGGGGCCAAAACCCATGAGCAGGTTTTAGAGCAAATAATTTCCCTACTCGCCCCTTAAATTTGTCCATCCCAAAAGAAAGATTTCCCTCCTACTCACAGCTTCCACTGGGGTTTGAAAAATTATGACCCAAGAGCCCACATATTCTTCACCCTCCAAAATTAAAGGATATTTAGATAAAACAAAAGACCAGTGAAAAGCGGACCTGAATTCTTTATCCATTCCTCACATGCACAGGTCTCAACAAGGCAAAGGAATTAACTGGACTGAAAAGATTAATGAGGTACAAAATGAATTGATGCGCCTCAGACTTCACGTTAGGCAGCAGCAGCAGCGTTGAGGATGATAAGTTACCGCTGACAGGTTCCTATAAGTTGGAGAGCTTGAAGGGGCAGGTACACATTACCCTGAATTATATCTTGCCAAAACAAACTCAAAGTTTTAATACCGAAAAGAAAGAAAATGGGGTTCCCTAAAAGAAACTCACTAAGACAAGTAAGATGAAATTAAATGACGTTTAAAGAAGATACTAACTGGGCTTTTCAGTCTGGGTTCTGGTTTTACTCTCATGTTGGGGGTGGTTCAGGTTTTATCCAATCTAGAATTGCACCAAGAAAACCAGGACATTGGTCCAAAGAGTGTTTCCCAAAGCTTTTCAACTACAATACTTTCTCAAGTCTTTTCCTTTTGGAATGGTCGCAATAGGTTGAGGAAGATCAAGTTGGTCGAGGTTTATAGCACAACATGATGTTAAATCTCTTTGAGTAGCATCAAAAACCCAGAACAAAGCTGAGCGTTCTTCAGAGTCCCTGTAAAATAGGGGTGGGGTAACAAAACTATTTACTTTGAGTTCAGCACAACCTGCTCCTATGAGTATTTTTCACTGGTGGAAATTTTAACTGCAGTAGCTCTGTAAGAATGACACAACCAGAGGTGGTAGAACCTTAAAAGGCTGTTAGGTCTCCTAACCTCCTGCCTTAATATTTAATTTCTTAAAGGAGAGTTTCTAATAAATTTTTAAAAATCCAAAAGCCCCCAAAAACACCCAAGGAGAAGAAATCTGCACAAGGTGTATTTGCACCCGACAAAGAAGTCAGGAGTTGTCTTTGCCATTATTTACAAGGAAGCTTCATGTAGATTTTCTGCAGACCAGCGGTGAAGGAATGTGGCACACATCCGTTTCCCTCGAGTGGGAAGCATCCCTACCCATACCTCATTAGCTCTCAGGGACTGGTAGGGTTTCCAAACCATCTTAAGGACTTGTGGTGGCCACACCAGTAGAAGAGTTTAAGAGTCAGAGATGCATTTGAATACCTCATTGCCACTCTTAAAAATAAGCATTAAAATATCAGGAAGCAAACATTTAAGCACTTCTCACCGAAAAGATTTTTTTCTTCTGACAGGTTTAGATATCTTTCTTATGCCTCTAGAGGAAAAAAAACTAGAAAAAGACAGTCAACATCGATTGAACATCAGGCTCCAAGTCTGAACTAAGCGCAAGTTCTGCTTCTTTTACAATCAATGGGAAGAAATCGGTACTGCCCGAGGGTAAATGGGGTGGCCATCTAGAGATGACTCACCCTCCTCATATGCTTGTCTTCTTGCTCTGCCTGTAAAATGAGCAGAGTGATGAGACAACACAAACACCTCACACGCCCAGGGTCAGATTAAGTTAAATCCACCTGGAAAAAGTTATTCAGCACATTATTCTGTTGCACACAAGAGTCTTCTGCTTTTAAAGCTTTACTGGTGCCACTCAGAAGTTGGCGTGATGATCTGAACATGACGTGGCGATCTTGAAGGTCTTTTCCAACCTCCATGATTCTATGAATACTAAAATTTATTTGTAGACAAGAAATGTCCATTGTTTACGCTGCCTCTCCAGCAAAACTAACCCGTCCATGGTGCGTGATGTGGGTTTCTGTAGGCTGTGCTTGTAAAAGATTCTAGAAAGCAAAGCTTAGGACTCTGGGATCATAAATAAAAGGTTTTTTTCTTCACTGCTTACACCTTCCCCGTAATTATCTGGAGCTCAACTCACTAAAAAGGAGAGCAAAGATAAAGAGAGTGGCAGGCTGCTTATAATTCTGTGGGCATTCCCCGGCAATTCAATACAGATAACAGCAGATGGACACACCCATTACAAAGGCTCGCTAACGTGTATAAATTCTCACTGAAGAAGGTTTTTACACCATTTTCCAAGCATGCCATGTTTAATTCCATTGCAAGAGAGAGTTATGGCTAGTCCAGAGCCATATGTACACCAGCTCCAAAGGTAGTACCTTCTGGTTCCTTCCAATCAGTGTATTATTTTTATTCTGCGTAACGCAGGTGGGTATGTATCAAATTCAGCAGCTTTTCTAAATTTCCATCTGCACACAGGCATTTTCTACCCTCCACTCCCCCACTGAGAGGCTCCGCGGTGACAAGCAACAGGCACGTCCCTGCTTGAAAATACCTTTTTGCTCTCGTTAAGGGAAAACCCAAAAGCATTCCAATCCTTCTTACATTTCTGCCTAAACATCTGCTACCTCATACCGCTGCCCGAGAAAACTTTTGACTCTGAACCTTCTGTACAAAGGAAACATTAAATACTACAGGCAAAGACAGAATTAGAGTTGCTGAGGTTGGAAGAGACCTCTGGAGAACATCTGGTTCAACACCCTCAGCACCTCAAGCTCAAAGCAGGGTCAACCACAGCAGGTTGCTCAGGGCTTCCTAGCTCATGGTTTTCGCCCTAAGGCTTGAAGACACCGAGAGTTTCTGAATCGCTTAATTATTGCTCCTCCAAGACATTTAGGAAAGGCAAAGTCACACTTGCTAGACTTCAGTCTGTATTTATGCTATTTCTGAAGGTGTTAATGCCTGGAAGTTTTCTAGGTGTTCACAAATCAAGAAAGCTTTCAGGCCTCTGATGTAGGCAACAAGATCTTTACTAAGTATTGTTGACCAGAAGCTGCGTTCACTGCAGTTTTCCAGTGACTTGAGTAAGAACAAGTTACAACACGTCACATACTCACCACTATAGCATGGGCTACAGCAGAGAAAGTGGCCACGAACTGCACATCAAATGTTTATCCCATAAGTGAAAGTGTTACGATGCCCTAGGAAGCTCGTTTGGGTCAAAACCTTGTTTTCTTCCACATCAGAAGTAGACAAAAGCCGTAGGAATGCTCCACCAGTACCAGCAAGCAATGGACAACCTGCATCTCTTATCTAGATGGGAGTACCCCGATTCTAGCTCAGCCTGGGAAAAATAAAGATGATATTTTAGTAGAAAGTGAATTAAGTAGAGAAGAAACATGCTTTATTCTACGAACAACTCATTTCACCATCTTTCTGAGTAGCTTCAAGTATAGAATCACAGAATCATTATGGTTGGAAAGGACCACCACGATCATCAAGTCCAACCTTCACCCTAACATCCCTCTAGCCGCTAGACCATCACCTCAAGTGCTACATCTGCTCATTTTTAAACACCTCCAGGGGTGGTGATTCCACCACCTCCCTGGGCAGCCTGTTCCAGTGTCCAACCACTCTCTCAGTAAAGAATTTCCTAATGTCTCATCTAAACCTCACCTGATGCAACTTGAGGCCATTTCCTCTCATTCTATCATTAGTAATTTGGGAGAAGAGACCAACACCAGCCTTGCTACAACCTCCTTTTAGGTAGCTGTAGAGAGCAATAAGGTCTCCACTCAATCTCCTCTTCTCCAGGAGGACGCACACAGAGCAGAAACTCATAAGAACGCATTAAAAATAAAACTTGATTTCTATTATCATCAGTGTCTCTGCAAACGAAAACTCTGCAAACAAGCATCTGCCCTCTCGGATAATTAGAGGCATTTCCCAGCTAACAGAGGGTTACTGGAATCTGGAGCTGTTGAACTCCATGTCTGTTCCAGGAAATTAAGTGTCTCCAGGCACAGGAACTCAATTGCCCATATGGTTAACTGCTGGCACAGTCCCTGGCTCAGCTCGATCCTGGCCAACTATCACTTCTCCAAAAAAAAATTTCCAGGCATAATCAGGGAGTTTGCATCGGCCAAGGACCATTCCCAACACACAGCCTGCATGAAGCTCCCTTATTTTGCAGGCCAGAGAGTTTCACAGCATGGAGGTGTGCTGGTCCACACCACCTGGCCGAAGACCAGGAGCAGAGTGGTTTCAAACACTTTTAGTTCACTGTGTAGACCTAACAGTGGGCAGTAGGTCAAGGGAGGTGATTCTCCTCCTCTACTCCACTCTTGTGAGACTCTACTTGGAGCACTGTGTCCAGCTGTGGAGCCTCCAACACAAGAAGGACATGGACCTGTTGGAGCTGGTCCAGGAGGGCCATGAAGATGGTCAGAAGGCTGGAACCCCTCTGCTGCAAGGACAGGCTGAGATAGTTGTTCAGCCTGGAGAAGAGAAGGCTCCAGGGAGACATTTTTGCAGCCTTCCAGGACCTGAAGGGGTCCTACAAGAAAGCTGGGGAGGGACGTTTCACAAGGGATTCCTGTGATAGGACGGGGGGTCATGGCTTCAAACTGGAAGACGGGAGATATAGATTAGAAATCAGGAAGAAGTTCTTCACCCTGAGGGTGGTGAGACACTGGCACAGGTTGCCCAGGGAAGCTGTGGATGCTCCATCCCTGGAGGTGTTCAAGGTCAGGTTGGACAGGGCTTTGAGCAACCTGGTTTAGTGGGAGGTGTCTCTGCCCATGGCAAGTGGGTTGGAACTAGATGGTCTTGAAGGTCCCTTCCAACTCAGACCATTCTATGATTTCTGACATTTTAGCTCTATAATCTAGTTGTGCAGGCTGGGATGAGAGGTAGCTCCTCCAGGCTTTCAGTTATCTAAGACTACTAAAAGTAGATCTCCTACGGAAATTTGAGCTGGCAGTTTAGGTTTGTGGCATCTCCTTGGTCTTCAAGGAAAGGAGGCAGACCATGGAGAAGCAGTAAACCAAGTAAACAGTGGGCACAATGGTGCAGAGTAAAATGGTGTTATTTCTGGAACACTCAATACACTCAGTGTGGTCCAAAAATCCATAAATACGTCACAAATATATAGTCCTTACTAACATAAAACATGCTACCTGCTGTCTTACCTACCTGGAACCACCTCTTGCCTATTTTTCCCCCACGAGAACATTTATAAATCTTTGACCTCTCTTCAAAAAAACGAACTCCAATACACATTATTAATTTAAACTGTGTTCCTTGCACTAAATGGCTATCCGGTTTGCGACGATAATGTTCCTCTGCTAATGGGCAGGAGGAACCCCTTCAAAAATAACACGGGTAATGTTTTGGAACTGACACTTTGCAAATGTTACGCTCATGGATATCTCCTACTGGGCCTTCTATTTTTATTCTAGTCTTGTAAGAAGATACACTAAAAGTCTCCGGGTTTAGTTTATTCTCTTCAATATCTCCGACAATCAATTTGCATTTATTCTTTGCTGAAAATAAAGGTTATTTAAATGACAGGAAATGATCTTTTCAAAACACGGTGAAAATAATCTATTGATTACGGTCCTCTATTACAGAGAAACTGATGCAAATACAAGTCGCTACCCAAGTTTTCACACCTGACCTGCAATACAAAGCTCGGACTCTCCTGCTTGTTCCCAGAGTGTCACTGCAGATCTACCAAGAACTCAGCCACTGCCAAACTTGGAATACATTCCTCGAAACACCAGAGTTCTGGGAATCACTTGTTGCAGGCAGACCATCCAGCCCAATTCATCACAGCCAGCGTTTGAGCTTTCCATGTCCAGCAGCCAAGCTGAACCCTGGGAGATTCCCACTGGACTCTTACAATAATTCCCCAGATCTCTATGTTTCCAAGAATTCTTTTCCACTGGTTCTTTGTTGATATACTTTTAGGGTTGATATTTGACCTGGGGCACAAAATAGACAGAGGTGGGTAACTTGAGCATCACGTTGGCTGAGCTAACTCCAGAAAAGCTACCAACCTTTGGAGTAACAGGATGGAAGTGCTGGTAGAGGACAGCTTGGGTCCATCATGAGCTGACAGCTCTTCTCAGCCCCTTTTGTGTTACGGAGCCACAATGTTGTGAGTTATGAGCTACACAATGAGTAGCTTGGTTATGTAGCTCCCCAAGTGAGCTGAAGTCCAGATGAAGTTTGGACTTGTAGGAAGTTTTACAGGAGCTTCTGAGAAAGTACATGGCATCGCTCAGCAGCAGATGCCCACGAATGGCAAAATCCCAGCGCCAAGTACTTTTCCAAGGCACTTCTAACTCCTTCTAAACCACCTCCAGGAAGAGGAGGGGATTTCAGCAGTCTAATTGTCACCGGCTTTGTCAGGTGGTTCATTAACCTCCCTCCAAGCACGCAAACATAAAAAAATAATCTTTAGATCAGAATGATTTGTTAAATCTCCATTTACCATAACTATTTGGAAAGGAGTATCTATTTTTAAAAACATAAGTACCTCCATTTCTCCGAGGAAAAATAGCAGTTACAGAACTAAGTAATTATTTAGAAGCACTTTTATTCCCCTTAACAAAATGGAAAAATCATGCAGCCTTTATTTCTACATCTCAATTACCTTAAAACTTGTGTCTGAATTGAAGCAAATAGGAATCAGTGCCTTTCCTCTGCATCTGCGGATTGCGTTAAATAAATTGGAAACATTTTACAAAGGGCGATTGCCATTCTTGGTAATTAACAGCACTTCCAAAGCGACTCTCTTGCAGTTCCCCTTGCTATTCCCAGATAATCAGACCCTCACGTCTATGTTCCACCCAGCTCATCTACCCTGAAGCTAGCAGGGGATGCATGCATCTGCAAAACAAAGGTGGAAGAAGATTCTGTGATATTTGCAGAAGGGTCTTCCAGGGTGGTCCTTCTCTCCCAGTGAGGAGGATGAGATTTAAAATAAAATCCTAATGCTAGAGGAGTTCATTTTCAACATAAGCATTTTTCATTCATCCCATGCCTCTGATGTAGCAGAGCAGACTCAGCAGATCATAGAACTGTATTTTTTGGAAAAGACCTTTAAGATTGAGTCTAATCATTAACCCAGCACTGCCAGGGCACCACTAAACCATGGCTCTCAGCACCACATCTCCATGGCTTGGAAACCCCTCCAGGGATGGGGACTCCACCACTGTCCTGCCCAGCCTGGCACAGCCCTTCACAGCCCTTGCCAGGAAGAAATTATTCCTCATGTCCAACCTAAACCTCTCCTGGTGCAAATTGAGGCTGTTTCCTCTTATCCTTGGGAGAAGAGCCCGACCCCACCTGGCTCCAACCTCCTTTCAGGGAGTTGTGGAGAGCCAGAAGGTCTCCCCTGAGCCTCCTTTGCTCCAGGCTCAACACCCCCAGGTCCCTCAGCTGCTCCTCACCACACTCCTGCTCTAGACCCTTCCCCAGCTTCCTTGCTCTTCTCTGGCCACGCTCCAGCCCCTCAAGGTCCTTCTGGGAGTGAGGGGCCCAAAACTGACCCCAGGATTCAAGAGGCAGCCTCCCCACTGCGTAGTCCAGGGGGACAGTCCTTGCCTTATTCCTGCTGGCCACACTGGTGCTGACACAAGCCAGGATGAGGCAGCGAGGTTGGTTTATAAGGAATTTAATAACATTTTAGCATAGTCAAACATAGCTTAACCCTGCTTGATGCCTGAAGGTGAAAGCCAGCATGAAACAGTTTCACCATGAAGGGTCAGTGCAGATGAAGGCAGAAGGGAGCCCTGCTGTTCTGCTGGGATGGCTCCATGCAGAGCTGCAGGGGCCATCCCAGCAGGGAGCCTGCTGCCATCCCTGTGCAGCATTAATTAGGTTCCTAGATTTCAGGAAGAAGCTCAAGCTGGTATCATTTAAAAAATTTAGCAGGAGGCTGCAGTTACCAGGGGTGACACTTATTTTCTATTGATAACAAGCGTCTGAAAAATTAAATCATTAGAAATTACAAAATCAAGAACGGCACAATATTTAGGCATAGGAATATTGGGATTTGTTTCCTTCAATTTCAATACACTAAACTCCGAGAAAGCAAGTCCCTCACGGTGTCCTTTTACTGAAATTCATTTCAAACATTACGTAGGAAAACATCACACGATCTTACTAGAGGCAGATAGAAAAGAAAATACCTTCTACAGACAAAATTAGCTGAAGAAGGACGAAAAACCCATCCTGTGGTATCACGGTGAAGGAAAACAGTTGTTTGCCAGCTGAATGCTGCTAGCAAGACTCCAAGCAGAAGCTCTTGAGATGGAAAACACAACCAACCGTGACCTTCACTTGTGTAGCCCAGATCAAGTGTAACCATCACAGATCAGCGCTGTCCTATTTCTAACCCAGCCCAAGCCATCACAGCTCTGCTGCTGGGGGTGGGTCATTCCCGTGATGCTTTTCCTCTACCCAGATGACTCTGATGAAAAATTCCTCATCGTAAGCGACTTCCTGTGGCCTCCTTTGATATGTCATTACAATTAACAAGGGTATAATTTCTTTTAGATATGTCCCCTCAATGGCCTAACTCTGTCTCTCCTTGTAAGACCCTAGTCCCTACTCCATGAATATTCCACAGCAACAGCCAATGCACCATCTGCTCAGTATTCAGCTATTGAATGATTAATAATATATGAAATTAAAGGCAATTAGTTATTACAATCGCATGAATCTACCTAGGAAAGCAATGGATCAAGGCAAGAGGTTACGCTTGTAAGGAGAAAATTCTTCTTTTCACATTTTTCTTGTCTACTTTAAGGCTCTTCCGCTCAATTTCTTATTTTCCCAACTCCAGCCCACAGTCCACATGAAAAAAATCCAGTGCGTGCGAAGTAAATCACAAGGTTCCAGGAGAAATAACAGGGGGATTGTTACAACCCTCCTTACCAGAAACAATAACAACATAATTGGCCATTCAAATGAAGTGGGAATAAAGAAAACCAAATTTACCAGATGTATTGATTCATATCAGCCCTGAATCCAAACCCCCAATTATTTACATTATTTTATTTTCTCTTTGGTATCTTTCACGAGATGTAAACAGCAACCATGTCCTTTTTTTTGTAGGTGGGTTTTGAGGAGACAATGCACAAAAATTCTTTGGCTGGCTTAACAGAGCACTAAAGGCACCAGCACAAAACCAACCGGCCACTACTGTGTGCAAGAATTCCACAGAAACCATTCAACAGCAGGAAGCTGCCCAGACTGGAGCTTGACCTATTTACTATGTAGGCAAGTTCATCAGTAGCTTAAAGACCTTGGAAATTAATTCATTTGTTACAAAGCTTTAATATTCTGCAAAGAAAGTGGGTTTTTTTGCTGATTAGGAGCTGTATTTAATTAACCTCCCCCCCCATAATCTCTTCTGGTCACTGTGACCATGCATCTTGGCCACCATTTCAGAAGGCAAGAGGATTTAAGGACCAAACCCACCCAACACTTTGATACGTCCCTTATGTTTTCAACCATACGAGAAATTACAGCAGTTATGGACTTTTCACAAAGGCCTGGAGTGATAGGATGAGGGGTAATGGGCTCAAACTGGAAGAAGGGAAATTTAGATTGGAAATTAGAAGGAATTTCTCCACCCTGAGGGTGGTAAGACACTGGCACAAGTTGCCCAGGAGGTTGTGGATGCTCCATCCCTGGAGGTGTTCAAGGCCAGGCTGGATGGGGCCTTGAGCAACCTGATCTAGTGGGAGGTGTCCCTGCCAATGGCAGAGAGTTGGAATGAGATGATCTTTGAGATCCCTTCCAACCCAAACCACTCCATGATTCTATGATTTAAAATGCAGCCTACCCCTGCTCTTGAGAAACATGTATCAAGATGTTTTTCTCTATTTGTCCCATCTCAAAAGGTGGAAACATCACTGCAGAGACATTACATCCATCTGGAGAGCTTTCCGCTTTAGAAGATCAGCAGATCCCTGCAGCTGGAGCACGGATGGCTAGGTCAGGGGTATAACTAGAAAGGTTTACAGGATGACTGTGAAGTCAGGGAGAGACTTGAGGGAATAGAGAGATTTCTGAGTATCTTCAGCACCTCAGAGATCTCCTCTTGGGGACTCCCACACTGAAAGGCTGCGTGGCTTCCATCTCTGAACATTCCCTCAGGAGCTCCAGATGAAACCCAGAGCCTACAGCTTATTCCTTTGAAACAGCAGAGCCACCTTTTCCTCATTCTCCTTTTCCAGCCTCAGGGAGATCAGAGAGACACGTTTGTAGGCAAAGGCTGAGCAAAAACTTGAAGCAGAAGTACTTGACACAAAGTTGAGCCTGTATAACTTCAGAGGCTGCTGGCACCGCTCAAAGTGACAACATTAGCATTAGGACTTATGGAAATGTTGAGTTTAAGTGCCAGCTTTCTCCCTGCATATATTTTTGCTACAAGAAGATGTATCGTGTGTGTTTCATAGATATCTCAACATATTTTATGCTTAATGGTGAAAAATTTATTCAGGTATTTAGCATTACATTGCTGCCTTTCCTTCTTGGGGTGGGATAATATAGAAGATTTAACAGTCCGTCTGGAAGAGACCCAGAGACAGCAGTAATTCTTGGGGTTCAGCTGACATTTGTGAACCTCTTGAGCTCAGCTGCTCTCATGGTTTATGACACGTGCAGAACCACTTGGGGGAATTAATAGCCCACTACTTGTCTGGAATGAGAAATCTCCTTTCTTCAACCCAACATCTGCCCATGTCTCCTTCCTACCTCTTCAACCATTTTCCCTTCAATGTGATGAAGGGGTGATTTTTCCAATTTTAATCAGGAGAAGAGAAGTCATGGAGTACTTCAAAATTAATCCTAATAACAATCTAATTATGGGCTCTTGAGTTCTATTTCAGAAGGAAACTCAATCTTGACTGGCAAGGGATAGATACAAAGTGCTTATCCAAAGGGGCAGTAGGTCTATGCTTGGCATGTAACATCAGACTCACCTCCTCTTAAAAGCACAGGTAACAGTCCAAATCCTGACCAGATATGCTCAGGTATTAAGGCATTCTGGACAGTTCTAGTAAGAACATCCATCGTAAGACTGAATTCAAAGCAGCGAGATTCACCAATGCTTATCCCGGCTCCTGAACTGTCTATTTTTCTTTTACAACTTGTTGCTAACGCTGGTGCGCGGCTCTAGGCACTGAAACCCATGAATCAAAGATAACGAGCCTGACACGTCACCTAGCCAGACACGGGGAAGCTTTAGCAAAAACACCCTCAGTTCCATGCCGTTGCCTCCCTTAGATTCAGTGTTCGAGCTTTATTGTGTTGTTGCTATAGACTTCACAGATGAATAGCCACATTGCTTCCAATAAATGCCTTTCTTCATACCTTTCTCATCTCCACAGCGCTTTCTGACACAGGAGATACTCCAAGGGTATGTTAAGGGCTAAAAGAAGCAAGGCACTTCAGAAATTGGACCTCCTCCTCATTTGGACCTCCTCCTCATTTGGACCTCCTCCTCATTTGGACCTCCTCCTCATTTGGACCTCCTCCGAGCAGTCCAGCTGCATAATCCAGGCCCAATGCAATCATTGAAAGCAGAGGAACCTGCTAGAAGTTCTTACAGGAATCAGCTTAAAACCAGAGCCAGGCTAGAATCAGAAAGCTCTGAAGTGTCTTGGACCAAACCCTTAACCTTGGTTGTCATGGGGAATCTAAACACCTCCTGTTGCGATATTGGATTATGATGTCATACATCAACAGGATTTCATTCCTCTGCACTAAGCTAGGTGGAAATCTGTTTTTTCCCCCCTTTCAGCTTGAGATTAATTAGCAGTACTAATTAAAATAAAAACCAAATGGTGCAAATTATTCTTCCCTTGTTGCACCCTCTTTGGAAGTAAAAGTATCTCATTTATCTGCATGTCATTTTGAGCCTGACAATGGTATAATTTTCACGAGAAAAATACATTATAAGTTTCCTGTATTTTAGACAAATGCATTATCCACTAGCCTCTTCTGCCATGACCATATTTACACTAATAAGCAAATTGTTTGTTTTAAACATCACTAAAAATACACACTGATAACACCCTTCCTGTTGTGTGAACCCAACCTTATCTGCCCTGTGCTGGTGGAGAAGTTGGTTTATCTGCTTAGCTGCTACCCCAGGACTCCTGGACTAGTGGGAGGTGCCCCTGACCATGGCAGGAGGGTTGGAACTAGATGATCTTTAAGGTTCCTTCCAACCCAAACCATCCTGTGATTATTGCTCATGGATTAGACACCTCATATAAACCACAGCCAGCTTCAGTGGGGTAAAAACACAGGCAGAACTGACCAAAAATATCTCAGCTGCTTGGTTGGTCTGTGAAGGAGTTACACACACTTGCTGGTGCCTACAGCCATGCAGCCTTCAAACTTCCAGAAGTTTTCTCCTAGCCACGCTTCTCTCTGTTGTTTATGCTTTTTTGGCTTTTTCGCTTCATTATTCCAGCATAAAGGGAATGTGGGCTTAGACAGATGGATGCGGAGTAACTGGAAGCAGAACTGTGACCGTGCTGCTGATCCAGCAGCCCCTGCTTTGGAGGCCAGAAGTGGTTTCTCTGCAGCAGTGGTGTCAAACTCCTTCCAAGCACCTCGGGAAGAGATACTGAGAAGAATAACGCCGCAACCAAGAAAATCATTACCTTTGTTATCAGTGGATTAAAGCACCTTGCTAATAATAGAAGCAATTATGAAGTAAGTTGCTTCTGCAGCTTGCTAACGAGCTCTTTATTCCTGTTCGCAGGGAGGACTGTACATCAGTCACATTCAATTTGCTACCAATTCCAGAATAAAAGAATAGTTAGTCTGGTTATATTTAACTAATTAAGATTTATTCAAGAAGCTAAATCCCGGCATATGGCATGTGTTACTCAGCGCTTAGCGTGCACGAGCAGGGTGTCCTTCTGCAGCTCCTTCCAGCAACCCGGAGAAGAGAAAGTAGAGAAAAGTTTCAGCAGCTGTTTTATACCTGGAGAGCTGCTGTGAGGTTCACCGATCAGCAGCAAGGACAGCAGATGACTGAATATCCAGAATGTGGTCACAGCTAAGGTGGACATCTTGCCCCTTCTAGGCTTTCCTGCACACAAAGCATCCCTTCGTGAGCAGTAGCTTGGCTGGTGAGTGTCTCCAGGGCAGGGAAGATCTACCAGGGTCTTCACTTCTCTCTTTGGGCTCTTAAATGATGTAAGGTTGAGCAGCTCCAGCTGAAAGAACCATGCCAGAATATCAGCTTTCTATTCTCCTGTGAGGCAGGACATCTGGGGTCAGTGCAGAGAAAAGATTTGAAGCTCAACCTCCCTCATTTCCTAACCTCAGGATGGCTCCACACCACACAGGTACAGGTTCTAGGGAAGAGTTCCTGTTTTCAAGGTATTTTATTCAATGCTTTTTTTTCTAAATAGATACATTCCTCCAAAAAGCTTTTAAAAAAATCCGTAGTCATTTTGTAATCACAACTATCTCGACAAAAAGCATCTCGAGGTGCTCACAGTGAGTAGACCAGGGCAGCACGTGTGACACCAGCAGCAAGAACCCAGCTTCTCCAGAAACATCCATTTAAAGTGCAAACGTATTCTGCTGGACAAAAATCTACAGATTCAATGCCGCAAGAAAGGATGCTATGCCAGGATTCCACAGAATCCCAGGCTAGAAGGGACATCAAGGATCATCCTTCCTGGGAAAAGCAGTCTAGATAAGATGGCCCAGCACCCTGTCCAGGCAGATCTTAAAAGTGACTCAAGATTTCTAAATTAAGAAATATAGAGTGAACTAAAGCAGAGTTCTCTATAACTGCACACAAGGAAGGTGCACTAGTTTTCAGCAATTACGGAGCTTGAAAAATCAATTTGTACACTGGTCCAAGTTCTTTCACTCCCACGTGTGCAAGAGAAGTGAAGGAAAGCAAAGAAAATTAGGTAGAGTTTTAGAGCCTGGAGAACAGTGAGAAAAACAAGGGAGTGGAACATGAAGTTATGATCTGAATTGTGTGTTTTCAGAAAAAGCTGAGGAAGCCCGAGGGGAAAATCAAAGCCTGAATAAGCTGGTACAAATTCTTGATGTTGTTTATGGATAGATTGTTTTTTTTCCAGACATGAAATACCTCTTCCTAACTTTGATTGCCTTGTGATGAAGGGAGACCATCTGATACCAGGTATAGCTCTGGGTAAAACAGTTTTCAAGCCATAGTTCAGGAGGGAAGAGGATTTTTAGTGACTAATGAAAGCAAAACGAAGCTAATCCACCCTACTCATCTAATGCCCAACTTATCTCCTGCGTGGTCAGCAAGCACAAACACCATTAATTTCACACTAAGGCTCTGAACGGCAGAGATTTTCCAGTGGGAAAAGTCATCAGCAGGGAATATCCCTGCCAGACAGACATGCCCCTGCTTCTTCATCAGGAGACGTGATGGAGAAACAGCTCCACAGGTCATACAGGACCTTGACCCATCCAGCAAGGGCTGGGAGGCACAGCAACAGTTTCTCCAGATAATTATTTTCCCTCCTGATGTGCTAACAGGCCTGAATTAACGCTTTTCTTACACCCTGGTCTCCTCTATACCAGCTGAAGATGTGCATCTCCAGCTACTAAGTCAAATCTCACCAGCTTCATTGCCCTTCTCCGGCCACGCTCCAGCCCCTCAATGTTCCTCTTGGAGTGAGAGGCCCCAAACTGAGTCCAGTACCTGAACTGGATTTACATAGATCCTTTCCTACAGTACCCACCAGCTACAGTCCAGCACCCATTGATGGTACATGCAGTTGATACCATCTCCAAAATAATACCTGTACAGATCATCAGAAGTTCATTTTCATCTAAAGCCTCATTACTCACTCACTCAGCATTTCAGCCCCTTATATGCTGATCTCTCCATTTCAGTGTTAGTTCCTCATCAGCATTGATGGTGCATTTTTAAATTCAAGAAGCAGCAGAATCACACTGCTCATTAGTAAACAATTTTACTTTGTCTTTCTGCTTGGTTAGTCATGAGTTCTGTGTGAAGGTAGCTTCGTTTACGGTCACTTTCAAAGCTTTTTTTTTTTT